>WAAF01007591.1:0-150215 GCA_013400475.1 Tricholaema leucomelas | reverse complement strand
TTTCTTTTTTTCTTTTTTTCTTTTTTTTTTCTTTTTTCTTCCTTTTTTTCTTTTTTTTTTTTTTTTTTTTTTTTTTTTTAATGAGCAAGTTGTTCTATGACATTTTAATGGAAAAAAGTCTGTCTAGCATGTTTCAAGTGTTATGATAAAATAGCACTGAAGTCAATGACAGTTTTAAGTTCTATTTTAGTAACACATGGTCTGTAACAGTGCAAGGTATGTTTTTGTACTTCACCTTTGGTTTAGCAGACCATCTGCTCAGGTACTGCTGTGTAATAATGAAAAGAAAGACAGAAGTAGAGGAAAGGCAAAAATATCTAAAGGTAGCAGGAAGATCTTGTACTGCAGCTTAGAGAATGGCATGTGAAAAATACAACCTTGTCACTGACTCATAGGCTGTTGACACTAGCATAATAGGAAAACATAAGAACAATAGCCTCGAAGAGCTAAGCAGTTGTCAGTGAGGGTGTTTTGGGGAACCTGTGCTAGTTGTTATTGTTTTCTTTTGTCTACTCTTAAAAAAAAAAGCTGTAATATGTACATTGATGTTGAAGGAAAATACAATCTGCTAAAAAGCTTTAAAAGAATTTTCAGTTGTGTGTGTAATTTAATCAGAGAAATTTTCAGAGAATCATAGAACAGCACAAGTTGGAAGTGACCTATAGGGATGGAGTCCAACTCCCTGCTCCTTGCAGAACAACCTAATATTAAGCCAAATTACTAAGGGCGTATGATCCACACTGACAGGTTTGGTGCCATGACAGCTTTTCTGGGGAGCCTATTCCAGTGATCAAATCTTTCAGTGAAGAACCAATCTGAAATTCCTCTGATGTTTCTTCATACTGAGAAATTATGAAGCATAAAACCTGTATTTCTGTAGAATTTCTAATGTCTTTGTCTTTACAGAGTATATACGGCATTTCTGCAAGACAAAACTCTTGATCAGTTGTATAGTCAATCAGTGGTAGTGGGGGTTTGTGGCATAACTTCTGTGTCATTTGCTTTAGCAACTGGAAGAATGGATATTGAATGAAGTAGGATAAGTAAATAAATAGTGATATTATAGATTAAAGATGTTATACATGACTTAAGATGTGATATTTACTGATATTTCCTGCTGACACTGCCACTGTGGTTCTCCTTACTACTGGCCCCATTTTTTCAAACACATCTTTTGCAAATGTCAACTTACCTGTTTCTAATTTTCTTAGTTATCATCCTTCTAATCCTAAGAATTGGGTAAATGCTAAGTGTTTAGAATAGCAGGTGAAGTAATTGGAAATCACAGATGATATACTGGGGAAACAATAAATCAATCATCAGTGAGTGGGACATATCACGCTTTGTGTAGTATGAACAGCTCATAAATGAGAATGTTGTTAAATCACATTAGGGATCTGGGGAGGGTATTTGTCTGAAATAGCTGCATAAATAGCGGAGAATAAATATGTAACTTTGCAGAATAAAATTAAAAACGTAGCAGTAATTTGAGCTTTAGTTAAATGAGAGAACTTTTGAGGGGTTGTTAACACAGGAGCTGTTTTCCCTTTTGTTTCTGAGAGAGAAATATAAGGATCAAAACGTTAAAGGCTGCAGTCTTTAATAAGTTTAAGACATGTTGTGGTGGGGATAATGTGATGGTTTAAAAGAACTGTTTCTGTACCCCATTAGCCTGCAGTATTGCTCTTTCATAATTATATTACTACAATACATTATTTAGTTCATGAACACCATGTTTAGTCAATAAACAAACATCCAGAGCACGTGGAAAGTTTGTTTTCCAGAGGTTTTGGAAAGATCTAATTAGATGAGATAATGTAGTGTTACGGTGATGCAAAAGCTAAAATACATTCACATGTAATCTGAGCACTACCCAGACTGCTTTCTGTTAAATATTTTCTGTTGGAAATTACTTGCATTAAAAATGCAGCAGTGTGCTCTAATGAAGGAGAACCTTTTGAATGATGCTGTTATGATTTTACTTAACAAAGTCTTGAAAAGATTGAATTTCATAACTTAGAATGTTCAAGACTGTTTTGTTTTCATGGATATTACCAGCGCAGTGGTCGGAGAAGTAGGAGAGATGTACTTGTTTCTTTGACTAAGCTCTGGTAGTATTTCATGATATTTGTAGCTTAGTAGGATATGATCTTTAGTTTCTTTATAGTTAATCTTGCAGGACACTGAGTAAAATTTCAGAAATTAGTTTTAGAAAACAAAGGCATCACAAGAGATGTTCAGGACCTAGACTTTTGAAGCACTTTTGTAGTGAACTTTATATATGTATATATTCATGTTGACGTATGGCATTTCTGTTTAGATAATGTGCAAATCTTCTCCCATCTGGAAAAACATAAGGAAAATTTGTCTTTCTGACATTTTTAGTCTTAAAACTCATTTTCTGTTGTAAAGTAAATTTTGTAGTGTTGATGTTGTCAAAAAACAAAAAAAAAAGGAGAAAAACACTAGATCCAGAGCTCTTTCCTATAGATAGGAAAGGGAACCATCACGTGAAGTGAAATTTTAAAGCACATTCAGTTCTGTTTTCTTAGCAAATCAAACCTCATTAACTTGATCATTTCTCATTTTCTGAAACAGTCATTGATTAATTAAAAAGAACCCCATAAATCGGTACTTATTCTGTATATAGGGATTGTTCTGTATGCATACATCTGCAGATGGGGAGAACATCAGGGTGTAGCAGAAGAACTAAAAGGGGTCCTTCAGGGTGGCCCACTTCGGTGAACACAGGGTACTGGTCATGACTGCACCACAGAAGTCCTACAAGCCTTTCTGTGGCAAGTTTGCTATAGTGAATGAATTTTTTTGTCAGTTATATTTGTATTTATGTTTGTGATCACATAACTAACAATTTGTGCATGTATCTTGAAATAATTTTTCCCCTCTAATATTCAGTTAAGTTGTTTTTTTTTTATCATTATATTTCAGTTTCTCTGTTTATCTTTTATTTTAAGGAGTTGGATAATGATGTAAGCTACAAATCAATTTAGGGGTCTTTTTCCTTTTCCTGTCTTGCAGATAATTTATCATCTGGTAGGAAACACCTTGCATAAGAGAAGAGTCAGAAAAAGAATTGATGATCCCAGCTTATTGATGCAGGTAATGATGCAGTTCCTTGGCTTTCTTCCTAGTTGTTGTAAGAACATTGTAATAATTGTATCTTAGAATGTCGCATTGATATATATTAATGAAACAAAATACAGATTCACAAACCTAAATGCTTTGTGTAAAAAATTAAAGTACCATTGTACTACTCTTTCTCTTAGATCACCCCTGTGATGAGATCATCCACTACCACTACTTTCCTCCAAGACAATGTGGACGATTAGAGGATCAGAAGAAGCCTATCAAAAAAAAAGGATTATGTTGCACTCATTTTTTTCTTTAGAAGTATTTCCTCCAATTGTAAACTGTCTAGAAAAGAACAATGCTATCGTCCAAAACTGCCATAAAATTAAGATCTCACAATAAAAGCATATAAAACAGTTATTCTAAAGTATGTTTTTGTTACAAAGAAACTTTGGCGTTAATTTGTTCATAAAATCCTGCACTTCCAAAACCCTGCTCACAGAGACATGGTGTGGAGCACCTGAACAATGGAAGTGACAAGTGTACATAAGAGATCTATCTTCTAAAGGCATTTTATTGTTGGTGTTTTCTACTAAATGAAAATATCACAGCTGCTTCCTTCTATTACCTCTAAATGTAGTGAAGCTAAGGTAACATACCTCATAGTACTTTTTTTCCCTTCTATAATGCTTGACAGACTGAAGTATTTCATCTGCAATGACTTTGCTGCAGAGTGATGTCATTGATTAGTATTACACTTGACTTACGCTGATGTAAATAAGGAAGGAGTCAAACCTTTGATTCACAAAGACCTACTGACTGCTGAAGTTCAGCCTTGAAACTCAGTCTTTTTTGAATAATGGCACACAGCAGTATCCCAATAGAAAGTGAATAATGTATGTAAAGGGAGCTTTTAGCATGCTGAGATACTGACTGTGGACCTGTTACTGAAGAGATTTCTGTTAGGTAGAACTTGATGCCAGGAATGTTTGACATTTGTGGGCTAAGTCCATCAATTGGCAGGATACATGAAGAAGTGATTTTGGAAATGGAGGTTATGTGCAAGATATAGAGGCCTAGAAAATCTGCTAGACTCTACTGAGAGAGTCCATAGAGAGCTGTAAATAACTGGATAGCATTTAACTGTGAGCAATGGAGTCAGTAAACTATGAAATAAGTTGTTTCTGTACTGTGTCAACAGAGTTATGCAGTTGGCAAATTTCCATCACGTAACTCTTTATGCTGTCTAGGTTTCAGTTACTCTACCCGGTTTCTTTCTTGTTTGTACAGTTAGCCTATATCTTACAGTTTTTAACCCCTACACTATTTATAATTGTTCATTTTGCATTATCTTGTGTCAAAATATCTTTATGTACAAGCTTTGTTATCTGATGTCAGCGGAGCTTGGGTAATAATTGTTAGCAGTCTACTGCTACATTTAAATCAAGGAAAATCTTTGAAGTCATAGAGTTGCTAGGTAAGTTCCTATTTTTTTATTTGGGGGTGGTCATAGTCCATATTTTATTATCACTTTGACCTTCTAAATGCACAGTAAGTAGCTAATTAAAAACATGGAGCATATATTAATGCATTTTATATCTGGACAGAAGATTTGACATGCTCCATCAATAGTATGCACTTAAACCAGTGACAGAAGTATAAGAGTTAGGCTCCCTAATGATTTACAGAAGGCCTAGACCAAATTCTTCACAGAGAGGTTTGGGAAGGCATAGAAAGTAAACTATCATGTTTGAAAGGATTGTTAGGGCTGACCTTGTCTAAACTCATAAAAACTTAAGTGGTAGATATAAAATAGATGTGAAATGTAACATCTCAGGCAGTATTAAGAAAAAGAAGAGTTATAAGAAATGAAGCTGAGAGAACTAAGTCAGTTTGCTGTGTTTCTGCTGTAGTGTGAAGGTAGTATGAAAAATGAAAGAATAGTCAATGTGAATTATGGAATACCTAAAGAGAAGTGTCAGCATTTACAGATGCTTAACTCCTAATAGAGAAGTGTCAAAATCAAAGTGAGTGGATCGAAGGACAAATAAAACATAAATATATTCAAGTAAGGAGTGATTCACTATTGCAGTCTCAGAGCATAGAACTTTTCTCCTAACAATAATCAATGAGTTAAGAATCTCAGTGTCCATGTTCTAATAACTGAGGTTAAGACTAAATGCTGAAATGAAATTATTTAATGCCCTAAAATGTGGTGGTCTAGGATAGGGGAGACTTGGCAACAAGTAACGTAAAGCAAATGTTGAGTGAAATTTTACTCCATCTGTGTTGTAGTTTTCATTTCTTTAGCTGGTAAAAGGCCTGGAACACAAACCCTGTGAGGAGAGGCTGAGGGAGCTGGGGTTGTTTAGCCTGGAGAAGAGGAGGGTCAGGGGTGACCTCATTGCTGTCTACAACTACCTGAAGGGAGGCTGTAGCCAGGTTGGGGTCGGTCTCTTCTCCCAGACAACCAGCAATAGAACAAGGGGACACAGTCTCAAATTGTGCCGGGGGAAGTATAGGCTGGATGTTAGGAGGAAGTTCTTCACAGACAGAATGATGGACAGTGGAACAGGCTGCCCAGGGAGGTGGTGGAGTCATCATCCCTAGAGGTATTCAAGAAAATACTGGACGAGGCACTTAGTGCCACGGTCTAGTTGACTGGATAGAGCTGAGTGATAGGTTGAACTGGGTGATCTTGGAGGTCTCTTCCAACCTGGTTGATTCTATGATTCTAAGCATCTTTTAGCTCAGTTCTTTCTAAGATCTGTATGAATACATTACTAATAAAGTCAGGGAGATGTTTTGCATTTCGAAACTAATTTGGAAATAAGAGGCAGAGGAAGAGCAGTTCTCCATAGTCACACATATTGTGAGCAATCGTAGAGCGTGAGTCAGCACACGGGCTGAGGGTCGCTCTCTTTTCAATGCTGAATTTTAGGTCATAGAATCTTCTAATAAGATTTCACTTGGCATATGCTTATCTACAAATTTTTGTTATGCTAATTTATCACCGATGCATAGACTCTGAAGTGCTGATGCCTTTACTACATGATAATTAAGTAGAGATTACTTTTTTTCTTTTTTAAATTTTGGATTTGCTTTTCTTGTTGTGGCTTGGGATTGTCAGCGACAGATTGTGTTTTCCAGATTGCTCTTTGTAAGTCAAGCTGTAAAAATATGAATCTCCATAGTAACACTGTAGATTCTGCTGCCAATCTGTGCTTTTACAAACTTGCTTAACAAAGTGAAGATGATTTCACAGGGGTATAAAAGCAGTCTTTGTCATGTACTTACAATGTAGAAATAAGATCAACCATTTCATTGGCCATTTCCAGTACCATGCATTATATATCCTTTCTGTAGTTTTAGCTAGTAGCTGTATAGCATTTGTTTAAGACAAAAGTTGGAGAAACAGCTAATGGGCTACATGTGAGTTGTCTGTCAGTGTCTGATAAAGTAGTTCTTGAGTGGTACTTACAGCATTGTGCAATCATCAGGCTGGACAAATCATTGTAGCTCTGATGAATGTCTGTACTGAACTACCATCACACCTTAAAATGAGAAGTTGATCTAATGCATGACCAAAACGCTGTTGGCACGACATACAGCTTATGAATGGAAAATGCCTATGTGTTTGCTGATGAAATTGATGCATTTGGTCATACTAGTAGTGGGCTGAATTTTTTTTAAGAAGATGGTAGCAGTGTGCAGGAAGCTATAACTGTCCATGAAGAAGAAAGGAAGAGGCCATAGGTGGAATAAATTCTTCTGGTTTCCCACATAGTGTTGGAAGTTTGCCACTTTTGCACATAATATGCATTTTTAATCAGTAATTACTGACACTCTGATACTCATGTATATATTTAAGTTTATGTGAGACTTATTTAGGTGTATGAAAATCCATTTAGTTTTCTATTCAATAATACTATAAATCAATATGTGCAAATCTTGCAGAGCAAAAGATGCATAGTAACTTGTGGGGAAAATAATTTCCAATCTTGTTGTGGCTAGATCTAGTCAATCTTACACAGAAACCCTTTTTTAATTATTCACAGATCAATCTTAATTTAATTGTACTGGAAGTCCAAAGTAAAAAAAAAAAATCTAAGTTGAAATTTTTAATGGATATAACCCATCTGCTCTTTATATATTCCTAGTTCATCTGTGGGACTGAGATCTCATGAATATACATGTACAGTCAAGTGATGAACAGAAACAAATGTATAAGGAACAAATAATTTAATAAGCTACAGGTAGTAGACCTTTTAGCTTGCTGAAAGTCTGTTCTACTTGAGAGACCATCTTAATTTCTGCATGCTTTTAAAGCTTTTTATAAATCTGTAGGTTATTTATTTATTAGATTCTGAAAATTTTAGTAGAGACAATTGCCAGAACATACCTCCTGTGCGAACCACCCTAGGTGATCCTGCCTTGGCAGGGAGGTTGGACTCAATGATCTCTGAATGTCCTTCCAGCCTCTAAAGTTCTGTGATTGATTCTGTGATTCTACCTCGGAAGAAAATTAATCTTGATCTTTGGATGACCTGGTAGAAAATGACTGTTGTTTGCAGTGACAGATTTATAGCTTTTTTGTTTGTGATGTGGAAATATCTTTTCTCAGTACAGAGCCAGCAAAAGGTAGAAGCTGGTGTAGAAACTAGGATAAGGACTTCATTGATGTGGACATGCAGTTGCTAATTTTTTCCACTAGTTTGCATTTATAATATAAAAGGGTTTGACAACTAAGTTTATTGTGGTCTTCTGATTTGCATAGACACCATCTGGGAAAAGTTGTTCAAAAAAGCATTATTTCACTGTGTTCTAGTATTTTTTTACCTTAAAATTCTTTGTACTTAGGTGGTGGTGCTGTTCTTGCAGTCATTTTGACATCTTTATGATACTGATTTTTCACAGTAGAATCATTTATGTTTTACTTTTTTTAAAGACTGTACTGTGCTTGAAATGTTTGCTTTCAGACCAATTTACTTCAGGTCTCAATCTGTTAAAGCTAATTGCACAATACTGAACTACATTGCTGTGATTCTTTGTAGCCAAATATTGTACATATTAGGAATTTGGATATTTAGGCAAAAACACTTCAGTAGCAAGAGTAATAAAACATACCAGCTTTTGCAGATGGTGTTCCCAAATGATCTCTTTTAAGGTAGTTGTAAAATGAGATGTAGTTCTAATGGATGTGAGGGCTTTATTAAACCACAGAACTCCACTTACAGTTTTGCTTTATGTACTGCAGAAGATATGCAGAACTTTTTAGGAAGTGGTTGAACCATAATCCAAAGAGTTGGTGGCATCTTTTCTATACATACTGAATTTGCTGTGGGTTGGGTAAGTTAAAATCCAAATGCAGCGCACAAGCAATAGTAGGTAGACAGACAGGACTAAGGGACTCACTGTTTTTGTTAAGTGTTCCTGAACTGGAGTACATAAAGGCAGGTAAAGACTGTTAAAAATGAAATGTTACTAAAGTATAAGGGAGAGAAAGGTAATGAGACCATTTAGATGCATCAGTACAGAGACCTCACTGTAAATCATGAAATATGGCAAGCCCAGCTGAAGTCAGTCTATTCACTCCAGCTTGTTCAGGTAATGGGGACAGAGCAGGCAGTTGTCTTGCTGGTAATCTGCCTGTGCTTGTTTGTGCTGAGAAATTGAGAATTGGGTGAGCTAAACAAGAAAGCTTCCCAATCCTCTCAGCTCTGTAAGGAAGGGTTTAGAATGTCAAGTCGCTTAGTTCTTTTAACAATGATTTTTGCCTCTGTTCCTCCTTGAAAGGAATGTTTTGTTTGCTTGCTCAGCTCCATTTTGCTCCCCAAAGTATGACAGGACCAAGGAGGTGACTAGGAATTCTCAAGAGAGAGGAGAGAAATGGCAAAGAAGAGAAAGCTTCTGCTTCTAAAGTGTGAGCTGACGTTGCTGTGTTACCTCCAGACTGAATGAGCAATATTCAGCTGGATGGTAACGACCTATGCTGATAACTAGTTCTCTGTACAGGCAGCAAGCAAGGCATTGTAACTAGCTTTTGGAGATTCCGGTAGTGTTCACTTTACTCCAGTGTGCTGATATTCAATCAATTCTGTTTTACAACATTCCAATCTAACTGTATTCCTGTAGTGATGCATTCTCTTCTGCAGAATGTAAGTTTCGGACTGAAATGAGTGTTCTGCATTCTCAAATGTTCAGTTACTACTCCCTATTTTATGCTGAGAGACTGACTTGGTGTATCTTAACTGATGGGTAGATCTGCACTGAATTGGATTAGTTTCTTGCAGATAAAAAAAATTAAGTTCAATATTAAATATTTTTTTTTTTGTAGTAGGGGTGGAGGGAGTGGGGCTGTGAGGTGGTGAACTTCTGCCAGGCATAAAATTAAAGTTTTGTTGTTTTAAAAAAGATATTATTTCTTTAAGAGTTGCAATGTGATTGTTTTGAAGATCAAAGGCAATGGAAAATGAAAGATTTTTCTCTAATATTTCATGTAACACTTTGAAAAAATTGTGATTGTTTTAGGCTTTTAAAAGTCTTACAATAGTTTAATAAAAATGTTACAGTGCTGCCTACAAACTTTTCCTTAAGCAAAACAAAGCAAAACAGCCACCCTGTAAAAATTTCCAGCACTCAAGCTGTATAAAAAGTCGTGGATCTCTTACCCAGCATTATGTTGCTACTCGAGTCCCCCTCTCATAGATTTTGCATAACTTAACAGCTGTACAGAATTTCTGTTAATCAATGATCCTTTTTACTACTGTCATACATACAAATACACTTTTAAATTTCAAAACAACATTACATTGCACACTCAGATTGTGTGTAGGGGAACAAGCTAATCAAAGAATACTAACGTTTATTTAAAAGCCCAACATTTTCTATGAAGAAGGCTTTGAGGAGTGGCTTTCCAGTATCTGAAGGGAGCCTACAGGAAGGCTGGGGAGGGACTATTGACAAGGTCTTGTAATGTCAGGATGAGGGGTAATGGGTTTAAACTGGAAGTGGGGAGCTTTTAGACTGGATGTTAGGAGGAAGTTCTTTACAGTGAGGGTGGTAAGACACTGCAACGGGTTGCCCAGGGAGGTTGTGGATGCTTCCTCCCTGGAGGTGTTTAAGGCCAGGCTGGATGAGGCCTTGAGCAGCCTGCTCTAGTGGGAGGTGTCCCTGACTATGGCAGGGGATTGGAGCTGGATGATCCTTGAGGTCCCTTCCAACCTAAACCATTCTATGATTCTATGAATATAGTACTTAGGCACTATTTGTGTGTTAATGTAATCTTACAGTCCAATACATTATCTGCACCTACATTAACTACTTGGCAATGTAGGGATGAAAGTCATCTGAATACCTCTGAAAGATAATTTTGTTAATTGAGAACTTTGACATTCTGTTATATAACAATGTGATAAGTGTAACCTTTATGATTATATTAGAATATATATCTACCAGGATCTCCAGGAACTTCTCCATAGGGGCTATACTCAAGCCATTCATCCATCATCCATTCTGTATAGGTACTGAGGATTCCCCTGACCCAGCTATGGGACCTTACATTTGGTCTTGTTGAACTTACTGAGTTTTCAGCTGCACCATCTGGCTTGGAATCATCTGCTGAGGATGCACTCAACTCACTGTCTGTTATTGATCAAGATATTAAATAGTATCAGTCCCAATACAGACTGCTGAGACCACCACAAATACCACAAAGCTTTGTTTGCATTAAAAAAAACACAATTGACATACCGAAGAGCCAAAGTGTGTACACATTTGAATTCTTATTAGCTCTGGTTCTTGTTGGCTTTGATGACTGTGCCCTGCTGTTTAGATACTAAATAGCCTAAACCAGCAGTAATTTAAAGTAAATGCTAAGTCCCACACATATTTAGAGAAGCAGTTCTGGGGAAATTAGGGAATTCAAAAGCAAGCACATAAATTATTTTAGTGTTTTCACTGAGGTGAAAAGAGACAGTAAGGGATATGCTATAAAGGCTGGGAGGATAATGACAAAGCAGCATATCCATTAATAACAAGCAATTAGTAGAAACAAGAAACTATTCTTTCAAAGTTAAAAAAGATCCATGCTAATCAATTTGAAGCATTACTGCAACGTGGGATAGGTATCACATAGAGAATGCTAACATTTTCCTTGTTGGCTGAGGCTGTTGACAGGATTGATGTCTTATAAATGCCAAGTTTATAAAAGTGATTTCTGTGGAAAAAAAAGTGAAGGGCATATTTGAAGTCCAGTCTCAATACCAGCTAATGCATTCTTCAGTAAATTTAGAGGATCTGTCCAGCAAGTGTGTGAAATACGTAGTACTTCTGATTCTGAGCAGTAGAATTTGACTCCTTGGCAGTGTTATTTTGGTTCCACTTAAGAAGTAATTGTTTAATTTTTTTTTTCTTCTCCTGCATTCAATCTGAAGAGGAGCAGAAATGTTGAGTAAAGATTAAAGATATCACTGGATGCATGCTTAAGTGGAGAAAGCACTAAAAAGGATATTATTCCTTGTTTGCTTCTCTAGAACAAAACTTTTACATTCAGTTTAAGGAAACTAAGAGAGTGGTAGTTATGTGCACATTAAAATAATTCCTGCAAAATTCTGTTTTCATTCCCTTATGTGAATCCCCCATAGAAATAGCACAAGCACGATGTATTTGCACTGCTTGTAACATCCTTACAGGACTGCACAATGCTTTAAAATATTTGTTTGTTTGGGTGTTATTTATGAAGACTGGAGCTGGCACATGACAGCATCTCCTCTGCGTGTTCTGAATCTTAGGACTGTATTTGGTAATCTTTGCTGTGATTTTATCCTTGTTTGCTTTGCTTTTATGCTTCTGATGGAGGGAGCTAGGGAAGTCTACTCAGTTATGCCCTAAGGTGGAATTCCTCAACAGTACTCTTTGGTTAGTGCTGAGTTACACTTACTGTAAAACTGATGTGATACTTCTTTCTTTTCAAACTTACTCATTTCTTAGTGTGTTCAAAGTTCTAAAGAGGAAGGAAGGAGTAGACAGTTTTGGAAGGTGGAAATAAATATTTAAAATGATGGGTTTGTTTTATAAGGATTTTTTAAGCACTGTAGATCACAAACTATTCATTATGATAAGGATTTTACATTATTAGAAGCTGAAAATGTGAATTAAAAAGAAAAGTCTTAACCCCCCCTACATACAAATGTCTAAAAATCTTCTTTAAAAAACCCTAAATACAAATGCCTGAAATAGTTTATAACTCCCAGCTACATTTCATTCATACATCCTAATGCAAATCAAGTGCCTCTTTTAGTGCAGCTAAATTATTAATAAATGTCTATTTTAAACACATATTTCTTAAAAAAAATGCCAGACTTTTCTGTGCAATTGCAAAGCTTCAGATGAACTGCAAAGAAAGCTTTTTTAAGACAAAAATCTTTCCAGAACATAGGCATTCTGCAAAAGTGTAAGCAGCAATTGGAACCTTTATTTTATTATCTTAATCGACTACTCTGGAAAAAAAAAAGGGCTTCTTTTACATACATTCACTCAGGAATTTTGTTCTGGGGTTTAAAATGAAATTAGAATGAGGAAAAGAGAAAACTATTTATCAAATTTCTTTCTCTGAAGGTATTTGTGAAGCAATAACTTTCCCCTTCAGACAATTAATATTGTTAAGAGGAAAAAAAAAAAGATCAATGATAGTGGGGGGAAAAAAAAATCCTCAAGACATTTTGTTTCTTCTAAAATGAAAAGAAATAAGTGTTCAAGAATTCTGGTGAAAGTTTCAGTAGCTCCTTTCAGGAAACATTTTGTATGCTCTCAATTAGAAACTAAATTGTCCCACATGCATTTCAAGCTCCATACACAAATTGCCTTTTCACTTGAAACTTTTTTTTTGTTGTTGTGTGGTCTCTTGCCAGAGGACACTCTTCCAGTATGACAACATCCATGGTTGCTTATGGTGTTTTTGACATGCAAGTAAAAGAAAAACTGAATTTCTTTTCCTTATAGTCTGTCTTTAGGCATCTTGGCAGAGCATATCACAAGCTCTTCTATTACGCATGAATTCAGAAAGCGAAAGTATGATCTTCGTCAAGAAGTATTTTGGCTAGTGGTTCAATGTGATGGTTTTAATCTGGTGTAAAAACTTGCTCTTCTTTTCTCCTGTCCTTCACATCCTCAAGTTTTCTCATGTAGGCCAGGAGTGGTGCCTGTTGTTCTTTAAAGAGTAACAGTGAAGCAAATGGGATTATTGCTGGACTTGTCTGTGGTGATGTGGTCTTAGTTTTACACTTTGGTGTTGGGATGGAATTAAGCATGGATATGAGCATTTTGCTAAACTGCGAAAAGTTGACAAATACACCTAATTTAGCAAAGAAGCTCTTTCTTTAGTACAGAACTGTACAGCTGTCATCTCTTTCGAGTTTCCTCTATTTTTTTTCCTTCCATGTTCAAACAGCCACGTTTTCATTTCTTCAAACTATAAAATACATTGGGATTTTACAAAATTTATTTAGCAGGTTCTCATGGAGTTCACATAGCTCTGGTAGTGGGTTTTTAAAAGACGACAATAGCAATGTGATTTTTGGAATCCCTCCTAATAATAGGGCTTTTATTCCTACACACTGGAGCCAGACATGGAAATTTTCAATGTTGTCAGTTTATGGTTTCCAGAAAGATAAAGAAGTTTGATCAGAATTTCTTAAGTATACTTTAATCTAAATTACTATGAGACTGTTTTGGCTGGGGGTAGATGGAAAAGATTAGAGAACAGGAAAGAGAAGAGAAGTTTATATGTTAATAATAAATTAATTCCTATATCTTATTTTTTTTCCAGTGCTCTACTTAAAGAGAGTTTGATCAGCCTTTCTAACAGTAGTTTTGGCTAAAGAGGCACTACTGTTTAGACACTTTATCAAAGTGGCTGTGCTTTTACTTAAGTAAATGATTGAAATATTCATATAGTGCTGATTTCAATTTTAAAGTTCAGAGAGGCTGATCATGTAAGACCAATACCAAGGCTTTCTTTTCCAGGAGAATGGAAGCAGTCTGCTTTGAGGTGTTTGAGAGAACTAGCAGTTCCTGTGCTATGGCTTGCTGTGATTTACAGATTTGTATATTTTACCTAGGAATACAAGAAGCTAGATTTACTGACACAGTGGTTTCTCAGGCCTCTTTTTACAGTGCTTCAGGTATAGTTTCTGCCATCTTTGATTACCTGCCTTTCTTCTTTTAGCGTTGGGGTTTGGTTTTGTTCCCCTTTTTTTTTTTTTTTTTAATGTTGTTTTTTTTTTAATTTTTATTATTTTTGATGTCTTTGTTTCTTTACTTTTTAAACAGATTTGAGCTTTGTGTTGATCTTTAAAAATCCTTCTGCTTTACGATTCCATTTCCCTTCTTTAATCAGCAGGAGCTTACTAGTTGAAATGCAGGCACTTTGGCAATTTTCATGATACCATCCCTAAATTGCCTATTTTTCAGAAAAAAAGTCCTCTTTCTAACACCATCTGTTATGCTCTTTTAGGTGGTTTTATCTAAATAGAAAGTAAGACCTTGAACTGAATTAACAGCATTGGTTTAGCCTTTTATTGCAGAGTTTCAGCTCAGTCTCATCTAATCAGAACAACACACTGATGTCTTAGGACCCTTAATAAAATGCATCAGAAACAAAGGGAGGATCAGTTTGCAACACCCTGGCTTTCCTACAGCCAAGTGATGAAGTGTCTTACAATAAAGCTGGGATAAAAAGGTGGTTTTGTTTTGTATTTTAATTAGTATTACCTTGAGGCTATGGTATGTAGTGTGGATTTTGAATAGCAGTCAATAATGATACCTTGCAAGGAGTTTTTATTAGTTTCTGAACAAAAGAACATGACACATATTCCACCGTAATATTAGAAAGCATAGAATAGAAATTGTCTCCTCTTGAGAGACAGTTTTGATTTTTAAATTAGTGGTAAAACTGTGTGCTGAAGTTATATTTGAGGCTAACACAAGATGCTAGCCTCATTTTCCAAACACATGTGGAAGGAGAAAGCAGCCACCTTTGGTTTAAGACTCATTTTGGTCTAGAAGCAAAGAGTAACAGAGTAAATTTAATGTGAAGAAAAAGATCTGGTTAACTGTCAATTTTTTTTTGGGGGGTGTGTGTGTGTTAATCACCCTGACAACTAAGCATCATCATGAAATCCCAAGTGTAGGCATCTAGTTATGTAGAATTATCATGAATTTGTACATGCAAAGTGGCTGCTCAGAACCAGTTGCAGTGATACAGATGTCACATAGGGAATATAATGAAAGTGTACTTCCATAAATGGGTACATCTCAGAGGGATTTTTAGTACAGACAGTGATGGTTTCAGAGATCATGGCATAAGTACTTTATCATGAATATAAGCATGAAAAGTTCTGTTCAATACATCTCAAGTTATATGAAACTATCCCTGATGGTTTTTGGTTGATTTTTTTTTAAATTTTATTTTTAAATTATTCTCCCTGAGCTTTTTATTAAAAGAAATTAAAAAGACAAAGCGGCATCGTTCCAAAATGATGTAATGGATAAAAATCTGGTTTCCTTAGGCTATGAGAGCTTCATGAAATGTTCTGAATCTTTCTTGGTTAGCTGTTCAGACAAATTTGAAACCCTCCAGATGACGTGAGATAGTAAAACAATCATTATTAAGGTACCATGCACATGAAGTGGTAGTATCCTCGAATCGGTAGCCCAGAAGTATACCCCTGAATCAACTACCCCAAAAGAAAAAAATGCATACATAGAACAACATAAATTCAAGAACTGAGCCTTGTGGGAGTCTCCAAACATTTGCATCTGATTGGAAGAAAATCCACAGAAAATAATAAAGTGGGAGTCATTTTCTGATCTTCTCCAGAATCTTACAGTCTGCTTCGTTTTACCATCAGGGATAGAGAAGAAAAGCTTTTAAGTCAGCCAGCATCAGATTGATTCATAAAGCAAACAGGAAAAGTATTATGAGGCAAGGCTTCATGCTATGATAGACATCTAGGAATACTCATCTTTGGCAGTCTATTCATCTTTGGCTAAGGGGGTGGAAACTCTGGTTTGTCTCCCTGGGTAATGTGTGGAATCCTGTTTATATTCCAACTCAGTTTATGTGGCCTTGGGGAGCAAAGTCTGGTCTTAGAATTAGCTGTAATTTTTGCTGATCAGATAGTGGTATGGCTGGCCAGCTATTTTTCCATGGCTTTTGCAGAAGTGTATGACAAATCTATGGCATACTTTTATTTTTTAAAACATTTGTATAGTGAAGATACTTGTTTTATCTGAGACAAACAGCTGGTTGTGATTTAGAGATTCCCTGTACAGGTAATTTGCAAAGAGTTCTTTCTTTTTCTAATGTGGAGAATTAGTTGTACAGGAAAAAAAAAATGGGGAAAGGACTCTTCAGATACACTTTTTTTCATAAATACCCAGTGAAAAATTAGTTCACTGGCATCATATATTAGAATATATTTTAAGTATACATACATAGATCTGCAATATTATTTAATGTAATAAAGCATGCAGATCTACTTAGCTTCAGGTACACATTTGAGCGCTTGCACCTAAACTGACTCTTGTGGGCAGTGCTGTGGTTTATTGGTATATCAACAGGTAATTTCAGGTCAGAATCTAAACTGTTATTTATCTAACCATTATGTTTTTGTGCGTGCCTTCTCTGGAAAGCAGGCTGGGCAAAAGAGAATAGGCAAGACAGAGTATACCCAACTCTTTCATCTTTATACTGCTGTGGTTCCTAAGAGCAGTCATTGGGTAAAGCATCATTATTAGTTATGGTGCAGAGAAAGGCAAACTGTCCATGACTCTGGATGTCTGCAAACCAAGATGAAAAAACAGAGGAGACTGGGAAATGAGATAAAACTGGTATGATCTAAATTATCTTAATTTACTAACAATTTGATAATAACTTGGCTACTTAACTGTAATCCTACAGATCAGAAGCACTGATCTGTTTCTGCATAGATAAACTTATGTGTAACCTATGGACAGCTTCTTTTATGTAAACCAAAAATGCATACCAAACCTGGCAGTTTTGGTATGGGTGTCTTGATTTTATGACCTGTCATGTATTACCTTTCAAGTTAAGTAATCTTTATTCAGTTAAATGGAGCACTCTTGACTAATTTTAATATATTTGGCCACACAATTTTTGGAAGGTATTTCATAAAGATGTTTTTTATCAGTAGATTTTAATTTAATGATGTGCCCTAAATCCCTCCTACTACTCAGTCTTTGAAGAGTAATTGGTTGTCAAAATCACCAATAAGCAATGTACTTGTTGCTAGAGCCAGAAACTGATTAATAATTTGTGATAAAATAAAAAAAAAGCAAACACCAAACCCAAAAGTCTTTTGAGCTTGTGGGTTATAAGGTAGGCAAGACTCAGAAATATGCTAGGTTAAACTAAGGGGGGTTAGAATACTCAATGTACACAATCCATAATTGATTATTTTTTGATTGTTAGTATATTAGTTGATTGTTGAGTTGTACATTGTTTGCTTCACTCAAGAAAAGGGGATTTGAGAGGTGGGAATACAGCTAATTAGGGCCCACGGTGTTAGGTGTTTGTGATTCTCCTTCCTTAAATTTATGAGGAGGAGCTGAGAGAGGTGTAATCTGGAAGACACAGTAGGGTCCCAGGGTAAACTGATGTTTTGTGGTGAACAAGCCTAGCTTCTCAACTACCTGGTATAAACACAGTTCTCATGGTCATAAAGTTAGTGCAAATGTGTGTGAAGAGCACTGGGGTAGGAAGAACAATGAAAGGCAGACATCTACCATGGAAGTCTCCTACTTTAGAGGGGTGCAACTCTAGGCTAAAACATGGATTATATCTGTCCTGTTTCAGTTTTGTTTTCTAATGAACTGTTCAGATGGTTTGTGGAAGGGGAATAAACATCACCAAATTCTTAAATGGGGATGTTTCATTTTAGCTTTACATTGTTCTGTGTAGATAAGTGATGTTTCTTACTGAGCTGTTTCACGCCAAGACACAAATCCTGTGTTGTATAAGAGACTGAGTGCTGCTGTCTTCTAACTGTTCTTTAATAAAGACCAATATTCTGGTAACTGTATGTCTTAACTGCTGCAATCTATTTTTCTTTTACCTGTGGATTAAGATGCATCAAGAATAGTATGAAAATGTGGAAACTGAAATTTAATTGCTACTGTAGAGGGTGCTGTGTCAACCCACCACATAATTATTATCCTTAAAATGTCAAATTTAAATATAATGTCTCTAAATTACTTATTTCAGATATTAGAGGTAAAACTAAGAAGAAAGTAGAGTGAAAGCTTTTAAATGACTTAACAATGCTTGAATTAGTAACACAACTAAATTAATAGAGATCTGATGTTCGGGCAGGAACAGCAAGCAGCGTTGTATTTGGACTGAGAAATTGCTTGCTGGTTTTGTCACCGTTGGCGTTAATTATTGATAGGGGTTTCAGGAAGAGCGCCTGTGCTGTCAGAGTTGGCTGTAATATAAGATAGGGACTGCAGTGATGCTTAACAGGATTACAGAGAGGGAAGCACCTGTAGCATTTGGAGTTACATGCTTCTAATCATCAGACTTTTACCTTATTGTAATAAATTCAGGAGTGATTAAAATAATGGAAAGATGACTCATCAGGCTTATTTCTATCGTGTCCCTCCACAGGAATTACATAGAAGAACCCAGCTTCAGCCTGAGCCAGCGAAGACGAAGGCTCTTCAAACAGTTATTGAAATGAAGGTATGTTTTTTTTTCACGTTTTCCCACATGTTATTTTTGTAGCATGAACTTGTGTGCTGGGATGGAGTTAATTTTCCCTGTAGCACCCAGTATAGTGCTAAGTTTAGAATTTAGGGCCAAACAGTGTCGATAACACACTGATGTTTTAGCTGTTGCTGAGCAGTGCTTACAGCATCAAAGCTTTCTGTTTCTCACTCTTTCTTCCACCCCACCAACTCCTCCACCCCCTTGTCCCTGCAGCAAGTAGGGTAGGTGTGGACAAGAGACTGGGAGAGAATGCTCTGGAGCAGCTGACCTGAATTGACCAAAGAGATACTCTGTACCACAGTGCCATAGAATGTTATGCTGAGCAATAAAACTGAGAGCAGGACTTTTGGAGTTACAGCATTTTCCTTTCTAAGTAGCTATTATGCATGATGAAGCCATGCTTTCCTGGAAATTGCTAAGCAGCTGCCTGCTGATGGGACTAGTGAATGAATTCCATCATATGCTTTGCTTTACATGATAAATTGGCTTTATCTCAACCCATGAGCTTTCTCCCTTTTGCCTTTTCAAATCTCTCCCCTATTTCACTTAGCTACCTACCAGGATTAACACAGACATCTTGATTTAAAATTTCACTATGACATAATTAAATTTTTCCCTTCACTTCTCAATTTATTTTGCTGTGAAAATGAGAGGAATTGGAATTTCTTTTTCCAGTCTGTTTTCTTAGTGAGGCTTGATTAAAAGAACATAAAGAGCAACACTGCTGAATTAAGAGAACTGAGTATTGCTTTTTAAAAACACTCAGGAGGTGAGAGAGGCATTTCAGGTGAGACATAGTAGACAAACAAGCAAACAGAAATTGTCCCAGGCCGGTATAGAATGTTTTTCTTCTTGATATTCAAAACCAGCACTTTTGTTTGTGATTAGTTGGTCAACATTTTACATCTCACCTAAAAATGCATTCATTTCATCAGCAATGTGATGTGACAAAATGTTATGAAACCTCCTATCTTAGTCCTAAATATAGTGTCCTCATTTGATATATAATATTACTACTGTTGTGGCTTTTTCCCCTCACAATAACAAAAGATTAGAATAACCACTTAGACAGTGAAAACCTGGTATTTTCACATAATTCTGTAGGTCTGGAATGTACATCTCTAAGAAACCTGACACAATTTGTGAGTTGGCAGTGCTGCCTGAAATACATTAATGATGGTCTTTCATTTCAGTCTTAAAGGGAAGTGCAAATTAAAGACCTGGTTTTACCAGTGACTTCTGTTACGAGCAAATGAGTTCAGCATGTCTGAACATTGTGGTAAATCTACAGTTAGAGCAACAGTGTGTCTTAGTAAATACAATATCTGCCTTTTAATAGATAATAATTAGTTTGGATTATAGGAGTAACAAAGAAGGTACATCGATTGCAGTATCCTGTCTTCTGATGTGGATTTGCCTTGAACCTTCCATGTTTATTCTAGCTCAGAAGTCTATGTCTCAAATTTGAAATGGGTGGGTTTTTTTTCAGTAACCTGTTACCCTGAGTATATGGGAAAGCAAGCTAATGGCTGAGAAATTATTTCTATCAGTACTCAGAGTTCTACATGTAAACGTTTTTGGATACAGATATAGTGCGCTAGGATAATTTCTAGCCTTCTGTGTGGGTTATTAACAGTGTAAAGGTTGCGTTTCAAAATAATCTGTAATTTCTCCTCCTGCAGCAGAACTCTGAAAACAATGGGGATGGTGGGGACGTGACACATGAATGACAGATGAGGACTGCTGTTGCAGCCACCCTGGCAGTGTCTATCCCTGAAGACAGTAATAGCCTCTCTGTTTGTCTCCCAGCAGAGCTGGGTGTGGTGCACTGTTCCTCTTTTTAAAAATGGGATCTTTGTAAGGCAGGCTTTGTCGTGGGTGAGGCTGTAATCCTGTTGCCAGAGTGTTCTGATAGGGAGCTGCCTTTTGGCTCTGAGGCATACAGCTCTTTCTTTTCCTCTGAGCACACGCCCCTTTGGGGTTGCCCTGTCTAAACCAGGCCTAATACCGAAAAGAAAAGGGACAAATGCAAGATGTTGAAATCCACATGATTAAACGGCAGTTTTCATTACAAGTTCCAGCTTTGGAATGTTTTCAAGTAAATTTAAATTGTCTTAATCCAGACAGCATTTGTTTTGAAAAAAAAAGTGGAACATTTGTTTTGAATGATCAAGCATTGAGGCAATAATTTCCCTACAGTGTTGAGGGTAGGAGGAGGAGGGAGAGGATTACTCTGTAATATGGCAATCTGAGGCCATACACTCCCCCATGCAGAGGCTCCAAGCAGTGTACATTTCTCTTTACCGCACCCAACCCTTTCCACCCCCTCACCACATTAGCTTTTGTCTGAGTCCCCTCCGTGGCTCTGCCAGGAGGCAGCTTTCCCTCCTTCCTAAATCCCTCTATTCTTCCCCTTGCTCTTTTCTCTTGCCACTACTGAATGCTTTCTGTCCCTTTTCCTGGTCAGTTCTCTCTTTTATCCAATGAGGTATAGTCATTTTTCTTACCTACCACCTCATATGTGATGTTTTTATTTAAAGTCCTAAACAGCTTTTCTTCTGGGCTGCCTTTCCTACCCTGTCATGCTCTTTGTATCTACTTGCCTTTTCCTGTAGCAGTTGAATTTTATGCAGAGCTGTGGTCTCCTTGAACTGTGTCTATCTTCTGTATTTTAAAAAGAAAAGGGCAAAGAAAAAAGGATAAGACATTCACATCCCTTGTCCTGACTCTTGTTTCTGTTGCTTTGCTTATTCCTTTTCAGATATCTGTTGGCTTTTCAGATGCATTAAGCAGGGTTTTCTTTTTTAATTGTCTGGGTTTACTTCTTAAACATAGAATAGAATCCACCAGGTTGGAAGAGACCTCAAAGATCATCCAGTCCAACCTATCACCCAGCCCTAATCCAGTCAACTAGACCATAGCACTAAGTGCCTCCAGATGTCCCACCCATGTCCCTTGCTTTCTTTAGTCTCTGTTCTCTTGACTGTGACAGACCTTCTCCAGAAGCTGCTCTTCTGAAAAGCAGTCACAGGACAGAAGGAGGGCAATATGCTTCCTTTTTCCATGTGCTTCCGTTATTCTCTCAAGCTCCTATTCTTTTTTGACCTTTAAAGGTCGCTTCCAACCCAAACACGGTCATGATTTTATGATGTTGTTCTGATATTTCCAGGCTTACACCAATGATACTACTCTAGAGAGGAAATCAGAAATGAAGTGCCTACACATATGGCATAGAACTCATGCATTGAGCACCCTGAAATACGTGTAGTCTAACAACAAGAATCCTAACACCTTTAAAAATGGTAGGCTGTAGAATACATTTATATTTGTGGTTTACCTTACTTGCAGAGAGAGCCATGTTTATGCATTGATCCAGCTTTGATATTTCAGGTATGGGTTCTCAAAATGCGTGTATGTGTGTTTGCAGTGCAACATATCCTTATTAAGATTGCATGAACTTTCATTTTCCCTTCCAAAATAAACCTGAATATTCTCTCTATTAAATTGACAAAGTTGAAAAATAGAATATAGTAAGAGCAGCTGTGTGTGGTCTGTTGATGGCATGTGTGCATATGTGCATTTAAATGCAAGTTTTATTAAACCTGAAGTCTCAGATATTTGCTTCTGATTTCTTGTTGAATGCCCCACAAACAGGTTGGAATTTTTTTTTGTTGTTAGACATATTTAAATTTATTAGGTATTTGAAAAGATGTTGTAAGACAGACTGGAGTGCTGTATTATTTACAAATGTTTTGCCCTTCCCTCTTCCACTAAGTGTTCAGGAATTGTACAACTGCACTCTTGTTGTAAGGACTGCCTATATAAGATTCATGAAACGTTATTGTGGAAACTTGTTCATAGAGTTGTTCTTCTTTCTGCTGTGGAGTATTATTTTCTTCAGCATCAGGACTCACAGTAGTTGCTTCATGTTTCAAAAGAGTTGGATTTCTACTAGGTCCAGCATAGAAATGGTCTTAACCTCTCTCACAGAGTATCTTCAACACTATTCTATTAAAGGAGATGAGGAAGCTGTTTTTGGTTACTGATGGAGGGAGGGGATAGATTCGGGTGAGTACCCTGATCTATATCACAAATCCTGCTCTATCATCCTAGTTTTTTAGCAAATTTAGAGAGCCTGACTGGAAAAAAATCTGCAAAATGTTATATTGTTGTAGAACACAGAGCATGTTTATTAGTATCATTTAAAATGAAGCTATTTCCTTAATATTGCTGAAAAAGAGTAGACCTGTGTAGCTTTTTAGAGTGCTGCTAATGTGAGTAAGTCTTAGAGGTTTGAAGGAAATATTGCATCTGCTCCTATTTCAGTTTCTGAAAGATTGCCAGACCCTGTGCCACTACAGCAGGCTGAAAGTTTTCCAACGGAACTTTTCTGTGGGAAAATGCTGATTCAGCTGAATCAGATGATTTTTATGGGAATATGCCTGTTCTGTCAAAACTTTCAATGAAAAAAGCTACCTAACTTTCTTTCCATCCTGTAAGTCAACCAACCCAGCTCCTCTGGGACAGTACACGTTGGGTGCTCTAGGTTGTGTCTGTATTATCTCTGGCCTGCGAGGTTCCTCACTTTCTAGCAGTTGTACTGCTATGGAAACTTCCAGGTTTCCTGGGCAACCCACCAACCTGTCGGGTGTATTTGCAGACTGGCCAGCCCCATATTGTTCAGGTATAATGAAGCAGAACTCCTTGAACAGCCTGTGAGGGAAGGTGACGTCTGGCTTCTCTTCTGTCTTGTCACCACTGATATTTTTGGTAAATTATTCTGAAACAGATTTTAGTCTTCAAATGTTGTTAAATGTTTAGCTTTGTTCCAGGTAAGCAGATTTAATTTTTTTAGAGGTAGGTGCCATGAGCCTCTATCCTGAGCCAACTTAGGGCAGCAGGGAAGGTCGTGCTAAGATTCAGTTTCCCCTGGAGTAAATAGAAGTGAATTGATGCCAAACAGTTGATGAGTTGGATTTATTAGAGCCAATGAAAACTCGTAAGGGATGGACCAGAGCAGAGGTAAAATGGGAAGAAAAAGGAGAGGAAAAAAAAGAAAGAAGATGAGAGAGAAAAGATGTCACAAGTCCTTGGATCCAGTGATGTTTTCACAGGCATAGTCCAAGTCCTTTAGTGGCAGATGTGCATCCCATCAGGGTCTTCTGTACTAGATGCAACACGTGGACCCTGGAAGTTGTGGTCCTTTTACAGCCTTTTGGTGGGGAGGGGGGTGGGGGAGGTCTATCCAAATCACAAAGGTAGGTGAGTCCTCCAGTGCAATGTCTGCCATTGATCTTTCTGTGGTGCCCTTGCAGTGGTTTTAAAATAAGGAAAGGGAATTCCCACTAGAAATTATTTCTTTTCATTGTTAAGCCACCTGCCAGGCCAGCAACTGTCCTCCAGAGATAATGAGGGCTACCAGAGCTGTCTCCCTGTCTATTGCCCAGGGAGGTGGTGGAAGCCCCATCCCTGGAGGTCTTTAATGCCAGGCTGGATGGGGATTTGAGCAACCTGATCTAGAGTTAGGTGTCCCTGCCATGGTAGGGGGGTTGGAACTAGATGATCCTTGAGATGTCTTCTAGCCCTGATGATTCTATGATTCTATAATTCTATTCAGATCAGGTATCTGACAGATTGTTTTGAGACAATAGAGTAATTGGGCTCTCACAATAGAGAAACTAGTTTTACACAGCTGTAATCATTCTATGCAGAGGTTGATTAAATATAAACATTTCCTTGGAGAGTTCAAACTTGTGATAAAGTAGAAGTACAGAAAATGCTTCTGGAAGTTAAATTAGGTATTTATCCTAAAGCTTAATTGTTGTTCAGTGATGTCTAAACTTTATCTTCTATCATGTGAACGCCTCCTTTATAAAAAAACCTTGTTCCAGACTTCACCATAATTTTCCCAGGGAACAAATGAGGCTCTCTCAGGCCTGTAGTTCCCTAGTTTGTTGTTTTAGTCTCCTCTGGAGGCTAAGTGCAATGTTTCCTTGCGCCCAGTTGTTAAGGATCTCCCTTGGTTTCCAGAATTTTTCAAAGATGTTAGAGATGGGAGTTGCAAGAACATCAGCCAGCTGCCTCAGCAACCTTGGATGTCTCCTGTTGCATGCTATGGATTTGTATGGGTTGAGTTTTCACAAGCAAGGCCTGATTGAGTCCTCATGGTTGATAATCCTCTTTATTGAACCCTTCCAATTAAGCACAGAGGCCTGAGAGACCTTGTCATTGAACACTAAGGCAAACGCTTGTTTCCTGCATTGTTCAGATTGCTCTGGTTGTTGAAGGCAGTGAGGATAGCATATTTCTTTGTTTATCAAATGAACTATTAGCTGACACTCACTTTTATAGGCAAACTGTCTCTGTATCCCAAATACTTTTCATTAATAGAGATATATGAGAATGTCCTTTGTGTTTCATTGTGTGACATTACTTTGGAGTGAAGCTGTGAAGTTCTAATGCTAATTTTGGTGAGCCTGTTTCAAACTGTATCCTTTGGCAGCTCCTATAGTGTCAATTACTGGGTTTGACTCACTAATGACAGAGAAGATATGGGCAAATAAGTTTTTATTTGCATCACAAAAGAATGGTATTGTTACTTATGATTAAGACCGTTTGAAATGTGTTGTCCCACACCGGAGAAGGATTAGCTGAGAACAAAGGCGGGAGTTGAGGCTGCTCAGAAGAGGAGGCTCCCAGGTGACCTTATTGTGGCCTTTCAGTATCTGAAGGGGGCCTACAAAAAAGCTGGGGAAGGACTTTTCAGGATATCAGGGAGTGACAGGACTAGGGGGAATGGAGCAAAGCTGGAGATGGGTAGGTTCAGGCTGGATGTGAGGAGGAAGTTCTTCAGCATGAGAGTGGTGAGAGCTTGAATGGGTTGCCCAGGGAGGTGGTTGAGGCCCCATCCCTGGAGGTGCTTAAGGCCAGGCTGGATGGGGCTCTGACCAGCCTGCTCTAGGGTAAGGTGCCCCTGCCCATGGCAAGGGGGTTGGCACTAGATGCTCCTTATGGTCCCTTCCAACCCTGACTGATTCTATGATTCTATGAAATGTGCTTTATTTCCTTAGCTGAAGGCATAAAAGACATACAGGGTGCTCTGCTCAGGCGTTCTAGCCAGAAGTGTCTGCATGCAATGATATGTAGCCTGATCTCACGGAACTAGATTCTTTTGTTTAGGTGTTTTTTCCTCGACCTCAGTGAAACAAGAACATCACCCTGACCTTTCTTTTTTTAGTGAGTGGTTGTTCCTTCACATTCTTGAACTGTTTGTCGATCTTCTCAATCACAGTATTTTCAGTTTCTTAATAGTTGTCTGCAAACAGGGCCCTAAAGGGCATTTCCTAATGAGTCATTTTGCAACAGCAAACTATGTGAGGACTTTGGGCAATCGCTTTTGAAATCTTTCTGACTCTCACCGAAGAGATTTGAGTCAATTTCCAAATGATTTGCAGCAACATCACTCTTTTCAGTCCTGTGTTGGTACACGTGGCAGCCACTGGCTGTAATGTAGGAATGTTTTAGTGGCTGTGGTTTTGTTTATTTTAGGACCCATAATAAAAAGTGCTAAATCCCCTCTTAGTGATGTGGCTGAGCTAGTGGAGCAAAAGTGTGGGACAACTTTTCTGCTCTTGAAAGAAGGTAGAATTCTATGGAAATAGGGAAACAGCCTGAGGCTGAGTTGCATAATGAAGTGGCCTATTGTCCTGCCTTCCTAGGCAGAACTTGGTGTTTAAGAGTTTGGCAGAACAGTCAGGCTTAGATGGTTAGCAGAGCATGAGGTACGTTATCTTGTACGCATGGAAAGGTGAGCACCTTCCATTCACTCTTCATCTCTCATTGTGCAGGAATGAAGATGGAATTTTGACCACAGTGTGTCTCCACAGACTGCGCAACAAAAGCTATCGTTGCATATTCTTTTCTGGTGATGAAAGAGGTCTAATTCTGCATTTGTGACATTTTCTAGTTTGTGGCAGTATATGCCATATGGAGAGGGACTATTTACAAGGTCTTGTAATGACAGGAAGAGGGGTAATGGATTTAAAGTGGAAGAGGGGAGATGTAAGCCAGATGTTAGGAGGAAATTCTTTACAGTGAGGGTGGTGAGACACTGAAACAGGTTGCCCAGGGAGGTTGTTGGTGCTCCCTCCTGGAGGTGTTCAAGGCCTGATTGGATGAGGCCTTGAGCAGCCTGCTCTAGTGGGAGGTGTCCCTGCCTATGGCAGGGGGTTGGAGCTAGCTGATCTTTGAGGGCCCTTCCAACCTAAACCATTCTATGATTCTATTTGTGTCATGTATTTTTGTATCTTATCTTATTGTGTGATATTCATACAGGTTCACTTGTACTTCTATAACACTTCAATAAACATTTAATATAATTTTCAATGCTTTTTTTTTTGTAACATAGGATACAAAAATAGCTTCACTTGAGCGCAATATAAGAGATCTTGAAGATGAAATACAGATGCTAAAGACAAATGGAGTTCTGAATACAGAGGACCGAGAAGAAGAAATCAAACAAATAGAAGTTTACAAGAGTCACTCAAAGTTCATGAAAAATAAGGTACTGCTTATTAAAAAAATAGCACAATGCTGTTTAAATGAAGGAAATGAAAGTTCTAACTTGACCCTTTTCAACACAAGTGGCTCCCTGCATCCCTTCATTTGGTAAATCTTTGCTATGCAATAATACAAAGTAGCAATGGAAGAGTAAACCATTTTGGATAATGTGTTTATGTTTTAATTTGGGAAGAGGTTATTTCACCACTTCTGCAGAGGCTTCTGCAATCCTAAGTCTATAGCATATTCCCTTTTCCCATTCTTATGTGCGGTGTTTTAGGATTAACTTTTAAAATTAGTTTGTAATTTTGACTTGCTCCATTTTGGCAGGACTTCAGCTGTGCTTTTTCCCCTTGGTTTTGACTGTAGTTTTACAGTAAGGACTGTTGTTTATGGATGATGCCAAGTTGTAATCTTGTAGTATTTGAAGGCTTGCAATTTGATGGCTGTTCCTGCAGACTACCTTTAATTTCAAATTATTGTACATAGATAATTATGAGTTGACCACAGCAGACAGTAAATGTGTAGTGATGTAACAATTTCCTGGTATCAGGCTCACAAAATGGTATTCTTTGTTTATTACTTTAAAATATAGCAGATGTGATGTCTAAATTGATGTCCCAGCTCTGGTCTTTTTACCTCCTTTCACTTTGATGTGCTCAGCTGCTGAGCCAAAAGGAACACTCCAAATAGTCTTTTTGTTGTTGTTGGGGTGTGTGTGTATGAATTCTAATATTTATTTTGGGATATTTTTATAATTTCCATCTCTCTACCTTGAATAAAGTCCTGGATTAGAGTACTCAATAAAAAGGAAAGAAAAAAATGGATGGAAATTGAAGCTGATGATCCCATTTTCATACAAATTAATGTAGGGTTTGGAAATAATGTTTTAAGAAATATTATTTGTAAACTGTGTTAAGATGAGGTGAAACAAGTCACAGTATTCTGAAGTGGAAACACTAAAGAGGAAAGGCAGCCATCATTTAACCATAATGCCAGAGTAAAATCTAGGTAAACAACTTTATTAATGATGTTTATTATGAAATCTGAATTTATTTTCAAAGTTTTTCTGTCCTAGTTATTTGTTTGTGTTCTTGTTCTATTTAATGTTTAGGGCAGGTTTATGTATGTGGAAGTCGTCTATGTGTGGGAACTGAGATGGATTGATTCGCTTTTTCTGAATTGTGTTCTTGCAGCTCTGAAAAAGCTGCTTGAGCAGGACTATTACCTCTCTAAGGGCCATGTAAGCAAAATCAGTAGGAGTAAATTGACTGCAGGCATAGTACACTGCCTACCGTTGTCTGTTGGTGCTAAAAATACTTAGCAGTGTAGTTGTTTAAGTAGAAAGTCTGCAGTATCAGGTAGATAAATACCATTGACATTCTTTTGGAGTTAGGCAAGCTGAGATTCAGAAGAATTATGCAGCTCCTCTATGGTCAGAGAATGAAATAGTGTCAGCACCTTCTGGAGAAGCTGAGTTCTTTGATTTTCTGTTTTCCTGTGTAAATTAGACCTTCATTATCTTCTTGACAAGATGCTTCTAATTTATCCGAATTCCACACTGAGTATACCAATAAGAACATTCACCACTGTGTGTAGTGTTGGATACTGCAGATTTTTCCATCTCTGTAGAGCTGTTGCTGTTGCCTAGTTTGGAAACTGTAGGATCTTGTTAAAACTATCACAGAAAATGCTGGTGTCTTGGGACATTGGGACACATTGTTGTCTTTGGCTTGTGTGTCTGTTTGCTGTGGAAAAGATGGACATGTCAGTGATCATGTGGAATTAATCCAGATTTATTAAAAAAACTCCCAAACTTATGAAATTGAAAAAAGTAGCTCTTATGGGAAGTAGCTTAAGTTCCTAGTGCCATTAACATCAGGAAAATTTTGTTGCCTATTTAAACGTTGTTAACTCAGTTCTAGTAATTTATATCAAAACTCCTAGTACACCACAGAAAATCTGTTGATATAAAAATAATTTTAAAAGCCCAGTATTTTGTTAACAGTCTTCTGATGTTCTTAAGAGGAAGAGCTTCAGTATATTTCCGTGGCACAGAGGGCAGATGAATAAGACTATTAAACATGCCATATTTTGTCACAGTCTTCTGATCTTTGATAAATGCCACTTTCTGATGACATTTTGTCTGCTTTCTTTCACCAGTCCTTTTCTCCCACTTAAAATTGAGATTTGCAGCTGAAGATACTTTTTTTTTTTTTTATCATTCATCTAAGAACCTTTCAAGGTGGAAAAGTATTTTTTACCTGTCAACAAAAAGATCTTATTATACCTGATCTGTTGAACCTGAAATTGTTGATAAATTCTGATAAGCAGAAGTATTGATTGATGGCGGAGCAGAACAAAACTCTTCTCACAGTTAGCAGTCATAGGTGCCAGAAAGCTCTTACTACTTCAGGGTTATTCTTGAAGTGTAACTGTGTTTAAATCTGTTCTTGATTTAAATAAATAGGAAGTTATTAAAGAGAGGCCAATACCAAATGTTATTTATTGTATGCAAGTGGCAGGAATCTTGGCAAATGTTCCTTTTCTTAAGTTTTTCTTAGTAACATTAACTTGTTTCAAATACATAGGCTTTAATTTTGGCTTGCAAATTAATAGAATTGTACAAGTGAATATTTAGCTTTTTTTTTTCTTTCCTTGCCCACTTCATGAGGACTCCACTTGCTCAGGTTTTGAAGGGATAGAAGTTACCTTTGCTCACACAACACTGAAATTGTCAAAACAAATCTTAAAGTTTTCATGACTAAAAGACATAAAGCTTCAAACGCTTTCATTATAGATATGAAGAAAATACATAGGATGATATGCATTTAAAAAATAATTTCTGCTTTGCAAGTTTCCCCTTTCTTTTCTAGGATCCATCCTTTGGCTAGCAGCCAAATAGTTAATGTAACACCGATGTGTTTTTCAGGTGTAAATTTGTGCTGTGGAGTTTAAGTAGTTCTTTGTGTATTAGAACTCTGGTGCTATCAACAGGAATGAAGAAAATCTAGTGACAATTATATGAATTCAGCAAATTACTGTTGAGTTTTGAGAATTAATTAGGCTCTAGTAAGACACTCTATGTATAAGAACTTTTCACACTGTGTGAAGGAAGTGTGCAAATCCTATGTGATCCTGCAGAAGAAATGTACAGGAAAAGAACTACAGCATTTTGACCAATATAACATTTAGAAATTACAGATAGACCTGTAGTCTACTTTATGCAGCCACTTCAGTCCATTTGATTGCTACAGTTTTTCCTTTACTTAAATCCTTCACTTCAGAAAGTTAAATCCTTCACTTCAGAAAGCAGCTTTCCTTTGTCACAGAAGATGATATCCTTAAGATGCATATCCAGTGAGGTTGATTTTAATACGAAATATGCAAGAGAAGAGCTCTGATTGTTTTGGTTTGTTTTCTTCATCTCCCACTTACTGTATGTAATGCCATGTAAGATTTTGGAGTATAAAAACAGTAATATAAGAAAAAGGATAATGGCTTTCTGGAGGTGCCAGTATCTAAGAAGCTGAAATTATGGGAGGTGACAGAGAATCATAAATTGAGAAGAAAGACAAAGGAGCTATGGTTTTAGGAAAGGCAGTGAAGCAAGATCATATTGGGCAATGCTGAAGAAGCGGTGACAGGCAAATTACACATATGAAATGTATGAGGGTGGTGGGAAGGTCAGAGTCAGAGGACAAACCTGGAGTTCTTTAGATGCTACAGCATTTACACCCACCTGGTGTTCTTTAGATGCTACAGCATTTACAACCAGACTTACAGACTGTTTTCATGGTAGTCTTTATAAAGTACAAAAATGGTTTAGCCTCTGTCTCTCTGAATCTCACTGAGTTGTGACTGTTGGTCTTCTACACCAGTTAAGATACTGCAACGTGAAAATGTTTGCACACATCTGCTGGAGACAGAAATTTATTTCATGCCCTGTAAATTTTTTTTTTTTTGCACACTATTAGATAATGCAGATTTAATTAAAAAAAAAAAAAATATATCCAGGTCTTAAAATGTCTTTTAAAAAGAAATATGCAGTTTGTTGTTATGCCTTTGNAATTTAAGTTTTATTACATTTTCATCATTATACTTTAAGAAAACACCAGCCAAAAAAAGCATAAGTAGTCAATACATTTTTTTGAGGTGAGTTTTATTTTATTTCTGAAAAAAAAAATAATTTGAGGTCTCTTACCACACTTTTAAACTCCTAGCAATATGTAGGTCTTGCAGCCAGAACTTTATTCTAAACAGATTCTGTTTCTAGAACACAGAGAACATACCTGAAAGGAAAATGAAGCTCCTTTTTAGGTTCTGATTATTTCTCAGGGTGTAGGTTGTGTCATGGAAAAATCAGGAAGAGTTTCTAGGAGAGATTAAGTGTCTGTGATGTTCACATGGATCTCATATAAAGCATGTGATGTAATTCAGATTGGCTGCAGATCTATATTTTGTCTTTATATATTATAGACAGATTTTCCCATTCTCCATTGTGTACATGTTTTTGTCTCAGTTGCCGTACTTTCTTACATGTTTTGGCAAGAGATGGGAGAAGGTAATTTGCTTTTAAGAGAACGTTTTCTTTTGCAGTTTCTTACCTACAGTCTTTACCTTTTCTTGACATCTGATTTCTGTATTTTTTCTTATTCTGATATTTTCAGATTGTGAAGGTGATTGCTTTTAGTGCTGGTACAGATTCTTGTTTTTGATACGGTAGCTCAGAGAAGGCTAGCCAAGCACAGCAACCAGCTAACAAGAGAAATAAGCAATAAATATGTTGACATCCATATGGACTCTAGTTGGAATAATCACTTTTAAAATTCAAATTTTAAGAATACTCTCATAATGCAAAATAAAAGTACTTTGATCAGCAGTAGATGTTTCCAGTGACTGTGCCATATAATATTCAATCTGTGAGATATTGTAATATGTGGATCTTTAGGATGTGATTGAGTAGGGTCAGATTGTGGATACCTGCTTTTCTTTCTTTCTTTTTATTTTTTTCCCCTGGGGATTTTTGCATCACCTTTCATTTAACCCTTCTAAATTTCTTGCATCTTAAATTTCTGTTGGGATGCATGTGATGGAAGAGATTGCAAAGAGCTCTTCTCTGGTGGTTGTAGAATCGAAGCTTGAATTTTAAATAAAAATATCTAGAAGTTACAGTCAGCAAGACAATTTTTCAAACACAAATGAAGTGTGGTTTCTCTGAGTTATGCAGATCCACTGAGGTATTTTATTTCAAATAATTCTCATGAGGTGATGTATCTGAACCCATCTGATGGCCACTGTTAATACACAGAACTTTAAGAAGGGATAGCTACATCACCTAATTCACCATCCTCTGTATTGTCCAGTGCCTTTTTTTCCAGATCCATATATTCTAAATCCACCACACCTCTGTTTTCTGTGGCTACTTTGTGCAGAAGGAGGTATAATCACAATTCCATGACATTTACTGATGAACCTTAAATCCACTTATATTCAGAAGCTGTCTTAGTGACTGCATTTCTCCTGTTTCCCCTAGGATATACTTTTACAGTTCCACAGACCTTTCACTCTGTGGAATTTTTTATAACATTTTCTCCAGACTTCTCTTAAATTACTCCCTTTGGCTTGGCTTTTCTAATACCTGAGAGTTCCATATGAACTTCTAGGGAGTTAAAAAGAGAGTTGGGAATGGTGGTCAGCAAGACATTTGCAAGAAGAGTAAGGTTAAAAGTCTACTTCCCAGTTTTCCTCACCTTACTAAGATGCCTGCTTTTCCTTATCAGGCTCCCAAAATTCTCCTGGATTCACACTGGCCAATGAAAAGGCACAAAAATCCTGCTGTTGAAAGAAAGAGCCTATTGGATTGAATTTATACATTTATGAACAGTAATTTTCCTATGCATTTTTGGTGCTCTGCCAGACTTGCCTCACACGAGATAAATTCCTTTGAACTGAAGTGAGGTCCGTGGTGAATTTATAGGCCAAATCATTATGTATTATCTTTAAAAGTTTCCTTTTAAGTTCTGCAGCAGCAGGGCAATCATTGTTAAGACAGGGCACATTAAATTCCAGGAAACTCTTGAAGTTTTGAGTACCAAATCCTGAATCTTAATTTTCTTCCAGAATTTACAAGTATCTGAATTTTCATATCATGGTCATTCACATCCTTCAGATTGCAAATACACCTCTGAATTGGAAAGGAAATTAATGATCTATTTTTCCCCCCATTACAGATTGACCAACTGAAACAAGAACTCTCAAAGAAAGAATCAGAACTTCTTGCCTTACAAACTAAGCTTGAAACCCTTAGCAATCAAAATTCAGATTGCAAGCAACACATTGAAGTGCTTAAAGAGTCTCTTACTGCCAAAGAACAGAGAGCTGCCATACTTCAGACAGAGGTATTGTATCTTCTAATCAGAAAATGCAACAGAAATATTTTGTCAATAGCATGTGTCAAGGTGATTATGTGCTTGTTGCAAGTTTGTGTAGATGGTAATCTGTTAAAGAATGGCGAAATAACTAAAAATCCTTTAAATGACACTATATTTAATATATAATTTTTTTTGGTAGTACACCTGCTCTCATTCTAGAGGTATTTTAGAAGCACCTGTGATTGCATTTTAAGAGATTGTTTGTGCCTGATTCTTATTGGCTTCAATGGAAGAAGCCTGAGCATTAATGTAAGAAGCCTGAGCATTAATGTTTTGATTGCTGTGATTTCATTCGTTGTTTTTGCATCTATTAGCTGATTGACTTTTCCTTTTTGGTTATTCTGGCCTTATGCTTCTTTTCTGTGGTGTGTTTCTCTTCTCAAGGGTGAAGCTACTGATGTATTTTAAAGGGATTTGTTGAAAGGTGCATGATACTGATCTTTGGTTGTATTTTCATGTAAAGCCTGTTTATTTACAAATATGAATAATTTCAGTCTTTAAAAGAAGCCAATGTTCTGTAGGTATCCAGAAAGCTAGGTCATAAAAATAAGGGTAATGGAATACAGTCGAGAGGGTTGTCATGTTTTATGAAACGTGTAAATCCAGTGGTAAAAATGTTGTCTCTTAGTTGATTTCCTGTGCATTTAAAACACTTCATGGGCTTGAATGAGACAATACTGACTAGATCGAAAATAAAATGAAGAAGTTTTAATGCATACCTCTTTGTCCAGGTTTCACTGGGATAGAATCCTAGGCCAGCTGTAGGTCATTAACAGCTTAGTCAGCTGGGGCAGCTGACCTGAGTTGGCTACAGGTGTGTCTCATACAGTAAACAGTATAAAAGGGAGAAGTTGCCTGAAAACAGAGAGAGTTTTTTGTTGGGCTTTGGGCTTCGCCTGGTCCTTCTCCTCGCTGTGCCTGAAGGGGCTTGCTTACCATTCTGCTCTCAAGGACTGCTTTGCTGTTGGTTGTGGCTGCTGCACAAAAGAAACCGACTTAAATTTGTCATTCTCATGGAAGCAGGGAGTAAGTATTTCTAGGATTCTGATTATTCCTCTATGCTGTAAGTCTTAAGTTTGGTATGTTACAAAGATACAGATGAAATTTTGGCATTTCTAGCATGTTTAGTAGGCTAGCTAGCATGTGTGTAATAGAAAATAATTGTAACAGAGTGAGGGTAACAACTCCAGTAATTTTGGCAGACCTCAATTCAGCTATTGAGTAGTAAAGATTACATATGTGAATCTTTTGCTGTGCAAATGTGTTTTACAAGGTTTATATTGCCTGTTGTACTGCTGATGGTGGTTAGTTCTGTTGGTTCTCCATTAATTTGATTTCCCAGTTCTTGCAGATTTGATAGTTGGACAGTTCAGTGGATAAGGAATTTGCTGGATAGACTTATCCAGCGGGTAGTGGTCACTGGTTTGAAATCCAGAGGGAGGTCAGTGACATGTGGTGTCTTTAAAGGGTTTGCACTGGAACAAGTACTGTTTCATATTTTTATCATAGACAATGGGAGCAAGTGTATCATTGGCAAGTTTGCAGCTGACACCAATTTGAGTTGTGCTGTTGGTATGCCAGAGGGATGGGAGGTCATCTAGAGGAGCCTGGAGAGGTGGGCCCAGGTGAACATCATTAAGTTCAACAAGACCAATTGCAGGGTCCTGCACCTGAGTCACAACAATCTTCGTTATCAGTACAGGCTAGGGGAAGAGGTGATAGAAAGCAGCCTTGAAGAAAAAGATTTGGGAGCTCTTGTGGATGAGAAGCTGGATGTGAGTAAGCTGGCCAGAAGGGTGGTTGCACCCTGGGCTGTCTACACATCAAAGTGGCAGAATCAGTTCTCACTGTTCTATGGTGAGACCTTATCTGGAGTACTGTGTCCAGCTCTGGAGCCCTCAACACACAAAGGACATGGACTTGGTAGAGTGGATCCGAAGGTGATGACAGGGGTCTGGAATGCCTATCCTACAAGGTCAGGCTGAGGGAGCTGGGGTTGTTCAGCCTGAAGAAGAGAAGGCTCTGGGGAGACCTAATGGCAGCCTTCCAGTACTTGAAAGGGGCTACAAGATGACTTCGAGGGACTGTTTACAAAGGCCTGTAGTGATAACACAGGAGGCTGCAGGTTTAAATTAGAGGAAATTTAGACTGGATGTTAGACACAAGTTTTTTACCATGAGGGTGGTGGAATCCTGGAACAGATTGCTGTGCTAGTTTGAAGCTAATTAGAATATTTTAATGAGAAAAAATAGATTATAGGCTTTGAAAAGAAAACAATGGTAATGTCTACACATAGCCTTGCTGACATGTATAAAAACAAGAACACAAAATGGGGAGGTAGTTGGGGCCTTATTGCTGGAGATATTCGAGGTCTGGCTCAACAAGGCTCTGGGTAACTTGATCTAGTTAGACATGTCCCTATTCACTGCAGGGGGTTTGGACTAGATGATCTTTGAGGGTCCCTTCCAACCCAAGCCATTCTTACTATTTTATGATTTTATGGTTCATTTTGGGATATGGTATATTTTGAGATGTGTAAGAAGCAACATAAAGAAAACTAGTTCCACTTCCAGTTATTCACTTGTACTGATAGAGCCACTATTTACAAGGGTTTACCAAATAATTTCGATCTAATAACAAATTTAAAATGGGAGATAACTTCACTTGCCTCAAAATTTCTCTTACTTCTGAAAAGATAACATTAGAGTAATGCACCTTTTACCCATGAGACAGAGACTTTAAATAAACTATGTTAAGCATTAAATTATGTTTAGCAATTTACCTGGTCTTAAAATACTTTAATAATATGCAAATTTTGGTCACTATTAATTGCTCTTTTAAAAATCAATTTAAGATACACTGAATGTTTTATTTCTTTCCTGTACTTTATGAAGGCAATGTAGGGCATCTCAAATCTGAAGAATAAGATCTTTTATGTAGGTAGAATTGAGCACACTGTGTCCTTAGTAGTTTGCCAACCCAGGACAAATGAGGAAAGAACAGTATTTTTGGTTGTTATTTTAAAACTTCAAACTTACAGTCATGTCACAGGCTTTTCTAGGCTAAACAGTTCCAGATTTCAGGCTTTTGTCATATGATAGATGCTTAAAATCTTTAATAAAGCCCTTAATCCTTCAATTGCTTTGTGACTGGTCATCAGATGCTCTCCGCTATGCTGATGCCTCTGTTGTACTGAGGAGCCCAGAACTGGACACAATACCCCAGGTATAGTCTGACCAGTGATGAGTAGAGGGCAAATTGCCTCCCTCAACCTGCTGGCAACACCTGTGTTAATGCAGCCCAGTATACTGTCTGGCTTTTCGCCACAAGGGCATGTGTCTGATGTTCAACGGGGTGTCCACCAGGACCATGAGTGAGATTCTTTCTGCAAAGCTGCTTTCCATCTGGTGTATCCCAGCATATACAGGTGCAGGACTTTACTCAGTGCAAGCAGAGTTATATAATGGTTCCTAATCTCTGCAGAATGCAGACTACTAGTGAGAGGCATTATGAGCGTATCTGTTTATTCAATGTTACAGCAGATATCACAAATAAGGACATGGAATTTTTTGGATGAGTATAGTTAATTTCCATCAAACAGTGTTAATTGAATTAGATGCTGAGCACAATGGCACTTTGTCACATGATGTGAGAAAATTTAAACCCAGCAGTAAGTCTAGATCTAAATGCCATGTGCTTTTTGCATGGTGTTTCTGTTGTCTCGGTGAAGTCAGTGTGGTTTTGTTTTGTTTTTTTGTTATAGGTTTATTTGGCTTAGATATCATCCAAAGTTTTTTATTGACAGCTGAAACAAAAACTTATAGTCCTGTAAAGCAACAACTATCACGGTGGCCAGAGCTGGGAGGTCTGAAAGCAGTTTATTGCTAGTAGGAAAAATATTCAGAACCAGTCCTTAGGAAGTTCACCACCTCTGCTACGTGCATTTCATTTTGTTCCATTTTCAAGGGTAATAGTGCCAAACTATGTAAGGTTTTCCTACTGAATATATGTAGCCTTTTTTTGATTATCTGTCTATTAATGATAGGAAAACCTTAAGGTCAGATAAAAATGAGCCAGGGTCAAGGCTACAGCAGCCACAGAACACTGAAAATGTCTGTGTGCTCCACAGTGAATTTTTAAACAGAAGAATATTACACTTGCTGAGATTTTCTTGTATTTTGAAAAATTCATGAATGTTGTTTTTTTTTGATGAAGCCTTGTACTGTTACAGCAGAGAGAGGGAGCTTAAACACCATTAATAATAATAATAATCACTCTGATGGCTTAAAAAGATGAGACACTACCATTTGTATACTTTGAATATGGGGGTACAGTTTGAGACTATATTTGCATGTTCATATCAGCTAGGTAGCTCAGTGGGGAAAAAGCAACCATTTCACGATGGTTATAGGAAGTTATTTAGTGTATTATCGCTTTAGATAGCACACCTTCAAACTGGCAGGTGTTCTCCTTGAATGTTGATGAATTGTGAAATAAAGAAATACCTCTAAGTGTTGTAAATTGTGAGTGTAGTCCTGTCAGTTGAAGATGGATTAGAAAAATAGGTGAAGTTTGGCATGTTCAGTGTACATGTAGTAATATAGACAACCTAATAAAAATCAAGAGGAAAGGTGATTACAGGAGGTATTTATTGCAGTCTGGTTTTTCTTTTAAACAGATCTGTTTATAGAGGAGGGCTGTGAAATCGCTGATTTTTGGCAGCTCTTAGTTTGCATAAAAAGAAAATAAAAGCAGACAACACAAAATACTTGGAAGAAAACTACAAATGCTTTATTTCTGTTACAATGTTGATAGTTGATATTGCTTGAAATGCAAACCTGCTTTTAATTGTACAATAATAATATAACTAAGTTATTTCACATTTTTCTCAGAGTTTCACTTGGAAATGAAATGTTTCTATTGTACTACTTTTTCTTGTTTTAAATTGGACTGGGCCAGATACTTCAGTGTGGTCTCTGAGCTGCCAGTGCATTGTTCTGGTAGAGCTGAGCTGCTGTGTGTGCAGAGGAAAAGATCACCCAAAGTATAAACCACTGTTCCGAGGGCTTGTGTGCCGTTTACTCTTTCTCCACAGTTGTTAACAACTTTATTGACAGTGTGTTGCATATTTCAAATGGCATTTTATCTCGGGTGGAATTTGCCACCCATTTTGCTTTTATGTACAGTTTTCATGTTTTGTGTGCCTTTCAAACAGTTCAGAAAGAGAGGAGCTTATTGGAGAGGAAGTGAGTTTAAGGGCTTAAACTGAACGAACACTTAAGTTCTGCTTAAATATAGAATTTTGCTAAACTGTGAAGCAAAGTTGTGTGTTTTGTTTTTTTTTGTGTTTGTCTATTGGAGGATTTCAAGGCCAAACTATTCAAAGGCACATCAAATGGCATGATCTCATATCATTGTTCCCATGCTTTGAGTAGGACGTTTAACTAGTGACCTTCTGAGACCCATTCCTACCTCAGTGACTGAGAGCTTCATCTGTAGTCCTACACATCATGTATTTGAAAGATACTGTTCCAAAGATGTATTTTCTGCTTTGTGGGTTATATGCCAGCATAAATGAATCCAGAGAAAGATTTAATATTGATTGATTTTTACTTGTATCCTGCAACTGAATCCATTCTTAATGTTAGTTTTAAATGCTCCTGCTTTTGGGGGCATAATTGTTTTTATTTCATGAAAAAATGAAATGGAGTTGCATCAAGGAGGAGTGACTGAAAGGGTGGAGAGTTCCATTTGCAGTATTTGTAGAAAGTGATGTACAGGGACAGAATCCAGATAAAAAGGGGAAAGATGAAAGCACAAAGATAAGACTGTGTACTTGATGTGTAAAGACTTTATGCAAGTTGTTTGGGACAAATAGTTTAATGAATGTTAGAGCTATCTTACTGACAAAATGCTTTTCATTTTAATCCATTTTACTTAAAGTGATAAATGTTTCCTCCCAGATCTTAATGTGCAGAAAATTACCTTGTTGCCATTTAAAGCAATATTCAATTAGACAGCTTTAATGGGTCTTCAAATGTGCAAAATAAATCATCATTTAATTGGGCTTGATTCTAGTGGATGGAAATGATTAGGAAAATATTATTACTGTTATCTTTTTTTTGTCCTAACTGGAAATATTTGGAGAGGAACTTTGATAGGACTGCTTCAGAAATTATTCTTTGAATACTCTGTTACTTTTACTGTTATTAAATTTAAAGCTGCCTAGCTCTGATCCTAGTACACTGGCAATGTATTCAAAGAAAAAGCCACCTCAAAACAGTATTGAAATATCACCAGGTAGATTCAAAACCAGGAGGAACTCAAAGGATCTGTAATGTAATTAACATAATAACTGGTAGATGTACTCCTCCCAGTCTGTGACTGTTAATAATGTTTTGCACATATTACTGTGATGATGAAGCATGAGGAGAAATTGCTGAAGCAGTTTTGCATTTTTTTGAGTTTTGTGCTTAAGAGACAGCTGGAGAGAAAGTACTAGAGCCATTTAAAGGAAGGCTCAGATGGTCAAGAAGACCAGAAGCACACTGGTCTGTATCAGGAATAGTGTGGCTACCAGGAGTAGGTAAGTGATTATGCCCCTGTACCTGGCGAAGCTGCACCTTGAATACTATGCTCAGTTTTGGGCCCCTCACTACAAGAAAGACATTGAGTTGTTGAAGCATGTCCAGAGAAGGACAAACAAGACGGTGAAAGGTCTGAAAATCAAGTTTTGCAAGGAGTGGCCAAAGAAAGTGGGATTGTTTAGTCTGGAAAAGAGACTAAAGGAAGACCTTACTCATCTCTTACAGCTACTTGCTAGGTGATTGTAGTGAGATGAGTGTTGGTCTCTTGTCCCAGGTAACTCTGCCTAGGATGAGAGGAAATGGTGTGAGCTTGTGTGCCAGGGAAGGTTTAGGTTGGATGTAAGCAAAAAAGCTCTTTACCGAATGAGGGGTCAAACATTTCAACAGGCTTTCCAGGGAAGTGTTGGAGTCACCATCCCTGGAGGTGGTAAAAAAATGTGTAGATGTGAAACTTTGGGATGCAGTTTAGGGGGGGCATGGTGGTATGGGCTAGGGATTCCATTTGATGGTCTTGGAGGTTTTTTCCAACCTTACTGATTCTGTGGTGTGAAGACATAAATGAGTCATTTAACTGCAGGGAGGTGGGGGCTATGGTTTGATGAATAAGCTGTGAATGATGACCTTAAGGCCAAAGACAAGAGACTGTTGTGCCTTTAACAGTGAAATAGGGAAAGCACAATGGTGGATATTTCTTTATTTTTATTATTTAATTTTTAGGGGAAATTTCTAGGTCTCAGCATCACAGTGGAAAATCCAAGCAAGAATCTAAGCTAGTGAGAGATCACCAGTTTCACAGGTGACCTGCTAATATTTAGAGAAACCTCCAAATAAGATCAGCTAAGGCAAAATGAAGTTACATAATGCTACCACTTGAGGCATTAAATGTATAGTTTTGTAATACTCTCCATTTCTCTGGAACTTTCCATACTTGAAATAGAGTAATGCAGGCTGTGAGAATCTTTGAAAAAAAAAAAGTGTGATTAGTTTGTAAGTACTTTTTACCTTTATCTCCTGCAAAAGTAGCAGCAGCTGCATTTTTCTCCTGAATAATTTGTGTCCTTATTTGATGTATTTTCAAATAGCTGGTGTGGTAAACTTAATGGAATTTCAGTTTTGTGTCTTCCATTTTTATTTTCTGTTAGTGAGAGATACTTTTTCACTTTATAAACTGGACGAAATAGAAACCTAGACCTGAATGTACTGTTTCATTTGGACAAGAGAAGAACAATGTATGTGTGGCAAAAACTATCTTGCTGAAGTAGGTTTTGTACTTCACAGCTCTACAGTGGCAAGTCACAGCAGTTAAGTTGTGTAGCCTTAAGGCTTTAGTAAATAGAAATCCTTGTGGGCTGTTGGCTGGCACAAACATGTGGGAACAATCATCTTAGTTTCCAGTTGTTGCAGGGAGGAATTACAGTTGTGTAAAATGAACCATGAGAATATTGGTCAGACAATTAAAAAGCAGCTTGGGTTAACAACTACTGTGCATGGTAGCACCTAGTTATATAAGGATATTAATGTCCTTGGAGCAAAAATAGATAGTTGATAAAAAGGCTGTGGATTTTAATTAACACAATGTTTTCAAAGGCAGGATGCTAATTAACATTTCCTGGACTTGAACTAGTTAAAAAGTGCTTGTATCAAGCTTGTAAAATCATCTGTCCACATTGAAAAATGCTCTTTTAAGATCTATAGTCATGTAAGTGCTTAATGATGTTAGTGAACTGTTCAATCTAGAACTGCCAACCGATTGAACAGTTTACTAACATCATTGAGCACTTACATGACTAGAACTGCAGTTCTCAATCTGTTAGATTATTTGAATCTTTTCCTGTTATTATTTTAATATATATCTTTATAACTTAAATCTGAACTCTCCAAACAAATCCTTTGCATTTCCGTTTCCTGTACAGGATCATGTACCTTCCCCTGCTAGCATTACTAGAGTTATTCTTGCACAATAAAACTTGTAATGCAGTAATATTTATTGAAGAAGTAGGATTATCTGATGTTAAGTGACCCAAATCTGTATAATTGTCTTTGGTTATTGTCTGCTCTGTCAGATATAAATAAGAAATGTTTTGAGTTATAGCTCTCTACTTTTCTGTTGAATGTAGTCACTTTCGCACAGAAGATGAATTTACTACTGTGATTCCTAATGTTCTTTTCCATGTTTTTGAGGAATGTGAAATGTAAAAAGTGGTGGGAATGCCAAATTTTGCTGATGTTACAGACACCATGTATGGTAGGTTTCTTGCTCTTATATGATCTTTTTTCCTACCTGTTTCCTTTCCTCTAGATGTAATTATCTAGACTCCTCATGCATCCTGGTGAATCTCTACTGTGTACTCCGTGACACAGATCTGCTTCTTTGATTTTGAAGGACTCTTGTTTAACAGCAACTGTGAACATTTTCAGTGTGATAGCATTTTTAGATTGCCAGGAGAAACTGCAGAGCAGTAGCAGGCTGAAAGAAATAATTTAGAAAAGTGTGGAAAAGTATTTTAAGAAGGCAAAAAAATACTTCTGGTGTATTTGAAGGAATAACATTTACATTGGGGGGGAAAAAGGAGAGGAGGCTTTTGCCAAAGATCAATAATAGTCTAAAGCATAAAGACAGTCTGGTGTTTTACAGAAGCAGTGGGAAATGAGTGAAAAAGGAAGATGGAACTGAGGAGAGGGATTGCAGAGAATGTTAATACTTGCAGTTCTGGGATAGAAATGTCAGCATTGGTCTACAGAGCAGCTGAAACATCTGAGCCAGATGTCTGTTCTGAAGAAAGGTACTTAATTATTGTAGAAGTAGACTCAAAGGAAAAAATCAGGGAGTTAGATATTGAGAGGCTTGAAAATATTGGTATCTAGTGTAAACTTGGATTGAGAATTAGATAAAAAGGTAGAATAAAATGAGTAAAAGATTTTGTTTCTGTAGAAATTCTTTGGCTGCCTATTTGAAGATCCTTATCTTTGCAAAGGCAACCTTCAGTTCTGGTATTGTGTAATATGTGGTGTTGATTTAAGAAAAAAAAAAACACAACAAAAAAAAACCCCAAAAAAACAAACAACCAAAAAAACCCCAAACTCCAAAAGTAAACCAAAAGGAAAATGTTACTGTTATTTGAAATAGGCAAGCCCTATGTGAGTGTTTAAGAAGCTGATTGCCTTCACTAGGTTTCCTACATCTTTCAGTGGCAGTAAGTTTGATGCAAGCAAATATCAGATATTATTACCAGAGTTGGCTAAAGATTGGCTAAAACAACTCTGTAAACACTCTATTTATGAAGAGTGTTTTCTTTCTCATGTCCTTTTGCTTTTGTATTTTGAATTCTTCCTCAGGTCAAAGAAACATAACAGATGTTTCATATCTTCAAATACAAGTTTCTTCTAGCTGACCTACATTGTGAGATCAGGCACAAGGGTGGTATTAGGGTAGGAAAAACTGAGGAGTGTGTAATCATGTTCACCATGTGCTTATTTGCCCCTTTAAACTGTTTAAACTATTGAAGTTTCAAGAAAAAATACTCTCCATTACTTCAATTATATTTAGAGTGTATCATTCTTTTTAACATCTTTATTGATGACTTTGACTCAAGCATAGAGTATCATCAGTAAGTTTGTAGATGGCACCAAGTTAGATGGCAGTGTTGATTTTGGATGAGGGTAGAGAGGCTCTTCAGAGGGACTTGGATAGTCTAGATTGATGAGCCAACATTAATGGGATAATTTTCAACAGGGCAAAATGCCAGGTCCTGCACTTGGTTCACAATGACCCCAAGAAATACTATAGGCTTGGGGCAGTGTGGCTGGAGAGCTGCCTGCCAGAAAGGGATCTGGAGGCTGTAATAGACAGGCAGCTGAATGTGAGCCAGCAGTGTGCCCAGGTGGCCAAGAAAGCCAGTGGCATCCTGGCTTGTGTTAAAAATGCTGTGGCCAGCAGGAGCAGGGATGTGATTATCCCATTGGCCTTGGTTTTGGTGAGGCCACGCCTCGAGCACTGTGTTCAGTTTTGGGAATCTCAATACAAGAGTGATGTGGAGGTGCTGGAGCAGGTCCAGAGGGAGGTAATGAAGCTGGTGAGGGGCCTAGAGAATACATTTTATGAGGAGCAACTGATGGAGCTGGGGCTGTTTAGTTTCAAGAGGTGGAGGCTGAGGGGAGACCTCATTGTTGCCTACAGCTTTCTGAAGGGATGCTGTGGAGTGAGGCTGCTGCTGGTCTCTTCTCACAGGTAATTTGAGATAGAACAAGGGGGAATGGCCTCAGGCAGAGGGAGTGGTCAGACACTGGAATGAGCTGCCCAGGAAGGTGACCTTACAGCAATGCTAAATTGATTTCTGGAACATGTTGTAGTGTTTGTAAGTACAATAGCTGTCGTCCTAAAAAACCTTATTGAAATGAAAATTAGTATCTATTCTATCTGCACATTAATATTTTTTGCATAAATAATACCTTGCTATGTTTCAAGTATGTGTACTGTTTGTGGTTGAATTTACAACATTTGTAGCAAGTTATTTCCTAATGAAGAACACTTACTATGTTTTTCTGTAGTGAATTTGGAGGAACATTGCAGTGAAATAATCTTCACTGAGGATACAAGTGTTGTCTTAAAATTTAAGACAAATAACAGTAAAAAAAGACAAAAATCTGTTGAAATTTGGCACCAGTAACTAGAAGTTACTAAGATTCTTTTTCTTTGCATTTCTGCAGAAAATGATCATGATGCTTGCTTGTAGTACACAAGTAAGTTTGCAGATGACACCAAGCTAGGAGCAGGTGTTGATCTGTTGGAGGGTAGGAGAGCCCTGCAGAGGGACCTGGACAGGCTGGATGGGTGGGCAGAGGCCAATGGGATGAGACTGAACAAGGCCAAATGCAGGGTTCTACACTTTGGACACAACAACCCCAAGCAGCACTGCAGGCTGAGGACAGAGTGGCTGCTCTCCAGAGGCAGAAAGGGACCTGGAGGTACTGGTAGATAGCAGCTGAACATGAGCCAGCAGTGTGCCCAGGTGGCCAAGAGAGCCAATGGCATCCTGGCCTGAATCAGGAACAGTGTGGCTAGTAGAAAGAGGGAGATTAGTCTACCCCTGTACTCAACACTGGTCAGGCCACACCTTGAGTGCTGNTGGAATGGGCTACCCAGGGAGGTGGTGGAGTCACCGTCCCTGGAGATGTTCAAGAAAAGCCTGGATGAGGCACTTAGTGCTGTTCTCGTTGACTGGCTAGGGCTGGGTGCTAGGTTGGACTGGATGATCTTGGAGGTCTCTTTCAACCTGGTTGATTCTATGATAAGCTAACAGAAGTAATTTTTTTTTTTTGGGCAGTGGTTTGTGTGGAAGATGGCTTTCTACTAGAAAGATTTGTATTGGAAGTTTGTCTTTAACCTTTAAATTTACACACATAGTGAAATCGTGTACGAATAACCACAGACCTTTCATGGCAAGGAAAGCATCTTCAATAGAAAAAGTACACAAGATGTATTTGAGCTCCAGATTACACTTTGCTGTTCTTCATATGTTTCTGAAATCTAAAACATAACACGGTGAGGAATTTTTATTGAGCTCTACACTACACTGAATTTCAAACAGAATTTGTATTTTCAGTCTTGGTACAGCTCTGCATTGTTTTCTGTCTTTGAATAGTTCAACTTGCATTTCTCTGCTTTATGTTAATGTTGGCCCTAATTCTCTGCATTACCCTAGTCAGATCAACATTGAGCTGCAATAAAGAAATCTTTTAGTATCAATTTATGTAATTTTTGGCATAGGTAAATTCCATTTTACACTTTTGGCTGCAAGAAATTGAATTTTCCTCATTACTAGAGACAATTGCGAAGCTCTTTCGTTGTGGAGTTGTTTCATCTTTCTACATAAGTTGACAGCCAGCAGTGTGCCCAGGTGGCCAAGAGAGCCAATGGCATCCTGGCCTGCATCAGGAATGGTGTGGTCAGCAGGAGCAGGGAGGTCATTCTGCCCCTGTACTCTGCACTGGTTAGACCACACTTTGAGTACTGTGTTCAGTTCTGGGCCCCCCAGTTTAGAAGGGACATTGAAATCCTTGAGCGTGTCCAGAGAAGGGCAACGAGGCTGGTGAGAGGCCTCGAGCACAGCCCTACGAGGAGAGGCTGAGGGAGCTGGGGTTGTTTAGCCTGGAGAAGAGGAGGCTCAGGGGTGACCTTATTGCTGTCTACAACTACCTGAGGGGTGGTTGTGGCCAGGGGGAGGTTGCTCTCTTCTCTCAGGTGGCCAGCGCCAGAAGGAGAGGACACAGCCTCAGGCTGTGCCAGAGGAAGTTTAGGCTTGAGGTGAGGAGAAAGTTCTTCACTGAGAGAGTCATTGGCTACTGGAATGGGCTGCCCAGGGAGGTGGTGGAGTCACCGTCCCTGGAGCTGTTCAAGGCAAGATTGGACGTGGCACTTGGTGCCATGGTCTAGCCTTGAGCTCTGTGGTGAAGGGTTGGACTTGATGATCTGTGAGGTCTCTTCCAACCCTTATGATACTATGATAGAAGGAAAAAAATTGCTTTCCCTTACTGAATAATTTGTGGGGTGCTTTTTTAGGCCAGCCTTATCTTTCCTGTAAATAAGGTTCTGCTTGCCCTTTCAATATAAGGGTTGGTTTGCTTCTTTGTTTACTTTGAAATGTTGCCAGAAATCTAGGGGAAGGGGAGGAGAATTTTCATTTATTTTATCCCCTTTTTGGATTTTATGCATGATTTCATAAATTTGTGGTAAATAAAATGGTACATATTTAATACAGCTTGTAGGTTTGTTTGCAACAGACTGGAAACAATTGAGAATAGTTTTCCTAAGCATAACCATAAACATAATGAAGTTTATCCTGCCAAGTGTCAGGCCACAAACACAGACACGTGTGGTCAACCTGTACTCCATTTCTAGGAAAAGTGGCACTGCACCAAAACCCAAAAAGTTTAAATCAGGCAGGAAATCTTTGTCAGACTTGACCAAGACTTGCATGTGTTGGTGACTCATGGTTGTTGCCCAGCCCTGCAGCTGTATTGCTTTGCGAGCCAAGTTCAGGCCTCTCTGCACTGAAATGCCGGTTGCCTCTGTTATGATTTTCTCTTCCAGCACGATTCTGTGTACTAGTGGTCTGGCAGAAACCTAGTTTAATTTTGTGTCATCTTCTGTTGTAAATTTTGGAGCAGTTTGTCACATAGTCAGAGGATAAGCTTAAATGACTTATTTTTTTCCTGGGAGAAGAATGCTTTCAGGAACTGTGAAAATACATGAGAGTGTTCCTGTTCCATGTATTTTTATAATTTGTTACTTTTCTGTAATTGAAATGAGCTTTCATCCCTCCTCTAATTGCAAAGCTAAATAGAAAGGAATGGTATAAGGAGTGGGAGCAGACACAAGTGATCTGGGAGGAACAGGGAGATCCCGTCTGAGTATACAGGTATAGGCCTGTTTTTAACCAGACTCACACAAGTCCCTTGGCCTTGCTACGATAGGCTTAAAAGTGCTGGTGGCATTGTGTTTGTGATCTTTGGAAGATCATGGAGTTGGGGGAGGTTTCTGAGGGCTGGAAGAAAGGGTATGTTGACCTTATGTTTAAGAAAGTCTAGGAGAAGGATCCAGAGAACTGGGTAAGTTTCATATTCGTCTCTGGGAAGGTCATAACTGAGGAAGGATAATCCTGGTAACCATTTCAGAACATGATTTGGAGTAGTCAGTATGGGTTTGTGAAGGGGAAATAGTGTCTGATCAATCTGATGACTTTCCTTGGTGCCACTATCAGGGCAATAAGAATTTACTGTTTTGGCATATTAGGGTTGCTCTGCAAGGTTGTGACTGTTATGTTTATCAAACAGTATCATTTCCTAGGCTTTACTTGCTAAATACTCTACCTGGTCCCTAAATCTTTAGTGTCTATTCTGATTTATGCCAATTATTACTTGTTTTCAGCCTATTTTGCATTTTAACTAATTCCTTTTGCAAGCTAACTTAATCTTTATTGAAATAAAGAAAAACATATTTAAAAGATGTGAAGTCAGAAGAGTATTATGCCACTGTGAACAGAAATAAAAAACATAGTTTAGTTACTAAAAAGGAGATGATTCTTCTAGCAACTGTTTCTCAAAGGTATTAGAACTAGGGTTAAAATAAGCATCTTCCTTCTTGGTGACATATTTTATAGCTAGCTTTGAGAGATCATCTTTGTTCAATTTCATTGTGGAAAGGATGACTAAAGCACAATTACATAATAAATTCTTGTGAACAAAATCAGAATAGCTGTAATTCTCTGACTTGCTCTTGTGCAGTGCATTTCACAGTCAACCTATGCAGACTAGCTGCTGCTTGCCTATCTCTGAATTTGGGGATATTCTCAAGGGTGGTTGGTCTGCAGGTACTTTGTTTTCCAGTGGATGCTTCTTGGTGTGTTATGTTGTGGTGCTAGTCTTAGTGTTAGCATGATCTGTTTTATATGCTTTTAGTGCAGGAGGTATATGAGACTGACAGTTTGAGGCTGAGCTTCAGGTGAACCATAGAATCACTTGTGTGAGGCTTGCAGAGGTCCTTTGCCCAAGCGGGTCTTAATTAGGGTGTAGTATCAGGACTGTGTCCAGTCAAGTTTTGGATATGTTGGGGATGGAGTTTCTATAAACTTTCTAGGCACCTGTTCTAGTAGTTAGCTATCCTGTGGTAATTAATGTGTTTTTTTTTTTTCTATGTTCCAGAATTTGACATAGTCTTCTTACACCCTCCCACTAAGTAATTGAAGAGAGCAGTAAGATCTGTGTGGCTTTTTCTTCAGGTTGCAGAAACCTGTGGCTCAGCCCTTGCTAATGTGCTTTATGCCCCAGTCCCATAGCCACCCAGGCAGAGCATCAGTTGGACTAGCACCAGAATTTCAGTACCTGTCTCATTCTGGGAGAGTCCAAATTGAGCACAGAGTTCCGAGTATGGTCTCTGAAACATGGGAGATGGGTTTCACACCACCACGGTAGGTGCTGCCTGTTCTAGTTAGTTGTCTTTGTTTTGTGGTGGTGTAGATATTGGGAAGAATTCTGTCTTCTGATGCATAACAAGAAGAAGCATTTCTAGAACAAGAGTTCAGAGTTGCAATATGTTATTAATCACAACAATTATATTACTTATACATAAGTCCAAGAATTAATCTCCACTTACAGTTCTAATATAAAGAGTTTTATGAAAAGCTTTTGTCATTTGATGTGTTCTTCAATAGTTTGGTGTATTAAAAGGGGGAGGGGAGTTGGCAAAATAGCATAGTTGTCCATCAGTAAAAAGAGAACTTCTCCTATCAAACAAAAACCTTTAGGTCAACCACATACCAAAAAAATTTAGGAAAATAATTTCAATGATTATAACTTTGCTGCACTGAGGCAGATGCACTTTCTATGGTTTGAAGACCAGGTTATCTTTCCAACCTTGCTTATGTCAGTTGCAGGATTTTCTTTTTCTGTATTTTGCTTATTTGCTTTTGTTGGAACAGTAAGCAAGTGGTTTGAGTGGCTGCTCAAAGAGGGTGAAGAGAAGCTGTAATGGTGATTTAAGTCAGTCTGATAGCACCTGCTGTTGCCTGCTTTCATCTCTTCATGAAGGAGAAAGTGATCCAGGGGATGGTTGCATGGTTCTCACACTCCAATTATTTTACTGAATCCTGTAACCATCTCATAGGGAACAAGGATGCAGGCATGGCATACTTTGAAGTTAAGGGTCTCTCCTTATTTAATTGTTTTTGAACTGGCTGAGAAGTGTCAGGAGTCACATGCACGTGTGAATTGGTCACACGGATAAGAAACTTCACAGAATTCAGATCTACTGTGTTGGATTTTCCCTATCTAGGAGTTCATGCATGGCTATAATAGTTTTATCAGTCTAAAATGCAGTGGCAATAGTTTATGCAAAAATTTAAAATATAAACCATTGCCATTTAAAATGTCAAATGCAGCAGCTGAGAGTGAGCTCAGGGTGGCAGCCGTGATGTTTCATATTGATAAATCTAAATAATGAATTCAAACCATACATTATGAACTCAGTAATGCAATCCAGTTTATTCACCGGAGGGATAACATTTCTGCATTTTGACTGCTAGAAGTTTACTTTGACTTGATGTCTTGACATATGCGAAAGGTGACATGTTCCTGTCTTGTCATAAATCACATTTGTGCTCAAGTGGCACTGTCATCCTGGTTTTAGTCAAATGAGATATAAAATTTTGATTTATAGTGTAAAAGCTTAAGGATTCTCATTCCATAAGAACTGTATTTCCTTTTTAAATAAGATGCAGAGAGAACACTAAGGTACTAAAGTTTGGGGAAGGGTGAATAAGCTACTTGCTGTGGTAAAGCCTTAAAGTGAGTGTGAGAGCATTTTTAGACAAGTGATGAGAACCTCCTGGACATGATTGACTTAAATTAGCTTGATTGCTTTTTATCAATTGCAGCTGCACTCTTTAGCATAAAAATGCAAAACATCCAAAAATCATTTGCCTTGCAGTGTAGTACAAAGATGGTTTTAGTTAGTCTTTAAGATGTTTCGAATGTTTATTCGACACAGATTCTCTGAGAATGGATTCAGACCATATCTAGTTACAGAGAATTAGTACAGATATTGTACACTTTGGGAAAATTAAGGAAAATATGCTGCCTTATGAACTACATATTTAAGATTTTGTTTTTTTTTTCTTTTAACTGTGTTAGTAAGTTAAATAGTTCAAAGATATTTGTTAGTGGCATAATCAGACATCTGCTGTTTAAAAAGAGAAAGCCTAGAACTTTTTCTGTGATGTGCAATTGTCTTATTTGTGCTCTCAAACAGTAACATGGTTGAAAGAGAAATCTTGAAGTTACGTAAAAATAGAGGAGAAAATTGTAATGTTTAGGATTGCAAACCAGTGTTGAAAACTTGACCAGGGAAAGGCTGCTACTGTTATTTAAAGGCTGTTCTCTATATTGTGTTTTGATATCTGATGTCTATTTGCCATATGAATTTCCTTTTTGTAGAACTATGCTGCTTGCAGGATCCTGTCTCAAAGGTTTCTGGTTTTCATAGGCTTAATGATTTATACAGCATGTGACTTTGAGCCTGATTTCTATTCCTTGGGTGCTTAATGCTGTCTAATAGCAAAAATATGACTGTATATAAAACTTGCAGTGTTTACTGTGATTATAAGCAGCAATTGTGAGGAAGAACCCTTTTTCTTATGTCAAACAATAGATAATATTGACTGACATTATCTTAAGTTAACCTTCTGTACTTTTTCTTTTTTTCATATAGAGATGCCTTCATTGAGGCCAAAACCTATTAGTATTCCTTAGATTCATGTACTTGTACATATTCCTAGGATAATGATGTCAGGTGAAGTCTTTAGACACTTTCATAGACTTAAGATGTTAAGATTTGAAAAACAGCCAGTTAAGGGCTGGCTTAAGGGTACTGTTTCAGTGTCAGAATGCTTATTAAAGACAAACCCTAAAATATTTATATATGCAGATATACAAAATGTAAAACTTGTGCATATACAAAGAAATCACAAGGAAATATGGGGACTATATTGCTATGGAGACACACCTTGTGTCCCTAAGGTTCATTGCTTATGTTAAAAATCACATCGCTATACATAATTCAGGAGTAAATAAAATTAAAACTTTATTTGCTGTGTTAGGTTTTGCAGTCCAGTACAGAGATGCACAAGGGTACAGGATTATATTTCTTCTTCCATAAATAATAGAGAGGTTTAGAGAGTTTCAGTTACAAAGGCACTTCATTGTATTTGCACAAGTTTACAGGCAGACCGGAGAGGTGTTGCCAGGAGTATAGTATATTCAGGTAGAACAAGCCTAACTTTCCTACCTTAAATGAAATTTTCAGGAATGATAAGCCTAAAAAGGATTTCTTTCTCACTTTACAAAACACAGGGGCCAAGAGGCTAATGCAGCTAGGTATCCACACATATAGATCTACTGACAGACTCTATTACAGAAGCGTATTTAATAAACTAAATTGCAGGGGTTGGTTTTATTCTTTAACTGCTATCTCTTCACTTTAAATACAAAGTTTCTGAGTACTTGGAAATTAATTCTCTGGTGCATCATTTTAAGTCCTGAAATGCTTATGTGTTTCTTTTTTAAGTGAACTGCAAAATGCGTGTCCCTATGTCACTGCATGCAACTACATAGGAAAGGCCAATAGGTGTTGCTTAAGACAGCTTGACAGCTGCAGAGAGAAATATAAGCAGTTCTACAGTGTGTCCTTTTTAACCTAGGTTGTTGGCTGTCTTTTTAATTCTCCTTGAAATAGTATTGTGATACTCATATGATAAATATAAGTGATACTCACTGATAAATATAATTCATTTTGCATGGTATAGAATCCTATGTAGGTCGTCTATGCCAAACTTTACATCTTGTTTTGTGTTGTGTGTGTGCTGACATTGCTGTATTTCTTGAAATGTATCTTTTATTTTCACAGTCTTTAAGGATACTGGAGGAAAGAGCAGAATTTCACCCATATGCAGAATAATCTATGTCTGGAAAAAAGATTACGATCAGAATGCTTTCCAGGAAAAGAAAAACAGATGAGGAATGATACTGACTTTATTTACTTTTTATTTACTTTTAGAATTTTCTTTAAGGGCAGATTTATAAGGCTCTATGTTAATGTCAACTGTTAGAGACTGATGAATGAATTTTCATACTCAGGTTTCATTTCCAGAACTAGGAAATCTGCTTTCATGTAACAGCATCTTCTGCATTAAAATATTTATAGCCCTGTTTTTTAGCAGTGGTATGATTGTGTATGCATTCCTATATAGGCACTAAATACAGATGACTAAAAAAGCATATGCAGAAAATGTATGTGCTGCATAAGCTAAAAAATATTAAGAATTATTAAGGAGTATTTTAAAAGTTTCTTGCACACATTCTCTAGTATATTAGCAAAATCCTTTCTGTGGCCATTTATGCCTTCATATTTGAGAGCAACCTCAGTGGAAAGGTTTAAATCTTGGGAGAGTCAAAATACTTTCAAGTGCAGAAGATTTCAATATGTCTTTGAAATATTTCTAGGATTGAAAGTATTCTATGCTGGTATTCTAATTCTGGTGAGAGTTTGTATTCTGCTGAACGGTTGATTCATCCAAAGGTCCTGCTACAGCTGAGCAATATTGCAACTGCTTTTCTGATTTTTTTTTTTTTTTTTTTTTTTTCCCTCCCAAGTTGATTATTTGCAAAAATTAGGTAGTTGTGTGCTACACAGCTCAGCTACATAGATCTTTGAGTTTTGTATTGGAGTCCTTAATTTTGAGCAGTTGTTTTCTGTTGCAGTCATAGTTACTTCCTCTTACAGTGTCAGGTCATACAAAAATGTTGCTTTGTTTGTTATTCCTTTGGTTATTTTACTGAAGCAGTGATTTGTGCAGATATCATCACACTGAGGCAATGCTGACAAACAGTTTTTGATGGTTGTGAAAAATCTTCTTATAGCTTTAAATATGTAATTACATTGCCAGTTACTTTCTCTTTTACCTGACTAACTTTGAGCCTGCAATTTTTTGCTTTCTGAACATTGACTTAAATTTTCCCAAATCTTGCTTTTCCTCTTCTCTGCAAATTGAAGGAGTAGGTTTTTGCAAATTGCATATATTAACCGTTTTCATTCCTCTGTCCTTTTTGCAAGTCACACTCTCTGCCATGTCAATAGTATTATTTACAATAATGGACGTGTATAAGGCAGTTCCTTAAATGCATTGCATAACTTGAAAAAAAAACCCCAAACATTTATGGCCTTTCACTTTCTATTAATCTGTTACAGTGTAATATTTGAGTATTGCTTGAGACAGAAATTTCAGAAGTTAAAAGCTTCCAAGACTGATAGTGTTGTGAATTGGTTTTAAGTGTATCGAATTTATAACTATTATTATGTTGCTAAATAATATTGACTCTGGAATGACTGGCTTCCTTTTGCAGTAATTCAAAAATATTATGACAGCTAAAGTTATATAGTGGGCATAAAATCCAGTGACATAAGCTCAATGAGGTAAGGTTAGTGTTGGGAGTTTTATGTGCTAATATTTGAAGTCTTTGTTAATAAGCTATTGTTCCCATGCGTTGTACAGAATTTGCTGGAACTGAGTATTCTGATTTTTGGACTATTTGCTTTAATTCATTTTAGTAGTAAGAGTAAGCAAAAATACAAATTTGAATAAGCTGCTTGAAAATCGGCTGCATTGATAAGATATGCATGATCAGGCCTCCTTGTGGCATTTAACTTTACACTAGGATGAGTTTCAAACTGCTGAAGGGTGATACAGAGTGGTTTGGGTTGGAAGGGACCTGAAGGGACACCACCTACCAGGCCAGGTTGCTAAAGGCCATGTTGAACCTGGCTTTGAAGGCTTCCAGGATTAGAACCTCCACAACTTCTCTGGAAATCAATGCCTCACTGCCCTTATGATGAAGAATATCTTCCTAGTGGCTTATTTAAATATAGCATCTTCCAGTTTATAGCCATTACTCATTGTCATCTCATTGCATGCCTTTGCAAAAAGGCCCTCTCCAGCTTTCCTACGGGGCCCCACTTCAAATACGGGAAGGCTGCTACAAGGTCTTTCTGGAGCCTTTTCCTTTCCAGTCTGAACCACCCCAGCTCTCTCAGCTGGTTCTCATCAGAGAGGTGCTTCAGTTCTTTGGTCAGATTTGGTCTTCCTGTTGACCTGCTCCAACAGTTCCATGTAATTCTTTTGATGAGTACTCAAATCTGGGCACAGTACTGTAGGTGAGGTCTCACAAGAGTGGAGTAGAGGGGGGTAATTGCCTCTCCTGAATTACTGACCATGCTTCTTTTGATGTAGCCCAGGATTTTCTTGTAATCAATCACCGCCCTCAAGTCCTCCTCCTCAGGACTGCTGTCTATCCATTCTCCACCAGACTTGTCTTCATGCTTGGGGTTTCTCTGAAACAGGTGCATAGCTTTGTTAAGCTTCATGAGACAGACTGTGGTCTATAGGTGGGCAGATGTCAGTCAAAGTCTGTCTGAATGCCATCCCTTCCATAGAGTGAGTCAACTACACCACGCAGCTTGGTGTTGTTGGCAAACCTGCTGACTGTGCATTTGATCCCATTGTCTGTATTGCCTGTGGTTAAACAGCATTCATAACTTGTGTACCAGCTAAAACCTTTTTTAGTGTAGTTTGACCTGACAGTGCTACCAACTTTCTCTTTTTAAAAGCAAAATGGCCAGGAATATTGGAAAGAAAAGAATGAAAGATAATTGAAGACTGATTACTTGAATTGGTGGCTGGTTAAGCTGTCAGGGAGGAAGGTGGGGGTCATTTTGGAGGTGAGATGGTACAAGTCTGTTTTCCTGATGTGGTCAGCCAGTACTCTCCTGTGTTAATAATTCATCTGTTGCTTTCTGTCTGTTCCTCTGGACTACAATGTAAGCAACTGCTTTAAATTCCTCTCCTTTTGTTGGTTTTAAAGTGGTGAAGTAGTTGAAAGACAGTACAATAGGCTATCCTTTAAAGAGTATAAAGCCTGTTAAAAATCATCTCATAATAACATGTTGAACTAAAATGTAAACCAGAGCAACCTTAATACCAAGAATAATATGGGTGGGAATGTTGATGAAATAATGCTTGAAAGTGGAATTTTCCTCTAGAAGGGAAAAGCTAGCTCACTCACTAATGGTTCAATTTGGAACAAGAATGTAGAGCATATTAACTGTATAAAATTAAAGGGTCTGCAGCTTCAGAGTGTAGCCAAGTTCTGCATATTCTGTCTTGGATTTTACATAGATCAGATGTTTTTGAAAGAAATGAGTGTATTATACTATGGGCTACCAGGTAAATCTATTGCTATATATATAGGGAAAAAAAAAGGCTGTCGCACCAGACTGAAAAATTGAGGCAAATATGTCAAGGGGATAGTTTTAATTCTGTTGTATTTTAGAATAGTTTTGGGTGTTGTTTTTTTACAAGCTCTGAAGTGGAGAGTACAGTTTAAGAAACACATGATCTGTTTTCTATGCTTGCAACTCAGTTCTTCTATCTGCAAAAAGGCCTGCATTAGGATATGGTCTCTACATTCACTACCTCTGCAAAGAAAACTGAAGTGATGACTATTTTTGCATGGTTTAGATGAGTTTTTGTACTTTGTACATCACTTTTCCTCACATACACAGAGATGTACAAATGTAGGCATTAAGATTTTTAATAGAAATTTGGGATTTGGGTAAATGAAGTGATTCATCAAAGATGACTGCATGATATGCTAAAGGACCAAACAGTGTCACCAAAAGTGCCCACAGCCCTGTGGAGTATGAAGTGGTCACCCAGAAAGGTGAGAAGGATAGCACAAAAGTGAAGAGGACAGGTTATCAAACAGTGGTAAATACTGAGCACAGTGTGTGCTGGCACAGAGGTGAGTTTAGGAGGGTGGTTGACAATGGGTTACAGTTTGCCTTCTCTGTTACCTGAGGTGCGACACTAGAGTTTGACTAGTAAATTAAGAATTAAACTCCTAGAGCCAAATCTTTGCTTAAATGTATCTATTTATGATGGTAAAACAAATAACAGTGAAACTGTGAATATAATTAACAATGAAACACCATAGTGCTTCCTTGTGTTTCACTTCCTCATGGAGGTCCATAACACTAAATCCACTTTCATGAATGATATATCACATTATATATATGTTAAGCAGTGGTATGAAACTTCAAGAAACAGACACCACTATTGGAGCTGGTCGTGAGTGGCAGGTGATGGCATGAGAATTAATAAACTTCAACTTTCAATTTGGCAATTTTTGCCACTTACATGAAGTATAACCAAATTCTGAAGTTAGTGCAGTGTGTTTTCCAAAGTCAATGATGGAATTTATTGTATTAAGTAGTTGCTGAGGAAAAAGACAAAATTAATCAGCAACATACTTGTACAGTGGTCTTTGAAATACTTTGTGTTAGCTATCAGATCTCCTTTTGCTTCATTTTTCTGGAAAATTAGGGTGTTCTTCATATTGCCAAGTTTTACTAATAAATGTACCACCAAAGCTTGGGGAAAATAAGTCAAAGACTTAAAAATTACATAGTGTTGAGTGAAAAGCCAAAGAAAGAGGTTTTATGTAGCAGAAATCCTTATCCTTTCAAATATAAAAATATATATCTGATGCTATAAAATGCCCCTTATTCAATTTCTTTTCAGATTATATGTAAAAACATTGAAGTAAAAGGAGGAGCAACGAAGTGGCAGGCATTTCTCCTAGTGTACTGGCATGTTTCATTTAGAGTTCTTCATTGTTTCATTACAGTACCTTTTTCAGGGAAGAGAGAATTTCTTACATGGGGAAATTAATTTTGGTTACAAATGCAGTAGTACATTTTGCTTCTTGTCTTCCATGAGATGAGGAACTGGTTTAAGCATTTGGGTTTTGCACCACCTGGAGATTCATGTTTGACTTATGAGATGATGTCATATACTCTTAGCACCAGACATGTACTGTACAGTGAAAGGTCGCATATGGTTCAGGCTGAGGTACTTTTACATTCTCATAATGCAGCAGCAAAAGTCTTGGCTCATGATTACTAGAGCCAGAAAGAAGAACTTAGGGAAGGAGAAAATGAAAGACACAAGTAATATTCTTGAAAACATTCACAATGTGTTGCTATGAATAGAAAATAAACTTGTGCAGCTAATGCCACTCACATTGTGAGTTGCTTCTTAAATGTCTTGGACTGGCACAAGCTCAGCATTCTGAAAACTCATGTAAATCACTGATTTCGGAATGGCTTGCTGCATTTGTTGGTTTGGGGAACGATACACCTATTCTATACCTGGGCTTTACTAAGTAGGTGGGTTTTTGAGCTGAAGGGCTCTGCTGTGTGAATCTCAAGTTACCTGACCACAGGTTGAGGAGATGTAAGGAAACAGAGATATCTTTGGCAGATGATATATTTTTTTTCTTTTCCTTCTTCACAATATTGGTGTCAGGACACAATCTAATTTGATCTTCCATCCCTGGAAAACAAATGAAAGAAAGCTTGATTGGACAAGGTTGGGTGATGGGTTGGACTGGATGATCTTGGAGGTCTCTTCCAACCTGGTTGATTCTATGATTCTAGGGAGGGATACCAGAGATAATTCTGCTTGCTGTACTTGCGAGGAGAAAAGGCTGAAACGGAAAGCCATACTCTAAGTATGGCTCTTCTAAATTTTAGTCTGAGTTCTCACATAGACTTAGTTTTAACTGTAATATGTAGTGGTTGAAATGTCTGCACAAAGCAGGGGGAAAAGGGAGTATCAAATAAAGTATTGTCTTAGAATAGGAAAATATGATTTGCAAGAGTTTGAATTTTCATGATGCAGACTGAAAGGTGGAAAATACTATGTTAGTAACCCAAGTCATTAGCATCTCATTATTTAGGAAATATTTCTGTTTCATCAGGAAGGTGAAATTCCTTTTAGAAGGAATTTCCTTGTAATTCTGTGGAACACAAATTCTGTCTAGAACAGCGGTCAGCATTTGCTTTGCTATGGTTCATTGGGAAAGGACAGTTTAACCTTCTAAGCATGACCTTGAATTTGCTGTGACTCAGCTTACCTCATGGACTGCTATGGAAGTGTCCAAGTCCCTGACAGAGAACATGTAGTGTAAGCTTTGTTTTATATCTCTGTTAGCGGCAAGGGTGGCTTCATTCGTGTTGGAGTGGGAGGAGATGGGGTAACCAATGCCAGGATGAGAACAGACGATCTGCCCCTTAAATCTATGCTTGGGCATGCCATATTTTCCTTCCCAATGCTTGCACTGTTCTTGTGTAAAGTAGAGCTGCTAGGATTGCTATTCATAGAATCATAGAATGGTTTAGGTTGAAAGGGACCTCAAAGATCATCCAGTTCCAATGCCCCCCCATCATAGGCAGGGGCATATTGCAGTAAAACAGGCTGCTCAAGGCTGCATCCAACCTGGCCTTGAACACCTCCAGGAAGGGAGCATCCACAACCTCCCTGGGCAACCTGTGCCAGTGTCTCACCACCCTCACTGTAAAGGAGGCTTATTCTTTGGCTTTTAAAAATCATAGAACACTTTTCACAGTGTAATTGAAGCTGCAATTCAGTTATGCTTTAAAGCTGCCAAAGCTAGAAGCGAATTCTTAAATGAAACATGGGAAAACCTTTTGTAAAAACTGCAGTTGGAGGCAGAATTTCTACCACTTCTGTTGAAATTTGCTCAGCTTTTCAGTCCATGTGCAACCTAGGGAAGAATGTGGTTAACTTAAAGCACCTGAGTGCTTCTTAATAAAAATGTGAAAATGCTGTCATGAAAGAGTTTGCCTGAAGTGTCAGCTGTTTCCATGAAGGGACATGCAGTAACATTAACAAGAAACCAGTCTTGTTTCTGCTTATTAGACTCAACACAGACAACTCTGAAATAAAAGATCTCTGGTACTTTGTTTCACAGTGGAGGTAATAACCTTGTGCTAACTTAAACGTTTTCATGTAATGGCCTGAATGCTGACAAGTGGAAGGAAAGATGGAGATCGTGGCTTTGATGTGGACTTCTACATATATTTCTTTTTGGTATGAAAGAATCATTGTGCACCATCTCTTGGTTGAATTTTTGCCTTTGATGAAGGAATAGAAATAATGTATTAGCCATATTGTGAGCTGGTTAGTGATGAAAGGAAATGAAGAAAGGTTCAGAGTTGTTGTGATCTTCAACAGCTGTTTGGGGGCAGGAATGAAGTCTGAGAAACTGGAGTGGGTAGGGCTCTGCTCTGCTTTCACACACAGGGTGTGATTCATGGGCTTGGACTTCAGTGTCATTTATTCCTCCTCTCAACTCTTCTTGTGCTCACGAGTTTTAATGCCTACAATCCCCAGGCCTCAGTTGAATCTAGTGAGCTGTGATGACAGGGTGTGTGGGAAGAAATTCATGAAGAAGAGTGAGGATTGTCTGCTGGGCTCTTGGGGTGGAGACTGGAAGAAAAGACTATTGACTGAGAAACTGCCTGGCTCAGCCAAGCGGAACAGAACTGTATCAGCACATGTGTAAGCTACTGTGTTATCCCAGTCAGTAGGGAATGGTATCAGTGCTTGGTTTATCAGTGAGTCTAATCACCCAACTCCCTTTGACTTCAAGTATTAAGCTTCTGTGTAGTGGCAGTTGGGAAAAAGAGCTGCAGTGTCGGAGTGCAGGGAGCCTTTTTGGAGCTTCCACTGCAATGTTATGATGAGCTTCTCAGCTGCAGCTTAATGGCCCAACAGAGAATTTTGTGATTTGGCTTAAGGGATTGCTTTCAGATATGAAGCCAGTAAGTGATTAAGTGTAAAGAAGATGTACCAATGTGTTTCAGATGAGGTCTTTTATGTTTGTTAAAAGAGGTCTGAAAGTTTGCTGCTGCTATGATTTCTTTTTTCCTAACTAAAAAAGTTGTCTTTGAATCTCTTACTGCACATTGCTTACAAACTACGAGATCCTATTACTGTAATATTGTAAAAAACCAAAACAAAGTCTGAAAATAAATCTAGTGGAATATAAATCTGTTTTCCAGTATATAAAAAGGCAATGAGCCGTTTTAAGAGCAGGAAGAACATGCATTTTGTGATCCAATAGATCATCTAAATTGGTCCCAAACCAAGTTTTAAAATGACTTTGCAAAGACTCTTGCTTTGAATAAATCTAGCATTGCGAAACTCAGAATGGAAATAAAAATAAAGTAGATTTGTTGATTGTTTTGTCTTTTACTAATATTGTGCTTAATGAATATGATTTTTCTGACACTTCCAATTACAGAACTTAGTGATAAAATATCACCCACCTAATTTTTCATTATGAATAAACTATGAATTTCGATGTAATGTAAACTTTAAGCCCTCGTTCTTAATTTTCAGACCTATATGGTTGAAATTTGGATTGGTCAATCAGACTTCCTGCAGCAGGCTGTAGATGGAGAATTATTCTAGATTTCCACATCATACATTTGCAATCCAATGGCTTCTCAATGGTATCTCTTGAAGCCAAAACAAGTGGACCCTGTATGGGTCCACTTAATGTGAACACCTCATGGTTTCAGTGCTTCAGAAGAAAACAGTGTCTGAAAAAAAAAATGGCCTCTACTCAAGGAAACTTACCTTTGCAGTAACAAGTTGCACTGCACTCTCTTTAGCTCTCTACTTCACATGGTGTTAAAATGCTGCTCTAATGGCTGGCAAACTTTGCAAAGGTTCTCCATGCCCATGCTGCTACCTATGTGTGCTGTCTGTGATACACTGTGTATTGGCCTAGGTGGAGCAGAAGGGCAACTGTAGAAATAGTTCTACACCAGTAATTTTAGTACTTCCTCTCCTAGACTCTGAGTTTTAATGTGTTAGCCAGCCTTTGGGAAAACTGAAACATTTCTCTAAGAATAAAATACTTCTGTGCACCAGGCTTGGGTTTGGAAGGTTGAGACAGCACAAGAAACGCAGAATTTAATCTGTAATGGTTAACACTAACAGTAGGTTGGCTTTGTTGATCCTTTAGGATGTTTGAAATTGCTGACAAAATTTCATGGGTATACTGTATTTTCATGTATTAGATTGCATACAGTTTCTGGACTGCTGGAAGGCCAGTGGTTTTTAATCAGATTTATTATTTAGGGTTTCTAAAGGGGAAAATAAGTTATGTAATGAAGAGAAATTTGGTGAAGTTCTTCATTAAGACATTTCTCCTTTGTAAAATCCTTGGAATAACCCTTATTTTGGTTGATGGATTTGTGTTTACTACAGAAGAGTACTCTTCTGTTAAGAGACTTCTGTGACATATACTGAAGAAAAGGGAGGAACCTCTTTTTTTTTTTTTCCCCTACTTGCCATGAATGTTAAAAAATTCTGTTCCTAATTACTGATCTATAGTCAAATCTGTGTATTGATTATAGTGTCTGATGGCTCACTTAATACCTTTAATGGACAAATTGTGTGTTACAGAACACACTTTTCTATGTCATGTATTTAAATAGGTCAAGATCTTTTTCTGCTTTGTTGATTTTGAGTCCTTCGTGCATATGACAACTTAGACAGATTTAATGCCATTTCATGTCTTGTTTATTCCCCTTTTTCTATTGATGCTTTGGTGCTAAAAATGCTTTCATTTTCTATTACATTTCAATAAGCAAAAGAAATTCCTAGTCCAAGATGAAGCTGGAAAATCTACATAGAAAATAAAATATGTTCCAGGCTACCAAGAAAAGGTAATTATGAAATGAAAAAAAGGCTAATGACCTTTACTGGAACCTAAATATACTTGATTTACTTGCTGTAGGTTGATGCCTTGCGGTTGCGACTGGAAGAGAAAGAAACCTTTCTAAACAAAAAAACAAAACAACTTCAGGACCTCACAGAAGAGAAAGGAACCCTTGCTGGAGAGATTCGAGATATGAAAGACATGTTGGAAGTAAAAGAAAGAAAAATCAATGTCCTTCAAAAAAAGGTAAGATCACTGATGAAAGAGTATGACATAAAACTTTTGAAGCACGTTTAAAGGAAATATATTATTATGGTATATTGCTTTTAATATATTAAAAAAATGCTAGGAGCAAGTGTGTAATAGACAAGTAGTTCTTTAATATAAAATAAATGTTTTCCATGGGAAACTTTCTATAATATTGTGTCTTAATTAAATTATATAAAAAAAAATACCCCAAGGTGCTGCAGCTTCAACAAAATTGAGTTAAATGAAAGTCCTAAAAATTCCGACAAATTATTCCTAAATAGGAGGGATTCCATTATCCTTGCTAACACTAATTATTACTTTTTTCTCTATAATGTAAATAAAAACTGTGGAACTGCTGAAAGGTTAAGATTGTTTTTTCATGGGAAGACTGTTTTTGGGGGGAAGGGGAGAAGAGGAGTGAAGAAGAAACTCAAGTCAATTATCTGATTTTCCTGTGAACTAAAGACATCAAGAATGGAGACTCTCTCCAAACAGCTTAATCTTATTTCTGATTTTCCACAAATTTAGCTAACTGCATTTACTGTCTTTGGAAATTTGATTTAATTGTTACAACTTCCACCCAGAGCAATGGTGGGGGTGGGGGTGGAATTTCATGGAAAGGGAGCTTTGCAAGGCTTGTACATATAGGAGTATTTATTTACCATATCACTTTTCCTCACACTCACAGAAATGTTTATGTTAGCAGGTATGTTCTGTGTATCATTGTCCTATAAAGATGCATTTATGAGTGTATAGACAGATGGACCAAAAATTACTAGCATCAAATATATTATTACCTCTTCCTTACTTTTACAGCTACTATCTATTATTATGTAGTAAATTCACGTTATTGTAGATTTCTTCCAGCTTTGGTGCAGCATTCACATGATCTAGATGTGTTTCTGTCTGCAATTGGTCAAATACAACCTATAAAAATCCAAGTCCTTATTTACCAAAACCTGACAAGACTGGTTTTTTTTCAGGCCCAGGAAATAAGGCCTGTTGAAACTGGAGTTTCTACTCATCTACTTTATCTTATTTGTGAATGTTTGCCTTCCTAGCAATATTGATGGTCTAAAGATAGCAAATTTCAAGCCTTTTATGCTGTGATGAATGCTAATTAGTTACAGATATAATTTGAGAATTCATATTTTCTTGTGGTTTCTATTCTAAAATATCTTGACCCAACCAACAATTTACAGTTGGTCCTGTAATGAGATCTCAAGGAAGTAGATCAGTAGAAAGAATACGTATTCAGTAATCAAAATTATGTGATGAATAGAAATTATCATGGAGCTGTCAGCACTGTCATGGTTATGTGCTCAGAAATATGCAACAGTGTTTTTCTGTTTTTAATAGATCATGGCTATTTTATTAGGGCTTGCAGATGGTTTTGCCTCTTTTTTTTTTTTTTTTTCAGTGAAAATCATCCCTCTCAGACTGTGTGATGTCTTCTCACTAAATCAAAGAGTAAACGAGTAAACACATGTTCTATCCTTGTGAGCTCTAGTATTGTGATGGTTTGGGTGTTACCTGCTCCTTCACACTATGGAAATCACCCACACTAGACTCAGATGGCTCTGGAAATTGAATGAAGCTTATTATTTACAGTTTAGCACAATATACAAGCAGATATTTACAGTATATACAGTTATGTACAGAAATATACAAGGTAAAAGGTAATACAGAAACACAGCACCCCTCCCAGAAACCTGAGTCCCTAGAAGGGGCTTCCAATTTCCCTTCCACTTTCTCCCCCTCTTCTCAACCTTACCTCAGTCCCAAGGAAGAATGGAGGTTCGGCCAAGGGGTTAGGAAGCAAAGTGGATTAAACAGAGAAAAACAACAGAGAGGCTTGTTCTTGTACATCTCAGCAAGCCTATGAAGGAAGTAGACATCACCATTGTTTTCCTTTCACAGCCTGTAATCTAGTTCTTCTCACCAAAATATTCTAGCTCACTGTCAAACTAGCACAATCCACCCCTGTCTATTTCGCTCATAGTATTGCTGAGAACTATCTGATGAGATAAATCCTGCTAACTACTAGGTGAAAAATCAGAGTTAGTGATAAGTTGATTCTTTAAAAATAGAAGTAGCATCTAATTTTTTCTTTTGAGGTTTTAATTGGTATAAATATGCTTCATCAGGAACCTTCTGAAATTTGTCGTTGTTGTTTTGGTTGTGGTTTATTTTTCTGCTGTAGCCTAAATGCTAGGTTTACTTAGAGAAGCCTGAATTTTAATGATTACTTTAAAAATGGTTCATTTGTATCACATAAAATTATATGTAGATTTGCTTCTCTGAAGCAATTGCGAATAAGCACATCTTAATATGTAGATGTTAGCATGGCTAAAATGTGAATATCAGATGACCACTACACTCTTATGTGTTTTGTAGGAAATGAATAATCATATTTGTAAAATACACCTTAAAAATTACCCTTAGGTCACATTTTCAGGTTTCCATCATTATTTCTCTCTTAACGCCAAGCATACTGGAAGCAAGACAAATTCACACACAGATTAACTAGAGAAAAAGGCGATTGAAATATCCTGCTCCACTTAACTCTGTTATTTAAATAATCTAGGATACTGTTGGATGCTTTCACAGGTTACTTCTTGTGTGTTTGGTGTATGGGTATGAAGTAGAGAAGTATGTCAGCAATGGAAATCTAGGCTTTTAATCTGGAAAATTAATAATCTACTCATCTAGTTAACTCAAGTGTTCTACTTCATTTTGCATATTAGGTCATAACTTGTCGTGATTAGGCTCTTTGAGCATCCCAGCATCTTTGGCAGCAGATACAATCTCATCTCTGCTCCTTTTACTTGTGTGTAAAAGGAAAGATACTAAGTGTCTGTCTTGCCCTTTTCAAGAAACTTTTCTGGCATTAGTGTCTTTCTGTTCTAGAAAGTTTTGTCCTCATTAGTTCAAGTTATGTCCTGGGACATATATACCTCATAGAGTCTTTATGTAGCATCAAAGGCAAAGGGAACATCTCCTTTTTGGACTGTAGCAGATTGTTTGTTCAATCAGGTGTTGATTTCAGAAATATGTTGACTCTGTATAGCGGTAATTCCTAGTGCTGTAGTATTCTTATTATGATAGTTTTGAACAATCACTTTTCAGGGAGTTTCAGATAGTCTAGTAGTGGACACTGTGCTTTAAGAAAGATTGTCTGAAGCATTCTTCCCAGTTATGAAAACATATTTTTCCAGTATCGATCATAGATAAGACTAAATGTTGACAGGGAAGTATTTAAGATGTATAACTGCAGTAATTTTTGTCCTTTTTGGTAACTTTTATGCTAATTATGCTTTACTCCTTGCTGGATTGAAGTTATTTAAGGCCTGGAACACAAACCCTATGAGGAGACACTGAGGGAGCTGGGGTTGCTTAGCCTGGAGAAGAGGAGGCTCATAGGTGACCTCATTGCTGTCTACATCTACCTGAAGGGAGGTTGTAGCTAGGTGGGGGTTGGTCTCTTCTCTCAGGCAACCAGCAATAGAACAAGGGGACAGAGCCTCATATTGTGCCAGGGGAAGTGTAGGCTGGAAGTTAGGAGGAAGTTCTTCACAGAGAGAGTGATTGGTGTTGGAATGGGCTGCCCAGGGAGGTAGTAGATTCACCATTCCTGGAGGTGTTCAAGAAAAGACTGGATGAGACACTTAGTGCCATGGTCTAGTTGATTGGACAGGGCTGGGTGATAGGTTGAACTGGATGATCTTGGAGGTCTCTTCCAACCTGGTTGATTCTATTTCTTGCATTCCTCCAGTTTTTGCTCGTTTTCTCTTACTGACATTTTGGCAACGTCTTCCATTTTTATTTTCATTTCAGATAATGGCATCCAGGCATTTGTGTTGAGCATTTAGAAATAAATTCACCAGGCGAAAAGCAACAGGGCACATTTCATATGGCACTCAGGAGCTGAAACAATTGCTGGGCTCTCTAGTGGATTGTCCTGCCTTTACAGACCTTCTGTGATATTGCCCTGGTTGCTATCTTACTTTCATGTAAACACTTCTGAAAGTGAAGGAATTGCTTCCAGGTTTTATTCCTGAGTTATCTGTAGGCATTAGATTCTTCCAAATGTAATATTCTAACATATTTCTCCATTTTTCTCTGTTCTGTTCAGCACCAAATTTTACATTTGTGCATTTTTATTTAATTTTGGTATGAGAACTTATGAATAGCCAATTACTGTAGTGCCTTAGCTTATTGATGGAAGGCAGATGGCAACGTCTCTCCACTCAGACTGAAGTATTTCACTCATCCTAAAATAATATTTATTTTATTGGTCATTTTCAAGTAATTGCAGAAGGAAGAATTTATATGTAGTGCTCAAATATTTGTGTCAATCATAACCTGAGACTGAGTAGGAAGGAATATGTAACCTGGAAAGCAGCAATTTCCCATGGTATATTCTTTCTCTGGTTTACGTTCCTGTTATCTACCATGTTGGAAAATACAAGGAATACCAAACCCAGAAAAGCTCCCATTCAAAGTTGAAGCTGTTTCTTCTCCATTCTGGGTAACTGTTTTACTTGGAGAGTAGGACGAGTTCTGCGGAGTGCTCTCTACCAAAGGTGTGGAAGAAACAGAAACATTGGCAACAAAACGACTCCCACAGGATGACATTGGAACACACACAAAGAAACATGTTGCAGAAAAAAGTAATGGGCTAGACTGTGAACTAATGATGTATTGTCCTTCTATGCAGTGGTTTTGGAGCAATTTTTGATTGAATTGAAAAACCACCACGCTACTTGGTGTAATTTGTAGGCTTAAGGGAGGCCCAGCACTGGAATAGTGTGCTTTTAGAGGATTTGGATCAGGGCAGATTGGCATGGAGTAATAATAAACTTATGTCAATGTCAGAGGTGCAATATTACTTAATATTTCTTTATTTTAGAATCTTTGGCACCACTGTTCCATTTTAGTGCCAGTAAAGTTGGGTATGCTGTTTTAATAGCCTTGTTTAACCTGGCAAAGCTAGGCTTACACCTCATATCTGTCAGTTTAGCATGCAGAGGGGCAAACCTCAGAAATCTTTATGTATTTCTTACCAGAATGTGCGAGTTCTATGAATATGGCCAGGTTTGAGTCTGAAAGGCAGAAGTGCTGAACTGGATATGGTTCTTTCCTGTCTTTTTTTGCCTCACAGTTTTTTTTTTTCTTTTGTACAGCAACTATAGCTGTTGCATTTTGTCCTCTAGGAATCTCTAGTACAGTAAAATCCAATTGCGCACAGTGAAGTATGAGGCTTCATGTTGAAAACGGTAGCTGTTAAGACAAGAACAGTGTAGAAGATGTAGACCTGGATCATATTAGGACAACAGCTGGTGGAAATTCTTTTGTGGGGACTATTATACAAGAACACCATGTAAAGGGGGCTAATATAATATTCTACTTTGACTCGCAACATAACTTTTCATGTAAAATGTTACAGTTTCCATCTTTAATAGTTTAAGCTTTGTAATTGATGAAGTGTTACATGACTGAAGGCTTAACTTACCAGCTAATTAGCATTTGTAGGAAATGTCATAAAGTCTCAGCTCTCATGTAATAATTGGAATCTGTACTAGGAGTGGCTGGACTGTACACTTTAGGTGATATTGTCCAGTTTGCATTAATGTGTTGTACAATTGTATGCACTACTATGAGCTGTGTTCTGGAAAAAAAGAAAACTATGGTTAGGTTAGATGTATAGTGGTGTAAACAAGAGTCCTACTCGTGTGTTTAGAAACATCAGCATTATTGATGTAGCAGTTCTGGCTGAGAACACCATTGCAATGCAGATTTCTGAATCTAGAATGGTTCAGGAATGTGTTAGGTTTGTGGTTGGATTCAATGAATTTAAAGGTCCTTTTCAAATGAAAGAATTCTGTGATACTACTATTATCAACTAACGCATTGTTAACTTTCTAAACATATCTACTTATGCAGAAAGGAGGCAATCAGTTGTATGCTGTACAATGAATCGGTGGGAGATAAACCACTGTACATGGATCACACATTTGGAATTCTAAAGTTAATCCACAAGTGCAAATAATACAAATGATTACAGATCAAATTATGCAATGAGAGAGTTTTTTCACATGCAGCTCAGATCATAACTGATGTTACAGGCTTGGATTATATGTAGAGACAGAAATCTTAAATACAGTATGTCATTTGCCCAGTAGAGCTGAACTTAATGAGGTTTTTAGGTGACAATTTCATGCTGCTATTGTGATACCACCGCGGGTGGAAGGGAGGATGACATTCAGCTCTGAAATGTCAATGCTAATTAACAAAGTTACCTTTAAGTAAGATCCTAAGTTTTATTCTTTCTGAGAAAGTAGAGAATTTGCACGCTAGGAATTATAAACTGTGTGAAGGGCAACTTTTTCTTTTCAATAGACTTGGAGGATATTTTATTTGAAGTGTTATAAGTTTTGTATAGTGTGACTGGGCAAAAAGAAAATAGAAGTTGTCTCATTCAAAAGGTGCAGAACAAGAGAATTATTTAGGGAATTTAATGACTACTTATAGAAAAAAAAAATGAATCACAATTGTTTGAAAGAAGAAATATATTTTCATGTGAAATAGCATTCCAAGAAATGTAACAGAATTAAAGATAATGAGGAGTTGTTTCATAAATGTATTTGAGAATAATTTCACATTAGAGATGTATCCTGATGTCAGGATGGGTAGGATTATTGAGTTTTCAGCTGCTGACTCAGAAGAGAGCATGTATTTGTGTGATTCACACCTCTTGGAACTGCATCTGAGTGACAGCCTCTTTCCCAACTGTTTCAACATGACAGATCAGCTGCTTTTATACCTGCCAGCCATTTACCACTGAAATCTTGACAACTCATTTAAATGACACAGAACCAGATCTTTCAAAAAGCAGCCTATGGAAGAAAGTTCTGGGCAAACCCAAAAGGCTTGTATGTCTTATTTACATGCCAGTCTTTCCTGAAAGTTGTCACAAACTCCATGCCCTAGGCAATTGAGACATGTAGGGAGGAAAGAGATTGGGTGGTTTCTCACCTGTTCTGACTGACAGAAAAGGGGAGACTCACAGTAATGCATTGGATCTGCCTCTGAACCAGCACCCAGTCCTTTCTGTAAGTTGTATTCTGCAGTAGATTGCATGTATGTTAAAAACATAGCTATAGCTTCAGAATGTATGAGCAAGCTGGGAATATGTTGCCAAGTGTCTTCCTTTCTCTGAAGGTGCAGCTGTTTTATTCTAGATATTTTGTTACATAAGTGTGATGACACCAGTGTTGGTAGGGACACTTAATTCTTATCTTCTTCCTTCAGGAAATATAAGTTCTCATCTTCAACATAATTATTTGTGGGGCTGAGAAATGTACATCCTGTCAGGCTAGTATATTTGGAGATGTTATTTTACTGCCACTTACACAGTAGGAGCAACTGGTGATGCTGTTAGTCTGGGGTGTATTATAACTAAGTCTCAGACTCATTCCATTTTGTTAAGATTGCTTAAGTGCAAAGCACAGTGTTAAATTTTGAATCTAAATGAGTGGTATAGATTGCATCATGGTAATAGGACGCTATTTCAAATATGCACTTTACTGTGCTTTAAGTATAGTTAATATTATACCAGGTTTTATTAGTAATCTGCACCATGATCATTACTAAATGGTACCAGGCATTTTCCTTTTCAATATATTTCAGTAAGAATTGCTAGGAAATTGCAAATCATAGTTTTGTGAAATGCTTCCTGTGAAAATAACTTGATCAGCTTGTTAATTAGATGCAGTAAAATCCATGAGAAGACAATTTTAAAACTTCAGAAATGGTGCATTTTATGTGTGATTTTGAACCTATTTGGACTGAGAGATTAATGTGTTTGTCCTAGTCTGATGCATGAAATATTTAGCAAGATAATGATTGAATAATTTATTAATGTGATAAACAATCCTGACCTAGTCCTGAAATAACAAAGTAGATTCCACTGCTCTTTTCATCTGCTTTCTAGGATAGGCAGTTAGAGTTGATCCACAATTCAAGTTTGTTATAACTGGAAATAAAAAGAAACATTTCCATATAAAAGTAGACTTATGCATTAGCAGTTGGTTTTTACCAGTTTTGTAGCATATTACATTTCTACTCTATTGGCATAGAATCAAACACCTTAATTTCTGCATTGCTAGAGCTCCTTGATGTTGGCAGTCATGCTTTCCTGGTGGTATTCCATTGCTGTCTGTCTGACTGAGCAGTCTGTGACTAGAGACTCTAATGCCTTAGTAAATTGGATATTTTATCACTTTTGGAAAAGCATCACCCCTCACCTTTTTGAGTAGAGCTCTTAGTGGCTTTATAAAGGCATGCAGTTCAAAGACTTAAGAGTATGCATGCAGATAAGTTTAATGGTAACAATAAATGAGAATTGTTATCTTCATACTTTTCCCTTCCTATTATTGTTACCAGATGTAGCCAGAGCTAGTGGTGCCAATTTGGTCAGATTGCTTTGATAATTTCCTTGTTGCCAAGTATTATGTATTTCTTGGTGGTAGAATCAGCAGTGGTATGTTCGAATACGAGTAGAATAAATCCAAATTTAGAGTGGAATCTGAATCTAATTGACTTCCTTCTAGTACACCTGACTTCAATTTTTAACGCCTAGCCAGGCACAGAGCTAAGATCAAAGTGAAATAAAGAGAATGGAGTAAAGCGGTTCTTGGGAAGTAGAAAGAAAAATGGCATAACACTGCGTAATCTTTTATATATGAAAGAAATATTTGGTCTATTTGCTATTCACTTAGGAATAAATCTGCAGTAGATTTACTCAAGGTAATTATGCCAATGTAAACTTGTATTTATCTGGGAGAAAAATCAGGTCCACTATATTTATTGCCTAAGAGACGCCTTGATTTGACAGCAGAAATCTCCATTCATGTTTCTAGGTTTGTGCAGAGTCCTTTATTGCTCTGTTTAACTGCATGCCAAAGTGACTGTACACCATGGGAGCATTTATACGTTGCTCTCTGTGGTGCCTACTTCTGATCTTGAGTGAGAGTGAGAAGCTGCTAAAGGTCTGTGTGAGTTTGGACACTATTTGTCTTGAAACAGCTGCTCGATAGACAGGATTGAGAGTATCTAAAAGCACACTTTACATTTGATTGAAATAGCTGCTGTGACCTATCCCAAAATCTTAACTATGATTAAGTCTGGATTTTTGTTGTGGCTGTCATGGGAGCCATAAATAGTTTGATTTGAATGTTTATTTAAAAAAAAAAGACTTTTGAGAGTTTTGGACTTTTTTACATGTCAGGAGGTGGATGTGATAGTAAGCAGCTGAACAAATGTGAAGAACTTCAAAGTACAGAATCTAGACTACATAGAAAGGTAATAGAAAACAGGAGTTTGCTAATTTGGTTGTGGAAGAGATCATTTCTGTGAGCTATCCAAGGGAGTCAGTCTTGTAAGTTGTATTAGATTTATAAAACATGATTTCTTGCATGACATTTCATATATTCAGCAATTTTTGCTCTTAAGACTCTTTAGATTTTGTGTTATTGTCTCTGCCTTGAAAGGTATGAATTGCAAAGCCTTGGGCGAGTCCCATTTCAACTCTGGGTAAGAGGAAGAAGAGCCACCTTATTGTCAGCTAGTTACAGGTGGGGCAGCAAAACGAACCAAGTTGCATCCCTTTGGCGAGACAGGAGTGTTTCACCTCCTTTGGGCATACAGTAATGCTGATAGCAGCGTTTGATCACAAACATGCTGTCTTCTTATTGAAGCCTATGCTACAATTCATGCTGTAGAACATACTTCTCAGTAAAGGCTGAATTTGTGGGTTGATGGGGTTTTTTTGAGTGGGGATCTAAGATGAGGGGAGAACAGGCAGTACTGTGTTCTGCTGCAAAGCCTGTTTAAAAAGAAAACCCCTCCTGAAATCACAAAGCACAGAAACAGAAAGGGAAATTTTGCTTGGTTTAGTTAAGTTTTGGTATGCTATTTACAGAATACCTGATTAACACTCACAGACTATCTGACTAACTTCTTATACCAAGGCGAAAATAAAATTCTTTTGCGTCTTAGGAAGTGATAGCTATACATGCTTAGTTATGAAATAAGCTCTTCTTGATGTCTGATGCTTTTTTATCATTGAGCTAGCCATCAGTCATGCAAGAAGTTCAGACCGTTAGCAGTATCTATCGTCTTTGGAGTGGAAGACGTTGGAAACGGAAGCGTTGTTGGAGTATTGTAATTGCAGCATTAAGCAACGCTTTAAGTTCTATAAATTGTAAAATATTTTACAGTTAAAGTACATCTCCTTGAGGAGAAATTCTGATAGAAAACTATGTTCTGTTATAAATCTAATGCTTGCAGAACTACAGAGATAAGGCAGTTACTTAGAATCATAGAATGGTTTAGGTTGGAAGGGACCTCAAGGAGTAATGTATTTTGATACAGCCGTCATCTCTAAAGGACTTCAAAGTGTTCCTAACTGAAACCTCTTAACTCACCACTCTTCTAAAGGTTTTATCTAGTGTTTGTCAAACCCCACCATGGAGAGGGGCATATACTTCAGGTAGTAACAGAAATGAACATGGGGTAACATGGGCTTAACACTATAGGAGAGACAGCTACATTTGACAGTTGCTGAAACTTCTCACTGTCCTGTGTAACTCTTGCAGATAAACCTTTAAATATCTGGCACAAAAAACAAAGAAATATGCATCAGAGGGGGAAAAATATTTCAAAGATGCTCTCAGTTTTAATATAGTGCAAGGTCAGTGTCACTGATACTATAATAGCAGATGATCTCCAAATGCATCTTTTAGGGTATTACAATGAATTTCCCCATAATTGTCAAAGGAACAATGAGTGTTCTTTATGGATCCGTTCACCAAGGCTTTTACAACAAATGAAAAACAATGAAGAAAGCCAAATGAATAAGGATAGCTACATCAATAAATCCCAAGCATCAATGACCTAATGAAAAACTGGGTTGGGGGAAAAGGATTTCTGTGTCATAGATGTGGTATATAATAATTTATTTCTGCTTTCTTCTAGTTGATATTAGAATGAGACTGAGATGTTAAGCATATCAGTCTGCTGGGTTTTAGGAGACAGGGGCACAGGAAATTCAGTGGAAGCTTTTTTGTTTTAAAAATAAAATGGATGGATACTATCTTAAACACAGAACTACTTCGGATTGTTACTACTTCTTACTCAGACATAGATACAAAAGCATTGCTGTGTTACCTGTGCTGTTATTGAAAATCTAAACTGTTCAGCAGATGTTGTTTAAGAACATCCAACTTGCTGCATTTAACATTTCAGTTTAGGTTTAGCAATGCTTTGATAGTTTATACGTAGGGAGACTGTCTGGCCTGCAGTAACTAATGGTGAAACTCAATATGTGCATTGTCTTTTGTGCAGCTATAGTGCGAATATTGAATTACATCTCATAGTAACAAGAAACTTAGTTCTCTGATGAACAACATTTTGAACACTTCAACTCTTAATTGATATAAACCTGTGTACTTTGACCATATGTTAATTTAGAATGATTAAGAGAAACCATCTTTAAAAAAAGGGGGTAGGGAGATGTTTTCCTTCTGTAAAGCTTTTCTTTCATGTAAAGTTGTTACACTGAACCTTAATTATGAATACAGATGGCCTCTATAGGCAGGGAGCTAAAAGGAAAATTTCCAGGAGGAAGGACATTATTATTTCTGGTATTTCTACCTAACTGTTTAAGCTCCACTGCTATGAAGTATTTCCTACTCTTTACCACTGGCACTTGAAGAAGCTCATGTAAAATAGTACCACGTGAGATTGGATTCTCTATTAGAAGCTCTTGAATCCAATTTCTAATGGCAGGATATTCTTCTAGTGAAACTCTGCATACTTGTATTGAATTCATGTAGTCATTCTTTATTTACAGGGTAGGTCTGTGACTTTCAGATTTTGCTGTCACAGATCTTTTTTTCATTTAATTTAAATTTATCTTGCATTTTAAGTTCCCCCTCCTTCAAATTGCCCCTTTATTCTGCACTGAGAGATTAAAGGCATGTGAAGTTCAATATTCTTCTGTTGGTTTTCATGAGGTATTTAGTCTTACTTAGAATATTTAACAGGAAAAATGGGGAAAAAAAGGAATATTTGAAATATCTGAAGTAATTTCATAAGATTGTAGGAAGAAAATGCAATTAAGGATTAAAGATGACAGAGCAGTTTCACAGTGCTGTACTCCCATGGTTTTCCCCTTCAGATGTAAAATGATTCATAAGTTCTATACAGCAAATTTATAACTTGGAATTAAAAGAAGTACACTTGTCTGAAAGTCATACATGTGTGAAACTATTAATACAAGGAGAGGTGAAGTTACTATAATAACAGAATTTATAGTTGCAGCATGCTACAGGTAATTTTGCTAGATGGCTCCTGTAAATAATAGACTATTTACTGCACTGATAATTGTATATGGCCCTGTAGAATAGTGTGGCATTGAAAAGCACACTTATTTTGCTTTGCTCTAGAATCTTGTACCTTTTATAGCTTTCCATTAGAATCAAAACTATAGGAGTTGCTTAAATGAGAGATGTATTGAGTTTCAAATTCCAACCTTACAAAGCATGTTAAATATCTCTTTAAACTTTCCAGGAAAGGAAACAAAGGTATTAATTTCCTTTTACTTGAGCTGGTGATTTAAATAGAAACCCTAAACCATCAATAGAAATACATGGTGGTGTTAGTCAAAACCAAAGAGATATTCTACAAATATCACAATGCATGTGTACATAAACTAAAAGGATACAAAACCCAGACAACAAACCCTGAGAGACTACAGATGATCATGCAGTTTAACTTGTGTTCTTTAACTGGATTGTTTGCGTAGATGTACATGATATCTAAATGGAGTAGTGACTGTCTAGGCTAGAAATATTTTATTGCAAGGCATATTTCTGGACTGAACATGGAAAGAACAAACAGAGCAAGAATAAAAGTAAAAAAGATCCTTGAGATAATAACAAAATTTCCCACATTGTTTTAAGTTGATTGCACAAGTATGAGTAGGGGTAAACGGGCAACTACTGTTAAAGATAAGGAGGACTTACTTGGAGTCAGAAGGCAGTTTTTTGTCTCAGATACAGCCTTCTTCAAATAGAAACTGCACTTCAGTATTTCATGTAGGAAAGCAAGAAAACGTAAATGCAGGTGGAGAGGGAAAAAAACTTGAGTGTTAATGCCAAGAGGCTGAACAGAGTGATTAACACCAATTTAGGAGAGGATTTGCAGTGAGATGCGATAGTAAAAGTTGCCAATGTTTCTGTCCACAGAAAATATTAGGTAGCAACCCAAAAGATGGTAAAATCTCTCTAGATGGCTTTGCAGCATCCCATCTGGAAAAAACATGCTTGATTTCAGATGTGTTATTGTCAGACCTATGATCTAATTGTCAAAGTTAGGCAAAAAGACTAGTTAGAGACCTGACAGGCACAGCTGTCTCACTAAAACTATTGGAGCTTAGTTTTTTATTCTGATGTTACAAATATTACGAAAGTTATTTTGGATGGTGTAGAACTTAGAAAATGAGTAACATGAAGTCAGATCAACAAGGAGATACGTGAAGTGATTGGATACCCTCAAATGGGAAAGGCAATCCAATTAACAGAACCTTTCCAATGTTAGGTGTAATGACGGTTACAGTCCAGGAAAAGACATTAGGAGTATCAGAGTGTTCCACTGTCCGGAAGCAGGATTTCAAGGATATTCTTACAGTGAATAAACCCACTGTTTTGTCTTGGGATTAAGCCAGGCATCCTACCTTTCTGCATCACAAGTTGCTCAATCTCTTCACCTTGAAGTAATTTTGTAAAGTCTGGAAGCCTGTTATCCAGAACTCTAGGTGGTAGCAATTTCCTACAATCAAAAAGAAATCCTTTTTCTGGATGTATATTCATTTTGCTATCTTAATAGTTTTCCTAAGTGTGTGAAATCCTAACTCAGGATGAATTATGACAAATCATCCCTTCTGTTATTTTTAGAAGCTCTTTTTATTCACTGATTGCTTCTCTTTCATTGCTTTGTTTTAATTGATAAATACTTCTCATTAATCAGGACTATATTGGTCTTTAGTAACTACACTGGCTTTAATAACACATTGTAAAAATGAAGTAGTTTTATTGAAAATTAGGTAATATGCTTTTTTAACTTCTTGTTTAAGTGATATTTTGGCTACCAAAACCTAAATCTGCTTTTAGAGCTGATTAGTTGACTGTTTTAAAGCTGATGGTATTTTTTCTGGTTTTACTTACGTATTTTCTTCTTATACTTGTGCATTTTAAAACAATGCACACAACACGCACATCTTGTGCTACTTCCCATTCATGTTACCCACCATATTGATTTCTCTATGTTAAATGCTCTGGAATACTTCCCATACTACTATCTAACTGGCTCTTTATTTTCTGTAGCTCTCAAAGTGCCTTTTACTTTATTTCCCTTGTAACTTCCCTTTTCAGTATTCCCTGTTGTCCAACAACTTATCTGCTGCTGCTTTTCTCACTGTCTAGTAACTGTTTTATGAGATGTGCTGTAATTTTTTAATCTGAGCAGAGGCACCTAAGTATTCCCAGTTGGTACTGACATAATAGGCGTGACAAGATGCAAACTAAAGATTGTATCACTGTTCATCTGAAATTATTGTTATTAAATGTGTTAGTATGCCAAAGCAGCTTTTTTCCTACATGTGAGTTTACATTAGGATATATACTCCTTTGGCTTGCATATGATATTGTAACAGTTTTCCATATAAAGTCTTCCTGATAAATTCTCATATAAACTAATATCCTATTTTATGTACCAAATAATACAGAACTGGACATGAGATGTAATCAGATGTCTTCAAAAATAGGTGTAAGTTTTTATGGTTAACTTGGAGAGGTAATACAGGTCCTACTTTCAGGTGATCTCAATGTGCAAATGGCCTAGACATCAAAAAGTGTTCAACAATCAGTCATTACTCTAACATGTGAAATGTTAGAGATGCAGGAATTCCTACTGAACCAGTCCAGCTTGAAAATCTGGCACTAAATATATACAGACTATTGTAACAGTTATTAGCTTGAATGGTTGTCCACCTCTTCATGTGTCATATCTGGAATTATGTGTTAGTCTATTTGGTACTATTATATTTGCTACCTCAAAAATACCTGCTGCATTTAGAAGTCTATCTCAACAAATACATATAATGACAGCACAAACTTTTCAATGGATGTCTCACAAGGCTGGGAGTCCTGCTTAGAAGAGTCAAAGAGTCAAGCTCTGTTGTTCGGGGGATTTATTGGTCCCTGAAGACAAGGAGACAGAGACTGAGTATTTCCAGATACACAAGTGGATATTATCAACCCAGGCTTCTTTTGGCTAGCTTCCTGGTGAAGGTTAATTTTAGCATTAAGTTCCAGCTCTTTCTCAGCTGGAGTCTGGCAACAGAAGCCAAGCTTTTGGTCCAGGAGCTCCTTTCTGTGTGACAGCCTTCTCCTCTCTTGGCTCAGTTTGCCCACTGACCTGCTTTTATAGCCCTGTAAAAGTATCAGGTGACTTGAGGGCAAATCCCTTCCTTAAGCAGCCCTAGAAGAGTTTTATTCCCCTCTCTGCAGGAAAACTCAGCACACACGTTGTCCTTTTTAAATCTTGTTGATTCCTCTGAATCCTTCCTGTACCCCAACCTTTGAATCTTGTATCATGAAACAAATCTCACAGTAAGTAAAAATGGACGAAACGTTCCTGCAGTGATTGCATAATAAAACAAACAGACATGCTTGTTTTGGAAGAAGAAAAGAAGTTATTTATCACTGGTGATGCCCAGTTTCAGTCATGTTTGTTTCAATTTAGTGATGCAATAGGGTGCTCTCAGTTTCTACACTACATCAAAGAGAAGATTGTGGTTTCTAGTTATGGAATAAAGAACTTTCTTTTCCCTGTTGAAGTGCCATTGTATATCACTGCAGGTACAGACCAGAAAATGTGATGGCATATTTCCAGTAAACATTTTTGTCTTTGTGATCACCGGTTCATAGGTTTCTTTTTTATCCTTTTCCCTCCATTCTCAAGAGGAATGTATATTCTTTTTTCCTTAGGTAAATGTCTATTGGATTTTAATTTTTTAGTATTTTAATGATACTTTTCTGCTTATGTGCTGTTTTACCTAAGATGTTCCTAATTCTCAGTTGACATGCCATGCGAATTGAACCATACAGATGATATAATGACCTAGGAAGTGCTTGCACCCTATGTGAATGCGTCTTTTGATTCTACCACTGACATACTTGCCTTTCTTAGCCTGCTTAAGGAAAGTTTAATTACTGTGTAACATCTGTTCAGAAGCTTGATATCAATGTGAATTTCACATCTTCAGTAATCATTAAAAGCAAACCTGACAATGGGAGAAGGAAATATAAGAAATGCATCTCCCTATTTTATAGAGTTCTGACCGAGTATTTGCAATCAAAAATACAAGTTCTTCTGATTTAACTTTTCAGAATAACAAGTATTGGGACAAATTATGAGTAGTTGATAGAACCATTTCAGTTCAAAGGGACTGAAATCATTGAGTTCAACTGATAACATAGACTCAATTTTTTTATAGTAAATCTTCACCTTATTTGTTTCTTCACCATGAAAAAAAGAGCCAAACCTGAAAGGCACATTGGAAATGAGATATCTCAATTCTTGTTAATGACTTGGAAAATACCTCAAACTGCAGTTTGAGATAAATATATGAAAGATATTGACAGAGAGCTTGCTGCCATTAATAATAATTCAGTTGGGAAGTGTAAGATCTACAAGCAGGGAAATACTCTTTTCTGGTTATTCTGCTTTCTCCTTATGGAAGCCTTATAGGTGCTAGAGGGGAACTCAGCATGAAACATGAGAGCTAGTAGAGTGATGGTGACAGTTGTGAAAGTTTATTCATGACATAGCTGCTTCTTGTGCTGCCATCTTCTACTTTTTCTCTTCGTGGTTGTTAGACTTTTATAGATATTTTTTTTTTTTTTTTTTTTTTCCTGGAAGTCTTGCTCAGTGTCTCTTGTTTTTGGCAGAAAAGGCATTTGATGACATGGTGGAGCTGACTGCAATATTTTGCAATTCAGATTTTGAACACGCAGGCACATCGACTTTAGAATTTAATTCTCTGTACTGTGGACTCGGTTTTGTTCATACAGAAGTTGTGTATATCTTGATGTAGAAGTAAATTTAATTACAGGACCTGATTTTTCTGACTTGATTGTTATTAAGTATGTAATGTTGATCCTTCTAATCAGATCAAATTATAGCTGCCCTTTTGTGGTTGTGGCTGCTGCTGGTGTTTGTTGCTTACTGATTTGTTGCCTTTTTTACCTCTTCCCTCCTGTCTTGTCTTATTTAATTCCTTGAAAATTTGCATCTCCAGTATCAGCATCTGTGTAAACTCCTGTTTTGTTTGTCTAGTTTATTCTTTGGTTACTACTACAGCTGTAGTGTTCAAAAGTAAGAGCATATTTTTTCCACCCAAGTACTGTTTTCTGTATTCTGCACTTGGCACTTTTTTCCCCTAATTTCCAAGTTTGTCTTTTAGAGCCATGATGCTATCTTTGCTGCTCATCTTGCATATCTATTCTTTCTCTTAATATCTTCAGTTATTTTTTCTTATTAAATTGCATAAAGAGTTAGCCATGCACATTATGTTGCTTATTTCTCTTGAAGAGTGCATGCAGTAGGTAATCTCTTGTGTCCTATTGACACTACTGTAGTTTTACACATTCAGCTTCATAAGTAGTTTCTTGTGAATGAAAGAAAATGAGCTATACTCTCTTTTCTGCATTAAATGGGGACAGGTGCAAAGATAAGATGCATCTCTATTGCATCAGTTTGTTTCCTTTAACTTTACATGGGTGAACTTGCAGTATGTGTTTTAATGGTTTTATTTATTATGTTGGTGACAGTTTTTGCAGGTCAACAAAATATTAGAGGTAAATGTGAGTCCTTAGCTTTCATACAGTCTTGGAAAGTCCTTTTTAATTATATGCATTAACAAAGACAAAGCAAGTTCTCTCTAGCTTAGAATTTCAGCAGAATTCACTTGACTTCTGTTGTCTGTCTAATGATTCACTTGGCTTACTTAACGTGTGAGTGCATATTACAAGGAACAGTGTAAATCCATGAGCGCTTAGGCTCCTTCTTGGTTGATGGCTTTAATAGTGGATGGTAGTGCTATTTTCTAAGTATAGAGAAAGGTATGTCTCAGGTAAATTATTGGTTTATAATATTTTATTTATTTTATGCAGAATTGTTTTAAAATAGCATTGTATATGTTAATGGTTTTGCCCAATGAAATCATCCATACAAACCCTACAAACTACCATCCTCACGGCCTGTGCTAGTTTGAGCCTAGCTAGCATGTTTTGGTGAGAAGAACTAGATGATAGGCTGTAAAATGAAAACAATGGTGAGGTCTACTTCCCTCACAGTCTCGCTGAGATGTGTAAAGAAGAAAGGCGAAACAAAGATTAGGTCACTTCTGCTCTGCACTTTGTGCTGGGCTGTCCTCTTCTCTTTGCCTGCTGGGGAGAAGCTGAGGCTGCTGGCTGGACTCCATCTTGCTTTCTAACCTCACCCTCCTTTTGCTTGGCTGCTTCACCTTGCTTTTTAACCCTTTTGGCCGAACCTCCATTCTTCCTTAGGACTGGAGTAAGGTTGAGAGGGGTAGGGGAAGGTGAGGGGAGTTGAGAGCCCCTCCTGGGGACTCAGGTTTCTGGGAGGGGAGTTGCGTCTGTATTACCTTTTTTTCCTTGTATATTTCTGTATATAACTGTATATACTGTAACTATCTGCTTGTAAATTGTGCCAGCTGTAAATATAAGCTTCATTCAAATTTCCAGAGCTGACTGAGTCTAGTCTGGGTAATTTCTAAAAGTGTGGGGGGGTGGGGAACACCCAAACCATCACACGGCCAAAAGCACTTAATACTTCGTTCAAGACAAGTTCCCATGTAAAGTTTGGAGAAGTAAAGAAAAAAAAGAAGGTCATACTGTAGTATTAGATAAAATGAACTCAACCATGTGGTTCTCAACAATGTAGAAGTAGTGGGTAACAAGTACATCTTGAGATGAGAATTATGAGCAACCATAAAAGTAAGTTTTCAGACAGAGGTGTAAACCTTCTTGACTGTGTAATCCTTACAGAAAAAGCTCCCTGAGGTTGAAGAAGCAGAAATTGTACTGTATAGAAATGCTGTATCTTTGAAGGGACCAGATATAAGTGTACTTCAGGAAAAATATTCTGGGTTTTTTTTTTTTTTTTCTGATGGTCTAGTCTCTTTTTTTCTTAAAGGCTTATCAAATAGAGTGAGATTCTGAATGATTATCTTCTGTGCTTGGGTTATGAAAGTTGGGAAGTTAGCAAGAGGGTAATTACTAGCTCATGCCACTTCTCTATTACTTTTGTCATCAGATTTATGTGAGGGCTGACATCTGAAGGAGCATTTGCTTCATTAGCTCCTTTGTGACAGTCATTGTGCAGCTGCACTTTGTGACTTTGAACGGTAGTCCTGAAGTAGGTTTGAGATATTCAGACAGGTCAATCATCTTTTGTGAAAACCTTACAAACTCATTGATTTGGATAATTCTTTCTCTTCAGGCGCACACTGTATCAGTGGTTGGAAATTAATATCCTGAAATGTTATGTAAAACTCATGGACAACTTTACAAATACTTTTACTGGCTCTGATTCGGGAACCCACTGTCACATTCAACAGTGTAGGATTGAGCTGGTCATATGCTTTGGGCCATCTAAAATCTCTAATATGTAAAAGAGTCTTGTGGGGCAAAATAATGAAAGAGTAAAGCTGAAAAACTATTGAGCCATAAGGTATGTTGCAACTGAGCTAAGTTACTATATTACTCCAAGCTGGAAAATGTAGTGGGAAGGCACTCTGGAAATACTTTCAATTCAAAATGTATTGTTCCATAAGCAACTACAAGTGAAAAGCTTTCTTCCTTTGGGAAATAATAAAGTGTTTTGGTAGCTGTTGGAATTGCTTATGAAATCTGAGAGTGTTTTTCACATAATGATGAGATTAGCAAGGTTTTTTTCAATTGCAGTGGTAAAGCCAGGAATTACTGCAAATCTTACACTTCAAAAATATTTAGTTTTAATCAGTGAAATGAAATAGTTAGCATTTTATAGTACTTCAGGGGTTTATATTGCAGTATATTTTTTCCCTATGATGTTAATTGTCAGTATCAAAATATGTCTATTTTGACTCTTGAAAATTTCTTAATTTATACTTGGCTGTACCTATTTAAGAAGAAGAAAAACAAAGTGGTACTGGACTGCAAAGAGCTTTTGGGCCCACTCACTTTCAAAATAAATGACAACTTTGAAGTGTCAAACAGGTGAAGCAGAAGATGCTCATCAGTGAACTAATTTTGTTCATTGAAATTCTGTTTAAACTGAGAAATGTATTTAGACCTTCTCATGAATGTTAGTGGAAATCTATGGAGCAGCAGCTTCCCTCAGGCACAATGTTAAATAGCACAGGCACAAACATTAAATAGCTGCTGTGAAGTCTGGTGATTTGAAAATACTTTGACTTGATATTTATTAACTGTACATCATTTGGTTAAAAAAATTCTGGCATCTCCAGTGCTTTCCAAAAAAATGTAGCTTTCTATTTGGAGCTTTCAGGTAGTAATATTTATACAGTCATAGTTGGGAAAATTATTTCTTTTTTTTTTTTTTTCTGGCTATTTCACCACTAATTATGCATGAACACACACATAAATGAACAGGGTAATTACTAGCTCATGCCACTTCTCTATTACTCTTGTCATCAGATTAGGACACATGTAAATTCATCCATTTTACTGAGTCACTACCAAAGCAGGTTTCATGTTCTGGGATACAGTGAGATGTTTCTGAGAAGAACCATATGAGAGAAAACGTTTATCATGAGTCTTACTAATAAAAATAAATAATAGACATTGGAAGTATTTGAATTTGAACTACACTTAACTTTTTTTGTTTCAATTGATAGTTACTTTTCATTTGTACTATATGTATCTTTGGGGCAGCAGTTTAAATCTTGGTGTTCATTCTCAGATTAAGTCCTAGTTGATGCCCATGTTGGACGAATACACTTTGTCTTTTTCACGTAATGGTGTTAACATTTCAAAGTGGAACGTAACAGTACTTGGGAAATGGAATATGTTGGTTTTGTGTGTTTTCTTAATAGCAAGATGACTTAACTTTCATTATTTACTAAAAAAATGTGTATACCGAAGTTGTTTCAGTTTTGAACTACATTATTGATCTACTTCAGTGGAGCAGACATGACCTGTGTTTTACTATGAAATAGATCTTCTTCCTAGAGAATTGCAGAATAGAGCAAATCTAATTTGAATTTAAAAAAGGCAGTGTTATAGAATGCTTGCCTGAGTTATTTAAAACTCAAATACAAAACAGAGAGGAAAACACATGGAGCTATGTTTTTGTATTTATGGTTTCACTATCTAGGCCTAGGAAGTCTGTGATAAATGCTCTTAAACTTCAATTTGTATTTTTAAAGGCAAATTGTTATAAGCATGGAACATTTTCTTGGATCATGTAATTTTCTTGCAAATTCCATGGTACAGTGCCTTAATTTTGATAATGAAAGTAATTTTCTTTTGAGAACTTGGCTTACTGTAGAATTTTAAAGCCTGTCTGCAAGTGAGATTTATTTTAATCTCTTGAGTATTTAGGAAACATTCTTGAGAGCGTCACCAAAAAGTGACAAGATTAGCACTTGCAGTTTATTGACAGGAAAGCCTCCTAGCAAAGGCTTTTATCTGTAAAAGTATTGTTTTTCAAAAATGGCCCAGAGTGCCCAGCTCTGGGAATATACATACCTTCTGAAATACAAAAAGAACGGAGCAGTTACCATACAGCTGATGGCACAGGGATATAGCACTAAGATTTACATGTTGACAAAATTACATGGTAACTAATTCTCTATTGGATGAAAAAAAGAAATGCGTGAGGATTCAAAGTCTTAAGAGTTCCTGTCATAAGTTGAATTCAGCCCTTCTCAAAATGTAACTGATTACTCCACAAATAAAGTTGTATCCTTACATACGTATGCCTGTACCCAAATATATGTAGGAGAATAACAAAACTTTAGCATAGGGTTTCTTTCTGGTTGTAAAAAAAAAAAATGAGGGAGAGCTAAATCATGTCACGTCCCAAGATTTTAGCATGTGAGGATGCTCAGTCTCTTTCTCTTCTGTAATCTTTGAGTGAACACTTTATGATCAAATGGTCATAAAATCTTGTCTGCGTTATCAGATCTCTACTAATCCTATGCCCATTCCAACACACACTCTACAGCACTGATACTGCTTTCACATAGCCTGGTGTGGTCCTGTTCTCATCAAAGCACTTCTTTCAGATTCATATAGCACAGATAGACGAATAATCGGATCCTTTCCTTTTATTTCTCCTACAGACTATGCATTGAATGACCTATTTTAAAGCAGTTGTGATTCAATGGGGATGTTTTTAATTTGCTGCCTGTTCCCTTTACCTCTGAGGAAAGAATTTTGTAAATGCTGAATAATTTTAGAACATGTTTTCTTGGTTAAGGGTTGGATCATATTTTAAATTAGTTTTAAGAGGAAGGAAATCGTGTAAATGCTGTGGAATTCAGATAAGCACTATGCATAGGAAATAAGTACTTCAATTTAGGGTGCCTAGAATTGGTAGGTCAAGCTGACGATAACAGAGGACCAGATCTTAACTTTGTTTCAAAGAACATGTAATCAATATTCACTCTCCTGTTCTATTTCCTTTTCACTTGAGAATATATTTTGGTGAAGCTGAAATGTGCAATTGCTTAAGTATTCCACAGGGTGTCATGATATAGTTGCTGGAATCATTAATACTTGGATGAAAGTAGAGAAACGTAGTGTGCAGTCTTCTGTGTGCCAGTTAATGTAATTTTAGATGTGACTAACACACATGCCATAAAATAAAAAAGTTCTTAACTCATTAACACGTGTATCTTATTTCTGTGTCTGTATAAAATATACATGAGAAGAAAAATATTACGAGAGGTCATTTACAAGAGTGAGCTATTCTGTGTCAGGTCTTCCTGAAAAAAAAAAAACCTTTTTATATATACCTTAGAATTTTATAGTTTACAGAGCAAGTGGAATCTTTGGCTCATAGTAGTAATCTGACATACCAAACTATGTATGTAAAAGCAGTTATAAAAGAAAAAAAAAAAGACTACAGTACTGACTTGTCATACTGTTGTAAAGAATCTCTAGCTGGAATGTGCTCCTCCAAATGCACTTTCAAATTTCACTTTAATTTTCATTTAAGTACTTTTAAAAATGTAAATGTATTTAAATAAACTCTTTACCATTCACATAGCCATACTGTAGACTTTGGTTGATTTATATTTAGGATTTTTTTTCCTACACATGTGTAGTGTAGTAGGAGGAGAGTTTTTACCAAAGTATGTCCAGTGTTAGTGTGTTTATGGTGATAGGTTTTTTTTTTGCTTATGGAGACCAAACATATTTTTTTTTTACACATCTGTTGTCTTCTGTGGGGCTGCACATAAACTGAATTCAACTTCTGGTGTGTAAAAGGATCCTCAAATACAGTTTAACAGTAATTATGAAGGATTCTGCTTCTGTTAAAATCTGAGTTGTTTTAAATGGGAATGACATTGCCCATGAGAAAAACTGCATTGCATTATGAAATGCAACAGCAAAGCTCTGTTCATTTCAGTAGCAACAGAATGTGATACAATGTGTGAAATCACTGATGTATTGGAATCTCTGTGGGTGCTTATAATTTGTCTAATTGTAGCAGCATATTTAAAACCAATTATGAAAAAAAAATGCTGCCTTAAGGATTTAGGTATATTTTGCTATGTTGTAGTTGCTTACAAAAATAATAAGGGCACTTAATTTTATTGCTGATATCTTTTTTTTCATGCTGAGTATTATAGAACAGATTTTGGGTGTATGACAGTGGTGTAATAGCAACACTGAGAATGTAAGATGAAGGTAGATTGATCCTTTGACACTTGATAAAATTGTGGACATCAGACATAGCACAGGTTCTCTCTGCATTATGCCCAGGAGGTTATAGTGCCTTACTGTCATAGAAGGTGATTGCCATGACAGTCAGTAGCTGAGTGCTTTTATTTGGGCATGCTTCCAAAATCCATACGGACTTGTGGATAGTTTGTTGTGCAAAACATTTCTGATTTAACAACTATAAATCATGATCTGTTTAACAAATCACCGTGTCTACAGACACCTTAGTATGCATAAATGCTTGCTAGAGGAAGAATCAGACTTGTTGAAAGCAATTTTAATAATCCAAAATAGTGAAATACCTTAAATGTTCATGGGGATGGAAAAAGTGAACGGACATGGTGGCCTTTTCATTGTTTGAGAGGTTTTGTTTTGTTTCTGGGTTTTTGAAAAATATAAACTCCTTAATCTCTGTCCAGGTGAGTTTCCTTTACAAGCAGAGGTTCTTTACAAGGGGTTTTTACACAGATTATAAGTTTTCTTCTTCCTCGCTTTGCCTCTCTCTTTCTTTGTCCTTCTTATTGCAACTAGAAGAATCTACAGGGGTAATGCTTTGAATGCATACTTTGAATTACTGTACCTTAAGCTAAAGTAATTAGTACCAGAAAATATTTATATAATTTAATGCCTGAGTACACTGAAGAAGTGTACTGAAAGTACTACACAGGTGCTATGTGTAGTAAGTATACATTTAATTGACTGTAGCACCCAAGTCCCTCTTTGAATGCTAAGACAAGCTCGTGAACATTATAATCTGTTTTTATTTTCAGATTGAAAATCTACAGGAGCAACTTAGGGACAAAGACAAACAGCTAACTAATCTAAAAGACAGAGTCAAGTCTTTGCAGACGGATTCTAGTAACACAGACACGGCACTAGCAACCTTAGAAGAAGCTCTATCAGAGAAGGTAATGTGTTCTTACAGCACAGCATTAGGTGGTACTTTTGTGTGTTGAGTGTCCAGAAACTTTCTTCTTAGAGATTACAGGCTTGGCACCTGTAATACAGCCTATGAGCCCTGTCAGGAAAGCAGGTGGCTCTGGCGGCTTTGTTCTGATAAGATGACCAAGAAGTGATTCCCAGATGATGAACTGAAACAGGACTCCAAGGTAAGGAAGGATGCCCATTTCATTGGGAATGAAGTAAATAGCCCAGGACGTGGCAGTATTTTCCTCAGTCAGTGGGATGAGTGGTTGTTCCCTGAAAGAACTGAAAAGCATAGACACCTGACATCAAGTAGAGTTTTAGGTGTTTTTATGGCTTTGTGATCTTGATTATCCTTTTTATCTGCTAAACAGAGCTGAACTGAGCAGCCAACAGCAAGTGACTGTACTGTTACTTTGACTTGCTGCTAGTACTACCAATTTCCCATGCTTAATTTAGGAGAGACTATAAGAAAAATCTCAATTTTCACTTTCCCAAAGTGCCTATAGAGACAGCCGAGAGTGTAAAAGTCTCTTAACCATCGTGCTACCCTTGTCATTGTAGAAAGCAGGGTGAATATCAGACTGTGAACTTGCTAGCTCTGTGCAACTGAGCGTGAACTAGATTGTGAAAAGCCAAAGGAATCTTGTATCTCATTTCCTGCTTCAGCTGTATCTGCAACACTTCACAGAAAAGGCAGTTATGCAATACTTCATAGATAGGGTAATTTGCTAAACTGCAGTCTGTCTTCAATTGTAATGTTATTTCTCTGTTAAAAATATTGAGTTAATGACAGTTTGCCAAACTTCGCAGCTGGTGTGGAGGTATTGAGTAGATGATGTATAGGCATCTTGTCACTACCAGAAATACTGAAGTAGTACTGGGTTAAAACCTAACCCAAATTGATGATTTTTTTTTTAAACCAGTACCATTCTAAAAGCTGCTGAAATAAATGCCAACTAATATACGAATGCAAAACCTCTTACAGCTTTGAAGAAGTTTTGAATGTATCTGAAAGCTTTCCTTTAATGCCAGATATAGATGCACGATTTTTTTGAATATCATAGTATTTGCTCCAGAGGTTGTTTAAAAGTTGTGCAATTGTTTGTTTGTCTATGACTTGACATGTGACAACACTGGAAGTGCTGATGATAGAGAAATTCTTTGACATTGCTGTAATTAAGGCTCAGATCTTGATTAATGTTGCTAATTTTAATGTTTTGGAAAATGTAGATAAACTTAAATCCTCTGAAGTGTATTTTTTGCAGTTGACCTCTACGTCATTTGGAGTTGCATGGATAAATATGAACAGTCTTTTAAAAAAAGATCAGTGTGATTGGAATCTTTTCCAAGTGGCATAGATGAGAACTTATAAGGGGTCCCAAAGGTTGAACTCTGTACAAAGTAGTCCCTTTGCTTACGTACAGTCAGTCGGCAACAGCATCTTTCCTGCAGTGCATATATGTTAATCTGAGATACAGATACAGTGAATTTTGTGGGATGCTTTCCTCTGCCACAGATTCCTGTCTGATTGAGGCAGTTTTGTCTTTTGAAGGTAATGCTTTTCAGAAGTGATAGGAAGCTGAGTTGCACTGTAGTTGCTGGTGATTTTTTCCAATCACTTAGGGAGAGATGGTAACTCTGAAAAGTTAGGTGGCAGTATCTGAAGGGAAATACTCTTAGTTGCTGGTGAATGCTTATTGTTCTATGCTACTTTGGAAATGCAGCTTTATTGATCTAAGGAAAAAAATACACAGTTATTCTTTTTAATAAATGAGCTTTCTACTAGGAAGTAGTTTTACAGATGAGATGATTAGTATGTCAGATTAAAAGGAGAAAAGCAAAGCTGAACAGTAGAATTAATATGAGATTTTAAGAAACAGAATTCTTAATCTTTGAGTACTAGACACAATGAGAAGAAAGTTTACAGTGTGGAAGCAGCTCTTCATGATTTTGATGCCATATTGTATAGAGAAGTCATGCACGATTTCTTTTCCATTGTAAGTTTATTGAAGGTCCCACATTCAGGGGTAGTTTCTCAATCTGAAGTGCAGTCTCTATGATGTAATTGCACATTGAAGTAAGCCAGCAAGCATTTTCTGAAAGTTCTACATGAACTGTTATGTTTAGCTTTCTTGCACCTTCTGACAGCTAATACCTTGACTGTTTATTTGTGCTTCATTCCTACTTCAGTTTTCCAACTCATCCTAGCTGCTCTCAGCACGTATCCATCACTATTCCTGTCTGCAGTAATAGACTTATAGACTTTATCAACTTTTTCCATTGCAAATTCTGGTATAAGTGACCAAATAGATTTTTGTACAAAGGGGACAAAACAACCACCCTTAGTGATATTTAAGTCCATCAATATAAATCATATCAGTTTACGTAAGCTGCTTTCATTCAAGAATAGCTGATTTCCATGCATAGACATATATTCATAGGGGTTATAGCAGACTTACTTTGCAGCTACATGATCCTGTTTTATTTTCTGGAATAAGGCATAATTTTGGGCTTTACCTTACTACCTTGTTAATTCAATAGCTTTTAGAATTCTAATGAGGAAAAAAAAAAAGGAAATACTGCAAGGGCATCACAGAAAGCCCATTTAAAATAGAAACCAAATTTATCTATATCCACTTCCTTGACCACAATTCACTAAAATTGAATTTCACACAGTATCACAGTATCATCAGGGTTGGAAGAGACTTCACAGATCGTCAAGTCCAACCTTTTACCACAGAGCTCAAGGCTAGACCATGGCCCCAAGTGCCACGTCCAATCCTGCCTTGAACAGCTCCAGAATTTAATTACTTTTCCTAATTTCTGTGAGTTGAAAAAATATTTAAACATAATTCTTATGGGATGAGCAAACTATAAAACTTTTTTAACTTCTAAAACTCAAATGTTTGAGTACTTATGTTTTTCCTGTGTCATTCTTGGAAATGCTCATATTGATGTTTTGGCATTGAATTAGAAAATATAGCTCCTTATTCTTCATAGATAGAGATTTATTTTTTTCCCATGTATCTGTTTCCAGTTTTTTTTTTTTATTCTATATTTCATATTCAGGTAGGTTGGTAATGCTAAATGAGAGATAATTGTAGGCATCATAAAACAGCATCAATATTATCTGAAATCATGGAATTGTCAGGGNTCCTTCAGGTAGTTGCTCCTAGCTTGGTGTCATCTGCAAACTTACTGATGATGGACTCAATCCCCTCGTCCAGATCATCAATAAAGATATTGATCAGGACCGAACCAGGCTCAGAACTGATTCCTGGGGAACACCACTAGTGACTGGCTGCCAACTGGATGTGGCACCATTCACTACCACTCTTTGGGCTCAGCCTTCCAGCCAGTTCCTGACCCAGCACAGAGTGAATCTGTCCAAGCCATGAGCTGCCAGCTTGGCCAGGAGCTTGTTGTGGCAGACAGTGTCAAAGGCTTTGCTGAAGTTCAGGTAGACTCCATCCACAGCCTTCCCCACATTCACCAGGTAGGTAACCTGATCATAAAAGGAGATCAGGTTGGTCAGGCAGGACCTGCCCTTCCTAAACCCATGCTGGCTAGGCCTGATCCCTTGGCCATCCTGTAGGTGCTTTGTGATGGCACTCAAGATGACCTTTTCATGACCCCCTTGGAAGGGACCTCAAAGATAATCTAGTTCCAAACCCTCTTGTCATGGGTAGGGACACTGTCCACTAGATCAGGTCGCCCTGAGCCGCATTCAGCCTGGCCTTAAAAACCTGCAGGATGGGGCTTCAACCACCTCTTTGGCCAACCTGTTCCAGTGTCTCACTGCTCTTATGGTGAAGAACTTCCTAACATTATTCTAAATCTACCCTCTTTCAGCTTGGTTCCATTCCTCCTACTCTTGTCACTACTCAACAATATAACAAGTCCCTTGTAGGCCCCCTTCAGTTACTGGAAGGCCACAATTTTCTCAAATCATTGCTGATAATATTTGGTCTCTTCTCAGGAATCAGAAATGCATCAGAACAACCTTACTTCAGTACAAGTTAGAACGAAACTAAAAAAAAAAAAGAAGGATTAATTTGGTTCTTTTTGTCTCTATGTTTGGAGCCTCTCTTTAGCACTGAAAAGTCTTAGCAATGTTATTTATGTCGATGTAACCTTCAAAAATAAGTTTACTCCTGTTTAAAAGAAAAAAAGTTTGGAAACCAGAGTATGCAGAAGTGCTATCAGCTTCCTTGATGTTTTAACAAGAAACTTTTCAAAGAATATCTCAGCTCTTGGACAGGCCCAAAGCAGCTCAAGAGGTTGCTTTCATGAAGCTGATATTTATAAAGTTGGTCCTACTGTAGCAGCATACAGCAGATAAGCAGTTGAGTACGTCTGATAATAGAGCTATATGCTGTGGCAATTCAGTTCCTGCTTCTGTGATAAAGTGCAAATAGATTAGACCTGTGAGGTCCTAGATTAGTGCATAAGAAAAGCTGGCCAATGCAAATAAGACTGAAACAAGAATGCATTGCCAGGATTTCTGCAAGTTAGCAGTTAATCAAGCAGAACGTGGTGCATTAGGGCCTCTAACACATTTTTGACATTTAGCTTCGTGCAGTCTTCTTTTGTGATTAACTGAGGAAAAAATTACACTGCTCATCAATAAGATGAAACAGTGTTCTGTTATTATAGAGTAAAAGAAATCATTGAGGTAAATAAATCTTCAGGAAGGAACTGATATAAAACTCAATCTTGAGTATAATTAAGTGGGTTCTGAATGGTTATTAAACTACTCCATTTAATGGAGGCTGGCATCTCAATGTTAATATTAAAGGATTAAGAATTTCTGTTATTTTTTACTAGGAATACTCTTGAAGTTATTTAATATCCCATAGCATCCCCTTTCTTGTGCAATTTATATAGTAAACCCCAGCTAATAGTAACACGGGAAAATCCAACCTAGTACATTTACAGTGTTGCTGTTGAAGGGCCTTCATTGACTCTTTCTACCTGAAATGCTACCAGTTTTGTGTCAAAGGGAGCTTTTGCCATTGGGCTGAATGAAGCCAGAAGTTGCATACACCTGCAGTGCTTGGGGTCTCAGCATAGAAACAACTGATACTGTCTTAGAAATATTTTTTTATCACAAATAGCTTGATACCTCTAGTATTGACCATATCTTTTTTTTTCTGGTATGCTAAATGTAGTATCTCATCAGTGTGCATTTCTTTCTGAATGAAATGAGTAGAGATATGAGCTTCATATGAGTAATTAACACGTTCTTCTTTCTTGAGGATTCTTACAGTAGCACTAACTTGATGATATCTAGGTTTAGTTAGCTAGACTCTAAAAGGGAGTTCCTTATGTCAGGAGAATGTTTGATGAGAAATGAAAGTAGCACTTTGAAATACCAGTCCTTTTGAGGACATCTTCTATAGGAACCAGGCAGCAAAAATTCTTGCTACAAGATTATTCAGCATAGTGCCGATTATTTTCTACTGTCTAAAAGATTCAAAATAAATTTATTTTAAAACTTAATTACAGCTACTTGTTCTGTAAATATATTTATATCTTTTTAAAAACAACTTTAATATTTGGTATTAGTTGCAGTAATACACATAATTACAGAATTCTCAGTAGGATGCATTAAAGAAAAATCACCATTGGCAAAACAAATTATTACAGCTGGCAGCCAACGTTTTATCACTAGAAGAAAAAATAATCAACTGAACATAAATGTTTGAAGTGACTCTATGTGAATATATTTGAAATATATCATGTTTTGCACTTGGGCCTGGTTTCACATCCAATAACAGAGCAATTCTATAGCAAACATCTATGATGATTATTATCCCACATCTGCTTTTGATACTTCATCTTAATAGCTCATACTGCATAATAAAATATGTTGCATCATAGGTTATACAATTTGCTGTATAAACATAATGAAAAGGTAAGCTAATGCTTAAGCATTTAAAACAAAAAGGAGATGTAAATACTAAGGTTAAAATTAAAGTGGTAATATACTTACACTGGTGTCTACAATTGGCTCTACAATAAGCAGCTTTGGGAATATTCTGAATAAATAAAGATCAATATGTAACCCTGATATTTCTCTTTATTGAAATTGGCACACTGGCCTAAAATACTTAAGTATAACCCAGTAAATCTACTTGATTTAAGTGTAATTTAAAATAATGAAATATTTGTCCAGTTCTTACAGAAACTGATTACCAGTTTTATGATTTAGTCATACAGATACTATGGCATCTAAGTGATAGCAGTCAATAAATTGGGAGATCTTCAACAGATGTTTATTGAAACACAGATAGATAGAAGCTAAGAGTACAAAAGGACAGTTACAGAAAATGTCCCAATCTTCCAAACCCAGTGTATCTCACTTTCTTGTACATAGTTCCTTTGCTGTGCAGCGTGAAAGGAGGAACAGATTATCCAGTCCAATCCAGCTGCTCAAAGCAGGGTCAACTAGAGCAGTTTGCTCAGGATTTTGTCCAGCTGGGATTTTAATATCTTGAAGGCTGAGGACTGCTGGGATGAAAACCAGTCTTGAGTTCAGGCTCTCTTTTTATGTATATAAGTGTTGACAGTTGGATTTTTGCAAAATACGCTTTAAGCATTAAGAAGTACAAAAGCAAACTTCAGAAAATCCTTCAGGACTCGAAGGAACATCATATTTATTGTATGGAGAAAATGAATGAATGAGCAGGATGTCTTTTTAAAAGTGCTGTTACTACTTCAGCTAACTTATAAAAAGGTAATACTTCATTACCTTTAGTTATAATGGCAATGTTTATTACAAATCTAAATGGGATGTGCAACTGCTGAAATGTTGATTACATTGTAATGTTTGAGAATCAATAGCAATAGCTGAGAGTATATTGATATAGGCAAAGGTAAACTAGATATATTAGTGTAGTGTATATATGTGAATATGTGTATATCTATAACTCTATCTCCAGTGTGTTCATATATATGCAACAGTATAAGGAGTCATGGGCATGAGAGATTTTTTTTTTTCCTCTTTCTAATAGCATCAGCCCTCTGTCAGTTTTGTCCACTTCTTTGAAATAGTACTTTAAGCACTGATCCCACTGTGAAACTCCCTCTTGGAGATTTCAAGCATGAAATACAAAAGGACTTATTTAAGATCTGTGAGCATGATAACTGTTCTACCTGAGCCACGCAACTGCTGGTGTTGAACTTCATAAGTTGTAGTTTTGTCTTGTCTAGATTTGTTTCCTAAATGATGCTGTGTCCACTGTGCCTCTGATGACTGCTTCAAAATGTAGCAGTTTTGATATTCTGCTTGCACTGACCTATTGCCAATCCAAATGCAATTCTGGTCATTATTTTATTCTCCCTGATTAGTATTTGCATCCTTTAAGTATAGGTAGAATGTGGTTTTGAAGAGTGGAATCAAAGCTTAACAAAACCACACTGCTGCGTCTGCCTTTTACATTTTACGATTTGTATATTACACTTCTTCCTTTTGAATTTATTACCCAGTCCCCAGCTGGTGACTTTCAGCAATCTTTATAATAGTAACAGGAGATGAGGAAAATACTTTAAAACATGGTTGAGTTTAAATGTGTGTGTAGAGTTAATTAGATGGAGAAAAAATTTCTTTTGGATGTCGTAACTTGTATTAGTGCAATTTTTCTGTTTCTTGGACAATAAAAAAAAATATCCCACCTAAAATATAATGCATGTAAGATTTAAGTTGCTGATAATTAAGCAAGTGATTGATTTATAATTAGATCTGGAACACTGAAAAAAATTTGCAGTCTCTGTAGCGGCTGCTGGCATTCAAATACACAACCAAATTCAATCATACAGGAAATACTGTGATAACTTTCCATATCTATCACAAGACAAAACATATTTATGTCACTTCAGATATTTAATTAATTTTCCATGCAATGTTACACTACTGAAATATTGAAAACCTTGATTTAACGCTTTTGAAATCAGGGGAAATCTTGCACTGACTTCAATACTGTTAACTCAATTATCCTCTGCTTTTAAAGGCTGATTTTTCTTTTTTTTTGAAGTGCTACTTAATGTGAAGAAATTTTATTTTGTCTTTTCTTAAGATGATTCCCAACTTTTTCATTTTTGCAATTCTTTCTCTTGTTAGGAAAGAATAATAGAACGCTTGAAGGAGCAAAGGGAGCGAGATGACAGAGAAAGACTTGAAGAAATTGAATCTTATAAAAAAGAAAACAAAGACCTGAAGGAGAAAGTTAATGCTTTACAAGCTGAACTGACAGAAAAAGAGGTCAGTCTTTTTGGTAAAATCTATATTTTCTGTCTCTGTCATTATGATGAAAGGAAGTGCATTAGGATTACTCTAGTGAAATTCTGCCACTTCAGTGGTCAGCTTCTGAACTGCTGTTTTCTTAAGCATTCTTCATAATCCTCACTTCTGTACATAAAATACTGCTTCAGTTTTTGAATACTTGTGTGTCATTATCTCTACTTTTTGTTTTACACAAGCCTCTAGTAGGCTCAAATAGTCCATCATGGCTTTTGTTTTCATTTGTCAGAGCAGTAGATTTCCAAGTACTTGTGCCACCAGAATATAATGTCAGTTTGTCTCTCTTATGGATGTTTCCCTGTTTCACTGTATGCCAGCTCCTGTGGTTCTAATTTGTTGTATTCCCAAAATGGTGTCTTTTGCTACTAATGCTTATCTTTATGTCAACTCTTTTTGGGGAAGGGGAGATTACTAAGTTGGCAATAAGTTAGCATCCTGTTGACTAGGAATTAACTTTTTACTCTTGATCATTTTTCAGTCTAGTTTAATCGATCTCAAAGAACATGCATCTTCATTGGCATCAGCAGGGCTGAAAAGAGACTCCAAACTTAAGTCTTTAGAAATAGCCATAGAACAAAAGAAAGAAGAGTGTAGTAAGTTGGAAGCACAGTTGAAAAAGGTAAGTTTCATTTTAAACAACGAACAACCAGATGAACAAAAATCAACATGCCACCCTCTCATTTTGAAAAGATGAGCTTGTGTACCCTTTTGGAGTAAGTCTATCTTATGCTGTTTGCTGATGCTTGTATTCAATACTGCTAACTTTTTCTTCAGAGGCATAGACCAAAATCACTAGTGAGCCTCAGAAATTACCTTGAATACCTCTATAACGGAGTTCTGAGAAACTGCTACTTATAGAATGGAACCAGGGCATTAGAGGGAAAGTAGAAGGGCAGAAAGAAACTATCAGACTGGTAATTTGTATGTATATGAATTTATACTGCTGTTAAAAAGAGACAGAAATTTTTGTAACATGGAAATAAAAACCAAAGCTCATCCATGAAGTGCTACTCCTTAATGAAAAAAAAAATCTCTGGTTCCAAATGGAAGCCCTAGCTAATTTTAATTTTGACAGGCTTTTTGGGGCTTTGTTCGTGAATGCATAATAATAATGCATAATTTATCTCAGCTAGCAATTCAGTATTTCTATTCAGGAAGTAGGCAAAGCAAGCATTTAAAGGAAAGCATGCAGGTCTTGTATTTTATAACATGGCTTTATTTAAGTTGCATTAAAATAGCTTTTGTTTAAATAATTCACAAGTTTGTTACTGCCTTTTCTACCATACGTTGTTTGACCTTTTTTCTGTGTCATGTAGTAATGTCTGCTCTCGTTGTTTGAACACAAATCTCATGACATATTGGATGGGTTTAGGCATTGTGTTTGCCTTCTGCAATTCATTGCTAAGTGTATGTCAAGCATTAAGTTTCTATATTGCTATCCAATGCTTCATTTTCTAGAAAAGAGGATTAATTTGTGCTATGAATGTTATCACTGCTACGATAATATTCTGACACACCTTTTACCCAGGTTGAGTAGCATCCTGCTGTCTTTAGGCATTGTTTCAGTAGCCTTATTTGTGAAGAAGATACCGGAAAGTGTAAAGGATACCAGAGCATAAATGTTATACTTTGATTATTTTACTAATTCCGAATGAATACGTGTAATTAAATACCTGTGATACATGCTTAGTTGTGGAAAGGAAGAGACTCTTTTTTAGAAATGAACATATAGGAAAGCTTTTAATGGAAACACAGCTACTTGAAATGTGTGATAGCTTATAAATGCTGCTGATAGCAGAATTTGCAGAGAGCATGCATCTCTGGATGTCCTCTTTTGTTAGAAAACGTCTTTGCACTTCGTTACAAAGTATACTTCATGACAATCTGAACTACCTTACTTCCCCAGTTAAAAAAAAAAATAGTTAAAAAAACCTTTAAAAGCACAGATCACTTAGAAAACCCTTGAAAAATCTTGAAATCCTAAGTCAGTCTTTTATGACTGTACATATAAACACATCATACAGTCATGGAAAAATAAGTGCTTATTAAGCAAGAGAGTGTCTGGGACATCTTTCATATAAAAGGGGAATATGTTCCCTGGGTATTAATACAAAGGATTATTAAATGAAAGTTGAAAACACAATAGTTTTATTATATCATAAATACAGCATAAAGCCCCAGTAGAAATTCACCCAACATTTGTAGGAGACCAGGCATTTACACAATAACATGTACTTACAGCCTTCTTTGTGGGCACGTTTGGGTCAACAGAAACAGTGACTGTTAATGATAGTAGACTCCAAACAGTCATTTTAAATTCACATTTTCTCTAATAAAGTACTTTATGTTCAAACCTGTAAATATCCTGTGTTAAAAGTAGTTGGTCCCCAGAAAACTACCTTGACCATATTTTCACTTCTTGGGAAATTAACTGAAACAAAAAGCTGGGTTATTCCTGAATATGTCTGTATTAAAGGAGGAGGGAACATCAACATACTTCAGAGTAAATTAATCTGCATGTCCCCTAAGTGTGCTTATGTATGAGCACTAACCTCTATGGAAGCTAGGAGGGATGAACACGGTTTATTGTATTTTATTTTCTTCACAAAAGTGATTCCACAGGGCTTTCTGTTACTTTGAAGAATATTACAGAATGTCAGGGGCTGGAAGGGACCTTGAAAGATGATCTAGTCCAACCTCCTTGCCAGAGCAGAATTTGAATGCAGCTGGCATGTTACTTCTCTCTTGAAATAAGTCATATGGAAAGCAATTTTCATTACACTATTATGAAATTGTTAAAATCTTGATGTTTATATTTCAACAAGTAATACAAATGAATGTGAAGATAATGTTCTGTACGCATTTGTTAGGAGTTAGTTTTCTATCAGTACTTATTGTAGTAGGTAACATGACTGAAAGAGAATGTAGAGAAAGGGCAAATCCAAACAATAGCTGGAAATTATTTTTTCAGTTTAAAGTTTGTCTTCCCTTGCTTCCTCTCCTTTCTGTTTGTTGAGAGAAAAATATTCCTTTATTCACTAAATAAGGTTTTGATAGGATCTGTTTAGATCCAGTATTTTTCAGTGTTACATAATTGTATTATTTGCATTTTGGCAGGAGAAAATGTGCTAATTCCAAGAGTGCAGTTTAAATTGTATAGAGTAGGCATATTACAAAAAGTAGTAAATAGGATATTTTTAAAGAGCAGCTACTCATGTGACTCTGCTGTGTTTCAGTGCACAAAATCATGTGTAAAAATAGACATGCTTATTCAGCTTCTTGTGACAAATACTATGAACTGAAATTAATAACATTTAAAAAGAAACCCCTAAACCCTAGAGGAACATGCAATGCCTTTTTTTTTGCGGTGAAGCAAAATCACACACATTTTTGTTGACTGACTTTGTGTTGCTGCTAGTGAAACAACAGCAGGAACTGTCTAATAGGTAGCAAAATGCTTTATGTGTGTGTGTGTATATAATCTTATTATCCACTCTAGAATTTCCTCATTTTGTTGTTTTTCATGACCTTAAATTTACTTGCTTACTGACATGTTTGCAGTTGCTAAAGTAATTTTTGCCAAGCTGTACTGTTCCAAAGTCATTCTGCATAGAAAATTCAGTCTTGTGTTAAACAAAAGGAAAGTAATAAATTTAATGATACAATTTAATTAATCTTTTATTATTACTGTCTTTGAAGCTTTGGTGATAAATTGCAGCCTCAGCCAAAAGCACTTCTCGTGATTCATTGCTTGAGACCGGCACTTAATGTATCATCAAAAGTGGACACCTTTCTTTATTTCATGGGTTATTTAACTTGAGAAAGGGAAAGTAACACAAACCTTAAATTTCTTACTCCAGCTATTCTTTTTTAGGAGCCAAAGTCAACATTTACGTTTCCCCAGTGCCTCTCACTTTCACCAAGGAATGTTTAGAATCTTAAATTTCTACCTTTTTTTTTATTTTTTTAATGACAAGTTCTTCTGTGCAAATGCACTGCTTTTGTTGAGCTAATGCTGTTTTCCTGGATCTTTCCTTCTTTTCCTGTCTGCGCTTCACTCTCTTCCAACTTTGCAATGTAGCAAGCTGAACAGTTGTTCAATCAGATGTACAATCCAGTAAGTTCTTTAAAATGCCCACTGTAACATATGAAAGCATGAGGATCCATTACCTTACTGTGTTGTGCGCTTCCTCTGTGGAGCTTTGCAGAATACTTCTGATGCTCACTGTGCTATATTCATTACATCCAAGTAAATGAACTTTGTGGACTTCAAGGCCATTGTAAGAATATGAAATGTATGTAAACAGCTGCATACATTATTTCTGAGAAAACAAAGATCTTCGCCTTTAGGTCCTCAACTTGTCCGTTAGAAAAAGCATGCAGATGGGTTTATTTTTGTTGCTTTGCTTTACAGCTCCTGCTTTGCAGTACTTTATTTGATCCTTCAAACTTAAATAGCTTGTAACTTGTTCAGTTTATCTTAATTAAGCTGATTACCTGAAGAGTATTGTCTAGGAAAAGACTGGTACTATTTCCCAAAGGCTGTATGATTAAAATACTTCCAATCAGTTCCACTCTTAAAAGACTGTATACATTCAGCATACATACATTAAGAATGTAACATTGTGTTGAAGCAAATCCTGGAGTCTAAAGTGGTCAGTGCAGAGGATCATGTTTGAAAAAGCCACCTTGGCTTGTTTAGCATTGTTATTCTTGCCAATGTCTGCTTAAATTGCAAGATATAAGCCATTCTGAGATGACTGTATTCCTTTTCCAGTTGAAGGAAGGGCAGTAACAAACATTCTCTTCAACAGAGAATGTTTTTCATTATTTTTGGTTGAAATAGTTACGTTTAATGTGCTGTGAGCATCCCAGGACAGAAAAAATGATGTAACTGTAATAGCAGTTTACAAGATCTAGTTTACATAGTAATCATAGTTGGAATTACTGTGTAATTGAAATACCATATATAGAGAAGAACTGGTTTTCTAGCTTAATAATGTGGTAAAATAGATTAAGGAAGGTACTGACTTCACCAAAGTCAATGGGGATTTTGCCATTAATGTCAGTAGACCAGGATTCCATTTTTGGAGTCTTTTAAGTTTTGTAGCTTCTATCCATGTAATAGATATGATTTATGTATAGGAAAAGCAAGTCACATAATGTGCACTATTTATTTTTAAAGTTATTGGTTAGCTGTTCTAAATTGATTGTAAGTAGTATAGCCTGGTAATATTTACCACCCAGCACACTACTGGTCAAAGAGCTTTTCCCTTTGAACGATAAACCCCTATTTCTGTATCATCTTTGTGCTAGTTTCTGTTCGTATCATTTGCACTTCTGTTGTTTGTCTTTTCAAACTGGAATCTTTTTTGTGTTACTCTTACTCTTGATTTTTCATCAATGCTTTCCAGTTATTTCAATATTAGTTATTCTGAGCTGTGGAATTAATTTGTTACTTTTGGGTCTATTTGCATATGGTGTTCTAAAACCTGTCAGTGCTATTTTTACTTTAAGTGCCTTTTAAATTGCTTAATTTTCAAAAGGACAGCCTGTTGGCAGTTCTGAAATAATGGGTGCAGGAACCTTCTCCTTTGGCACCAGGCAGCAATTGCAGTGTATTCATGAGATGTGTTCTGTAGAATGAACTTTTCTTGCTCATCTTTTATATTCTACTTATGTATCTAAGTACTAATATAAGTAGCAATGATTCTTTTCTCTCTAAAACCACTTAAGATCTTGAAATGGAATGATAATTTGATTGAAGTCAATATTGGCATATTCTTTGAATTCCACAGGGCCAAAATTTCACCATTGTTCTTTGGGCAGGAGTAAGAGCGCTTACTTGAAACATTTTCACTAGTGCAAACAGTTATGATACTTTATTAAATAGAACTTTTCCTTGCTGTTGTGTGTGGTGGTTTTGTTTTTGTTTTTGTTTTTTTTTTTTTAAGAATAATAGTATTATAAAAACCAAACCTAACCAACCAAAAACCAGATGGCAATCTAATGTTGAAATACTGGAGTTTTAATGCTCTTTTGTTTACATGCACCAGAGAAACATCAGTCAGTCTGAGTAGACCTCTTTTAGCTCCTGCAGGAATACAACATTTTTTTTTTTTTTTTGTGGCAGAAGCTATTTCTTCTATGTCCCATAGGCATCCACTCCAAGACCTTTATTGCTGAATTTAATGGTTTTTTTTTTTGTAAGTACAGCAATAGATAGAAGCGTTGATTCTTACGCACATTTGAGTACCAAAGTGGATATGATACGGAAGGGGGTACAAGTCCTCCATGTTCTATTGCAAATGATTTCAGAATATATTCACATGTGTGAATAAGATGTGAACAGAATTTGGCACACACGTCTTCATTTTGAAAGGTGAATCTTCTGAAATGCACTTTGAACTCTTGTACAAAATCAAGAGTTACATGCTTGGTTTTGTACTAAAACGAAAATAAAATGGTATACTTAGTTTAGAGCTTAGGTGAACATTTTTCTGAGTAATAAAGACTTAATTTTCCAAATGTTTCATCATAGCAATGTCAGATTAAAATTTAAAATGATTGCAGAATCCACACTAAGTTTCTTTGAACAATTTCTGAAGTTAAAATAACCTCTTCAATTTTAAGGAGACTACAAACACTTGTAGTTTATTATTGAATTTAATAAAATTTGAAGGATCTTACAAAGTAATTTCCTGCATGCAATTTCTACTATTGCATTTATTTTATTAACTACTTGGTTATTTTTGTGTATGTTTGTCTGTAGCTATAGAAATTAAACACTACATCCATCCATTTCTGTTATGCATAATAATGCATGCATGATTGTACCATAAAATTTTAGTAGACTAATTCCTGTTGCATGTCTGTGCCACACTACTATGGTGTTTCTGTATGAAATTTGTGGTTTACATAAGGAAATGCTACTGTACATCTGAAGTATTTGTAGTAGTAAATAAGCAAATATCAGAACACATAGATAATGATGGTTAAAAATTAGTGAAAATCTAGTGGTAGACTTATGTGCTACACTTTCTGAATTGTAAAAATAATGTACAACATCAGTCACAGGGCTTACGGCGCAGAACATCGTAAACCAATTGTGCTCGTTTGAAACCAACCTGTTCTGCACACACAGGTATTATAATTTACAGATATAGATCAACTACTTTGCTGCTGAGAGGTATGCATGAACCAGTCACTTTTATTCATAAAAGCCACATAAAACTAGAATATATATTCTTCCCAAGAAAACAGAAGTGATGCAGCCCTGTGTCCCACAGCCGGCAAAAAAGCCAAAAGACTCTGCCCTGTCTGGGTGGGAGTAGGGTCAGTAACAGCTGAGATACCTTTCATCTCCTTTGAGCCTACTATTTGGCCTCAGAAGTAAAATTTCATGTGTCAGCAGATCACCTCTGATCTGAAATTAACAATTGAAAAATAAGTCCCCAGTTCTAATACAAACACAGCTTTTAAAGCCACAATATGTAATAGGGCTCTTACAAGTAATTCTATGCTGTTATCATGGGGAAAGTCAGATGGATTGTGCTTTGCTCTCTTGTATATCAGCAGCTTTGTTCTCAACATCAGGATTCCCTTAAAGGGACTCACTGTGAGTTGGAGTACCACCTGCTCTTTGGCAAAAACCTGCATTCTTCCTCTCACTTTTTAACTTACTCTTCCCCATGAAGGCAGTGCCTTTGTAGAAATCTAATTAATGACAATATTAAAAAAATATTCTATAGGAAGTGCTTGTAGAAGTAGAGGCAGCAATATTGGGACCTTTTAAAAAGGAAAAGTAGTCCTTTGGCGCACACACTTCTTCAGTTTGAAAGGTGAATCTTTTGAAATGCAAAAAAAAAAAGCAGTCCCATACTTTGAACTGAATGTTTGTATTGATTTCTGTGACATTAGGGATATCTGGGCGGCACTTCAAAGTCCTGTAGAAGTTGTTAACCACATGGGATTTAATAATACTTTATAGGTTTCTCTTTATGTTGAAAATCATGGGAAAATACAGTGACCAAGTTTGTGCTACAGAATTTTCCAAAAACATACTCCACAGATAGGGAATGACAAATGTACCACAGAAAGCAGAAGAATTGAACTGACTTTTGTACCTTAATTTCCTGACTGTGCCATTGAGCAAGGATTATAGGCCTAAATTGAGTAATAAAATTTATGTCTATTATTTCAGATGATGTTTTAATTATAAGCTGTGTGGTAGGTAAATTATTCAGTATGTTTCTGAGCTGTTGTGAGACAGGTATTGTCTGTGATGGGTGAACATCTGGCACCTTTGCATTGGTGGCACTGTGTTCTTGCCCAGTTACTTATTTTTCTTGGGGAAGCCTGGTGTAGCAATGAAAGAAAGAAAGAAAAGCTAAGCTTTTTTTTTGTCTCTTCTGTATTGTTTCTTGTCTTATTTAAATCTATGGTGCATGAGGGAAAAAAGTTTAGGCTGAAGCTGGGAATTCCTGTGTGTGAAATGAAGAGGAGGCTGGTTAGAGGCAGGAAGGTGAATGTTTTGCTTGCTCATGAAATGATGGAAGTAAAGCTAGTGAAACAGTTGATTGCATGCCAATATAAATAGAGGGTAAGGAGAGGTGACAGGAATATGGAAGAGGGGTAGCTTCTAGAAGAGGAACTAGGAATTTACCCTTAGGAGGGGAAATCTGAAGAGCAATAAGGAACAAGATGCTCTTTGCATTCATTTTGTAGGATCTTAAAGGTGGGAGTTGAGTTTGATTTATGCTTTACTCTGCTCTTGTAAGACCTCACCTCAAATAGTATCTCCAGTTCTGCTGTTTCCATCGTAAGGAGGACACAGAGCTGTTGGAGTAAGTGCAGAGGAGGGCCACAGAGATGATCCAAGGGCTGGAACACCTCTGCTATGAGGATAGACTGAGAGAGCGTGGATTGCTCAGCCTAGAGAGAATATGACTCTCGGGGGGATCATATAGTTGCCTGCCAATACCTGAAGGGATCCTACAGGAAGGCTGGAGAGGGAGTGTCTAGTGACAGGACAAGGGGAAGTGATTTTTATTATTTCTGAAAGAACACTTAGTGTTCATTCTGGAGAGGTAAAACACTGTCTAGTATCTGAGAGCTGATGGAAAATCCAAGTGGTTTTGCAGAACAAAGTTGATATTCAGTCTCTGATAGAACTGGCCCTGACTGCTACAAGCTTCTAAATTGTTGAATTAAGTGTAAATTTCCTGACATAATTAACACTCAATATAAAATAAAGTTTATTATTGAAGATCTATGTGAAAATGAATCTGTTGGTATCATCTCAACGTAACAATAAAATGAAGATCTGTGCTGCCTTGAAACAAGCTCCGTGTTAAGAAATTCCATTATCTGCATAGAAGTCAGGACTGGAGCCTGCCTGAAGAGCAAGACCAGTAGGAATAGTAGGTTTCTCAAGTCATTCCCTTGCTTGTTGTGGCAACTAAATATTTTTTTCTGAGTAAGAGTCTCACAGAAGCATAAAGAACACTTAAAATCTACTACCTTTTCCTTATTATCCTCATGCTTAAAAGATATGTTACATGCAACCTCCTTGAGTTTCTGCACTAATAATTTCCCTTTTTAATTGTTGTATTTATGATTTGGTTTTGACTTTTAACCATTGCAAAGAACATAAACCTTTTGGTATCTGCAGTTTATATTACTTTTTTTCAAAGCACATTTTATTTTGATCAGCATTTCTTTCATTGCTTGCTTGCATTATCTGTTCCCTGAAATCAAGAAGGATAAGTAAGCCCACATCTTCTCTGCATAAGATAGTTGGAGGACCTTCATTTCTAAATATCCTGATTTTTTTTCTGTGGAACTCGTGTACGTGAAGAGAATGCTATCTGAATTTTCTATGTTTAATGTGCACTGCCTTAAACTACTTGTTTTTTCCTTGCCTGCTCTTTCAAGATGCCAATTAGGAATAATGGGAAGCAAGGGGTAGGCTAAGCATTGCAGTGCATTGTTGTTTCCATCTGTCTGTGATTATTTCAGCCAAAAGTTTAAAGTATTTGATGCCAGATCATGCTCCCATTGAAGTTAATGGGGGTTTTGCCATTAGGTTTGATGGGAGTGAGACTGGGCTCTGCACTCTTGTTGTTGTATTCATTGCGTTCTTTCTTGTCTGTGAAACTGCCACCCATCCATGCATGTGTTTTGCCAGGTTTGTGCCTTTTTCACCAATGGTTTGTTCTTCTGATGTTTCAGGTTCAGTATTAATGATAAGAGAAAAAGGATTATTGGGTAAAATGTCTGCTGAGAGAACTTTCTGGCTTATTCATGTGTCTTTCAAAACTATTATCTTCCTTTTAAATTCTTCATATCAATCTACGTTGAAAATATCTGATGATATGGATTCAAATATGTATACCTATATCTCTCTGTGTGTATACAGGGGGAAAAATAATATGAGCTATTAAGAAATTGTCTATATGTTTGAAACCCTTAAAAGCTTAATATGAATTAAATGAACAAAGTGATTTAAAAAGGTTACTTAAAATACAGACATTTGAGTAAATCTCCTCGCCCGCCAGAATGATGACATTTGACAACAGTTTCAGACAATGAGGCTATTTTGATTCATCTTTCTCATGCTTCTGTAGAAAGTATTGTCATTGGACAGAAATACCCATAATCCTTTTTAATCAAAATTTGAACTCCAAGAGTGAAAAAAAAGTAAAGCTCTTTGATCAATATAAATTATTGTCGTCCTTATTTTTCCGAAATGTTGATTCTGAAGGCTCATGAGGCTGAAGAGGAGGCACGGATGAATCCAGAATTTGCAGACAGAATGAAGCAGCTTGACAAGGAGGCATCATACTATAGAGAAGAATGTGGCAAAGCTCAGGCCGAGGTTGACAGACTTCTAGAAATACTCAAAGAAGTAGAGAATGAGAAGAATGACAAAGATAAGAAAATTGCTGAGTTAGAAAGGTAATTCTTGTGTTATCTGCCTTACGTTGAGTAGCGTCTTTAGTTACTTGATCTTCTTTGCAGAACAGAGACTTTTGAGTAGAATTTTTAACAGGCTATTTGTTATGTCTTGTAAAAGTTAAGCAGAAATGAAGAAGAAGGCTACCTGAGAACTGTATCTCACGTCTGCTGATTCTGCAACTATGTTTTTCACTTTTTTTGGTAACCTCCCTAAAAGAAGCACAAATGCAAACATGCAATTTACAGTGATAACCCTATCAGAAAAACCTTGTCGAGCAACAATCCTGTCTTTCTATTGTCTCCATGCATCTTGCTTTTGTGTTAAGAGCACCACTAGTTCTCAGAGGTCCTGAAAGGTATTGGTGACTATTTCTAACCTGTGTCATGATTATTTAATAATAATTTCACTATTTCTCAGTGTTTCTGTACTCTTTGTCCCATTGAAATGACTTGACTTAATGGAGGCAGGAGGGTTTGGGGATCAATTTGTCTTATGTCGTATGTCCTTCATATTTAAATGATTCTTATAACCTTCTTTCGGATGGTATGCTGCAGGTTGATTGAAGCAATTTCTGTGGGTCTGATTACTTTATACCCTTCCTGTGCTCAGACACTTTTAACATAAAATTCTTTCTCTTGTTTACTTTCCAAATATTTTATAAATTTGTTTTCTACTGTTTATGTAAGAAAATTGATTCATGGTTTTAAAGGACATGCTTAAGGGATCTCAGTTTTGTGATTATTTTTATAGATCCACTCAAGGTATGGCACTGCTGTTCTATTAGGGGGAATTTCCATGAAAGGGGAAGATCTGCTGGAAATTTAATTACCTTAGATTGAGGAAAACAGCCAACTTGGAGAGGCAGACGTGTAGAGGGTATTCACTGATGATGGCTTATCAGCCTTCACAGTTATCTGTTGCCAAAACACCTTCCTCTGCAGACGTTTGGCAAAGGCTTAATCATGGTAATAATGAAAGGAATATAGTTATCAATCAAAGTGTTGTGAAAACAGAGTCCTCAAATTTGAACTGAGTAAAGATAATTTATACTTGAAAAAGAACTGGGTGTTTATGTGACAACTTCAATTAGAAGTTGCCTCTCTTACCATGTCAGGAGGAGTTTAGAATACCTTAATGTTTAATGTGTGAAGTAGATACCAGAGAAAATGAGCCATGAACATTGTTTACCTTAGTACCATGACTGACTTGTGCCTAAACTCTTCAAAATCCTAAAGCAGCATGTTGGAGAATGATGATTCAATTAGAGAATTTGTGTGGCCAGCGAAGTGTTGACTGTTCCTCCCGTTGCTGCAGGTACTGAAGGGGCAATTACAGACCCAGACTTAAAATACAGTGATCCTAAGTGTGACCAAACTGATGGAAACTGACCGTATAGTCTTTACAGAACCAGTAACTGATATCCTCATAGGACTGTAAAACCACCTGAGTTATTGTGTGACACTAAATGCAGTGGTAGGCATGCTGTTCAAGAGGATAATCTTAAGAGATTTATGAAGTGACAGTCATGTGCATGTTGAGTGGTTGAATAGTACAATGGCAAGATTAAAAATGAACACGATGAAGCAGTGAAGCTTTCGATCCAAGTTTTCAGTAAATGTTAATGTAGTTTAAATATTCTTAAATATAATTCTTATAGGTATTTTTATTTGAATGAACTTGTAATCATTTTTCCATAATCAATAATTCTCAAAGAAATGAGGAATTAAGGGACATGGAGATATTACTATTACCTCATCAGAACTTAATCTCTTGTTGTCTGAGAACCCTGTAGTTGATTATGTAATGGACAGAGTTTTTTTCCTTTTTTTTTTTAAATTGATTTTGAAAATTCAATGCACTTCTAGTAAAACTTTGGGACACCAATTTCCAGTTTGTTATTGTTGATAAAGATGCTTTTCCGAAAAGAATTTGGTACCATTGAGTAGAAACAGCCTTTCTGAATGGTGTATACTGGACTTCGAATATGATGAAGCTATAGCTTTGCTAGGAGCTTTTAAGTACCTCTCTAATGCTTACAATAAGATATGTGGCTTGACCAGCTAAGTACATAGGATGTTGCAGGTTAGGGGAATCATCATGCTCTGATTTGTTTGAATTCTATTAACTTGAATGCAGTTTCTCACTTGATTTAAACTTATGCATAGCTTTCAGGATTAGTTCCAAATTCCTATACACAGAGAATATATGTTAATTATTGTAAAGTAGGAAATTAAAGCAAATTAATTATTGTAAAGTAGGAAATTAAAGCAAATTAATTATTGTAAAGTAGGAAATTAAAGCAAATTAATTATTGTAAAGTAGGAAATCAAAGCAAATTAATTATTGTAAAGTAGGAAATTAAAAAAAAATCACAGAAATTATTCTTGATTTCATCAACAGAAGTTGCTGCCTTTACTTGGTGATGGAATCTTACTTCTACTTCCCATCATGCATAAGCATAGACAGAAATTTGTTGACAAGTACAGTAAGGCTAGCAGTCTGGCAGTAATGGAGTTGTGTAATAGGAAAATATTATTACAGAGTGGATTACTCTTCTGACTATCCAGACTCACCTCAGCTTTCTCTAAAATGTTATTTTCTCTCCTTTTATTCTAAATCATTGGCCTGAAGACCTAAATCTGTACCAGTTTCACCTGTTCGTATCCCTAGAGAGGGAACTTACATGTTGAAATTACTCTTTTGTGGGAGGGTTAGGTGGAGTGTAAATTGCTGTAACGTTTTATGAAGTGCTACTACTTTTTGTGGTTATAATGACTACTTGATTGGCTCTTTATTGAAGGGAAGAGGTGGAGCCAAAGCTCAGTTTACCCACTTAATGGGAACAAAACGTTGTGGAAATGACTGCAGCTTTAACAGAGGCATTTGAAAATATTCTTTCCATTTTGTCTCCCTGTTGTGTAATTATAATATTCTCTAGGTTGCTATTTTCTCTCCTTGCTTGTTCTTTTTTCTTTCTTTGCTCTGAAATGGCATATCTACAAACTGTATCTATGGTTTCATAGAAAAATGAAGTCTCTTTCAGCATGTACTTCTCGGTTAATAGCTTGTTGGGATCCATGTTTACTGCTATGCCGTTGCAAGATAATTGCAGCAACAGAAATTTTTAGACTTGATAAATTTACATTTATGAGAGTTTTGCAAGGTATAGTATCTTCAAAATATGTGTTATAGTCCCATAAATTCTTTCATAAAATGAAGTTTACTTGTACAAATCAGTTTGAAAAGTAAAAGCTTTGTTGCAGAAGTTATCATTTACATATTAAAACAAGCTGATGAATAGTAATATACTACTGTTTCTCAAAGTATTGACCCAGTGTCAAATACTCAAGGGTGAAAGATATCGTCTGTTAAATTTATAATTGTAGCTATTTGACAGATGAACAGTAGTAATCCTGAGGAAGGCTTCATATGAAGGCTAATTCTTTTCATTTTAATGTGATATTTTTTTTTTTGCCTCAAACATCACACTTTTGATCGCATTACTTATTCATTGTTCGTAACTACTTTATGCCTTATAAACCCAATTTGGTCCATTTCTTAAATTACTCCATCTACATATATTTAATATATGTATATGTATTTTTATAACTAATTATTGCTACCAATTCTTCTCCTATGCTAAAGCTGTTTTTGATAACTTTCAGTCCATCTTTCATAATTTATTTGTTTATAGGACAAGAGGCTAGACTAAACATAGTGCAGCAGAGCATACTTTCAGTACACTTAGCTTGACTTTTTTTCTTTGTTTTTTTCTTGATGAATGTGGTATGTAATTTGGTGAGGGTTTTTTTGGTTCATATAATGTGAATGAAGATAATGTTAATGCTCTTATTAATGGTATTAGAATGAAAAGTATACTTATGAATTATGCTAAGGAGTTCAAAAGTGGAATTAAGTTACATGCAATACTACATGAGACACGATTGTGAAGTTAGGACTAATAAGGCTGCCTACTGGAAATGAAGAATAATCATTGATAGAGATTAGGAAGAGAAAGATTGGGTAAAGTTCCTTATGGCAGTGTCATTACAAGTCCTCTGAATAGTGAAGCAGACATCTAAACAATGAGGTGTGAACCCTGATATGTCAGAAAAAAATATCTGCAGTAAGGATAGGAAGGTATTAATGTCATCAAGTGCTAGCAAAACTCAACATGGAGCACTGCTGTACACTTCTCATCAGTCATACTTGAGAAGGTTGAATGGAAACTGGAAACAGGTGGAGAGAAGGCTGCTGGGATAATTGAAAGAATGAAGTGCTCATGTCACAGAAGGAGTCTAAACAAGAGGTTTTTTTTGTTGTTTTTTTTTTTTTTTGTCTTTGACAAAATAAAAGCTTAGTAGGGATGCCTGTTCTTTATAAATACATGGTTGGGTAAGCACTGCAGTGGAAGAGGAGTGACTTCAGTGAAAGAGTATTGGACACATAGTACCATGGATGTAAATTATCCATTATGAAGTTTAGACTGCAAAGAGAAAGAAAATGATGAGAATATAGTGTAGATGGCAAAGTCTTGGCTGCTTTCTCCACTGGTATGTTAGATGGTTATCTGCTGGATTTTGTATAGATTCTCAAGCAAAGCTTACAGTAACATGCAAGTTCATTTTAAAAGTACTAGCTACGAGACAAACCCAGTTGTTGAACAAAATGTTGTGGGTTTTCTTTCTTCTCCACTGATATACACTGGTCGCTCTTGGATAATAACACTGTAGATACACATTTGAGTTCTTACAATCTTCAGACTACAATTAATTCTGAATTGATTTGGATTTGAAATCTGAAAATAAGTCCCCAAAGCACTAGCAGTTTATTACATAAATGACAAAACATCAAAACATGAAATAACTGCATTTAAAAGATCATGGCTTTTAGAAGATTGCCCTTTCATAAGTAAAAGTAAATCTGTCCACCAGTGACAACTTTAAAGATTAGTCTACCTGGGTGTCAGGCAGTGATTCTTTTTGTCTTACCTAACATGCCCTTTCAATCAAGTCTTTAACAAGCGAGTTATCAAGCATTAGTATTTTCAGTGATGAGGTCTTAGCATGATTCTTCAGATTGAAGAAAAAAAAATCACTGTCAGCATTGGAAAGGGCTATATCTCAGGGATGGGATGGGAGGGAAGGGCAAATCTGTAGTTTGTTATTAGGTACATTGCTCTGTGAATTTCTAAATGGTATCTTTGAATAAGCTGCCAAATTGCTTAGTTGTTTTGGCTTTTATTGGAAGAGTCACATAGCGTGGGTCACCAAACCTTTGTCAGTTCAAGGAAAACCCAAACTTGGTGAGATATAAGATATTTGTGTGGCAGGAAACACTAACATTATCCACCTAACCTATTAGTTCTGTTTGCTGTATGTATACTTTTGGGTGGTTATAAATATGCATGGCTTTCCACAGTATACAAATGAAAAAACGCCAGTTTTTACTTTACCATTTCTGTTCTTTTCAGTGCACAGCAAGGGTATACTGCTACAGAAATTCAGGAATTTTGTTTTCTTTCTCACTTCCCCTTCCCTTTCCTTTTTTTTTTTTTTTTTTAAATAAAATCTGCTAATATAACATCTGCTTGTTATATTTTTAAAGAACTAATGTGTTCCTCCCTTTATTCTCTTTTGCTGTCTTCCTCCCTATCTGTTTTTCTCCAAATTGCTGCTTTCATCCCTACTTCAACCAGCTTGACTTCCAGGTTAGTATTTTCTGCTCACCTAATTAATCACTCCTTCTGAAATGAAGGTTTTCAGTGATGCTTCATTTATTTGTCCATTTCAGGTCCATATTAATAACTTCAGTTTGTTTCTTTTTTTATTTTGCTTGTCCCTATTGTGAAGTTTTTGGTCATTCCATTTCTAGATCAGAAACTTTACAGTAAGTGAATGCTTTTGCTGAAAGTGTGGAAGAAAAAAAATATTTAACAACAACATATTCAATTAGTATGTTGTTTCTTGTAAAGATTTTTTTTTTTCCCTTCTCTCATATTTAATTTTATTGTCTGTGCTTAGGGAATTCAACAGGGCCAATAACTTTTTGGTAGATGACCCAACCCAGTAGGTAATGGATTACACAATATCATTAGTATAAAGATTTGTGCACAACATTGGAGACTTATTCTTAATACTTTGCCATCACCCCTTTTACTGTTACTGCAAACATAATAGGATGAGTTGGAGTGGTTCAGAAACTTTTAGCTGGTTATGGTGGCCAGATTCTGGACAAGCACATAACTGCAAGGGAGGTACGTGTATGTTTTATATGCTGTGTTTGTATATAGTGTCATCTAGTCAGATTAATGTTTTTCTTCCTTCTGGATCGTAGATTAGTTTAGTGTTTGTACTTGTGCACTGGTTATGAGATCAGGTATTATCATGTCTTGTGGTGCTTGTTGACAGTAAAAATTGATCTACTCAACTTTTCTCTTAGTAGACCTTAATGTTAGTTCCCTCCCCTCCTCTGGCCCCCCTTGCTTATGAGTAGTTGTAAAGTGTAAGTTAGTGAAGTCTTGAAACATTTACTTGGTATTTTAGAAACTGATAACTTTATATGCTTTGGACTTCAGGTTCATGTGCTGCTGCTTCTATCCATTCTTTTTTTCCTCCTTGTATCAGGTTTTTAAGACAGTTCTCTACTCTTAAGCACATCCCTTATTTATCAATTCTGAAATTAGAGGTCGAAACTGCACACAATTTTGTTTCCTGCACAGAAAGCTTTTCTTTAGGAGGTTTTTATCAAGGTATAAAATGTTTACTGAATTATAAAGGAGGGTGGTATACTGTAAAGAGTTTCCAGGTGGGTTTCAGCAACCAGAGACATTATGGCACATGTAGTTCCAGGTAGCAGGTTACCATGCAGCACATTTAAGTAGAATCAGAGCAAACATCTGATTTGTCTTTCTAACATATTCAGATCAGAAGTTTTCAGAATTTTCCTGCTGATATACTTTATGCATGGCATATCTTGCCAGTTTGGGAGAGTTTTGGTATCTTAGTCTCAAAACCAAGCACAGTTCTCAGGTCAGATAACATCAGAAGTTTCTGACACGGATGTCTTCAAACTAAATGACAGACGACAGCTCATTGTGAAACGACTGACAGGACAAGGTTGTGGTGGTGGTTTTTTTTTTTTCCCTGATGTGCTTTAATGCATCTCACAATTGCAAGTTACTTGCCAGATGGAAAAATCTTACTTCTGAAATTTAAGGCTTATTGATTGCGGTACTGATCTGATGAACACTTTATTGTCTGTCTGCTGCAAGCACATTTTAGTACGTTTGAATGGATAGTAATGACAAATGATTTTAAGAAAAAAACACTTAATTTTTCATATTCCTCTCCCCTAGTTAATTAAATGCATTTATTCTGGAGTTGGTTGTGATAACATTGTCTGAATGTGACCGCTCTGGTGTTCTATCAGAATGTACTCAACATGGATCCCAAATCTGCCTAGTCAGAGAGAGCTTAAAGAAAGGTATTATCCCATAAGGTTGTCCTTATGGTTGATTTCACTGGAATTCAATTTTTGCTATGCAGAAACATTTGTTCAGCAGTTGGAGGTGCTGTTATGTTTTATTGACCTAAAAAAACAGCTGACCTTGTTGAAGCAAACTGTCCTCATAACCCTGCCAACTTCCATCCCTAGAGTCCTGGATAAGTTTTAGCGTATGATTAGAGCTTATTGTGGGATTTCAGTTAAGTGTTAAGTTTTCACAGCTTGAGTTGTCGTTAAGATCAAAACTTAATTCAAGAAACAGATCTATTAATTTCTTTAATTTCTGCCACTCAGTATGTTCTTAGCTGCCATTTGATTAATCCATCTTTACGCGGGGTTGGAATGATTAGAAAAAATGCTGCATTGGCTTTATAACATGAGAGACTATTGATACAGAGAGCAAGCAAGAAAATGGAATGCTTTGGTGTGGCACCCCCACCCTCACGCCTCCTGTAGGCATGTAATAAATGTGCAAAAACATTTATTGTTATTTCTCTAGGTTACATTAGGTTATATCATCCCCAGAATTTTCTGCCTGCAGATAGAGAGGTGGTCGATGTTTTTTCCATGCATAATATACTGACTAGTGCCAGATTTTTTTCCCGCTAGCCTCTGATGTTGGCCTTCCTAATTGTTTCCATGGGAAGCTAAAGCTCAATGGGATGTGTATGCATGGTTGAATAGAGTTTTAAATTTAACTTACAAGCCTTCCACAGTTTTGTCAAATGTCAGTTTGATGGTTCCAAGGGCAGAGTGATATGTTGTTCAAAGATAATTTCCCTGGAGAAATGGAGATAGTGTACTAACGAAAACTGAGAGAATCTGTGATATACATTACTCTTCTGAGAGACTGGTTATTCTGAGAGAGAAACATAGTTGTCACATGGGATAACAAGAAGATTGTTGTCATGTCTTTCTGTTTTAGTTTGCTGCACATACAGAATCAACACTTGAATATTATGAACGTTGTAACAAGTAAATATTTTGGAAGAGACAAAGATTTGAAAAGGGATTATTTAGGTTTTTCTGACTGCATGTGTAACATGTAAATATTTTAGAAGAGATAAAGATTTGAAAAGGGATTATTTAGTTTTTTTTGACTGTGTGTGGGGGTTTGTGTATGTGTACATTTATATTTAATTTTCTTTAAAAGAGAGTGAAGTAGGAAGTTAATTACATAGAAATTTTACTTCCTTTTAAAAAAACAACAAACAACATTATACGATAGAAAGTATAGTAATTGCTAAGAAAATGATAAAAATGATTTCCTGGCACAGAATAATGCTCATTATTGCTCAGTTTCATCCCACTGACTCTTGACTTGAACTGTTCCGTTTTATACTTCGCTCCTTCTCTTTGCTTCAAGGCACACAGGGTTAAAACAGTAATTTCTGAGACCACTAGAAATGAAAGGATCTTTTCTAATATAAATAAGGAAGAATGCTTTCTACTTTTTCAGTTATGTGAATTTTTTTTTGTTTTGATTTGGAGTGTGAATATTCTATGGAAGTAAGTGGATATGCAACATAAACTGGATATGAGGAAGAAGGAGCTCTATCTGAAGGAAAAAATATGAACTTTGGATCTGAGTTGATAACTCTGTGTTGGGAAAGAGAAAAAATAAGGAACTGTTACTCTGTTCATGGTGACTAAACACAAGGCAGCAATATTTCTTATGCTTCTCTAGATATGCTGCTTCCACTAGTTTTCCCTCAGTGGGAGATCCACAGATCATATTTATTTATCTTCTGAATGTGTGAATAAAGTAGCACTACAGCACTCTCAGCGTAGTTGCTTCCTAGGTACAATGCCGTCAGGATTCCCTGTGTACAGTGCAGGGGCGTGTGAGTGAAGAATTATTCTGAGATAGCACAGCTTGCCCTCAAAAAGCTGTGACTGAAAAGAGACAGGGGAACTAAATTTAGGAATCAAGCTGTTGGTGGAACCACTTCTTCCACTTCCATTTTTTGTTTCCATAATGCGAGAGCAACATGCCTGGACAGTGTGATTGGGACCGGATTGAAATGCTCGGGTCTGAATTTGTAATAAGTGGAAGTTAGTATGTCAAAACCAGAAATCTACAAAGTGTGCTTGATTTATTTTGAGGCATGGAAAGGTTACTGCAAAAGCAAATAAATTTAAAAAAATTAATTGAATGATAATGGCTGAATTGCTCCTGAGAACTGCTGGGACGGGCTAGGAATTGCAGCTGAAGCATTTGATTCATTGGCAATGAAATGTGAAGCACAGCTGCACATGCTGTGGAGCAGTTGGGTGCAGAGCATAATGGGACAGTCAGGAGTTTGGGGCTTTGGGATTTTGTTGGGTAGATTAGTTTAGGTGTTTCTGGTGTGCTTTGGCTGGTAGTTCTTGTTTTGTTTTTTTTTTTGTTGGGTTGTTTTGGTTGTGTTGCTTTGTTTAAAAGGTAGGGAGAAAAGAAAGAAAGCTTACCTAGGTAACAGCTGAGAAAAGATCTGATGAAGCAGCAGTGGAACTGCAACTTTAGTTGCAAATATCAGGCAACTAACAATTTCTGCTTACAGTTATTGCTAATGGTATCAAGTAATAAAATAGCTGAGCAAGCAATAGCCATAATTCAGATCAAATATTCTTCTCATCTAGTGTCCTGTCATCAACAGTATGGTTTTGGGCTTTTTGAAAAGGTTAACATCAGAAGAAAATGCAGAACAATCCTGGTTGTGTGAGAGAGATGTATGACAGATGAGTCTTGTGGTGTGGATTTCACACATGTTCATATAAAGTGTCATCCAGTAAAAATGTGCTGAGGAAGACAGTAGTGCAATGCACTGTGGTGGAGCTGAAGTGGCTGTGCAGATATGTGTCAACAAAGTGATACGAACCATGGTTTGGAACAGGATTTCAGTAGGACTTTTTCATTCCTGCATTATCCTCAGGTGAATATTTCTAGCATCTCTCTGGGGCTTTGGAGGGAACTGTGTCAGACGAAATACTTCTTACAGATTTGGGAGTAATTCCCGGATTGTGTGTTAGGTAAATCCTCACTCCCATGATTTTAGTTTTGAAGTGAGAAATGTTTCAGAAAGTTCTGTGGCACCTGCTTCACTTCTACTAGGCAGAGTCATTGGTTCATGCCAACAGTATCTTTTTGTGGTCTTTTTTGATTAAAAAACTAGTTGTCACACTGAAGCACTGTCATAATTTGACCATTAATAAAGCTTGAACTTTTTGAAATAATGACATGTAAAGCAGGGAAAAGAAGAAGAAAACTTTGGTGCTTTGTTTGTTTTTTTAGTGTTTGTGGGGTTTTTTTTGTGTTTAAAGCCTGGCATGGAACTAGAGTGAATTTTGCATTTAATTGGAGAATAAGTGTGATGGTTTGGGTGTTCCCCACCCCCCACACTTTAGAAATCACCCAGACTAGACTCAGCCAGCTCTGGAAATTTGAATGAAGCTTATATTTACAGCTGGCACAATGTACAAGCAGATAGTTACAGTATATATAGTTATAGACAGAAATATACAAGGTAAAAAGGTAATACAGACACAACTCCCCTCCCAGAAACCTGAGTCCCCAGGAGGGGCTCTCAACCACCCCTCACCTTCCCCCTACCCCTCTCAACCTTACCCCAATCCCAAGGAAGAATGGAGGTTTGGCCAAGAGGGTTAAGAAGCAAAGGTGAAATCAGCCAAAGCAAATTGAGGGTGAGGTTAGAAAGCAAGATGGAGTTCAGCCAGCAGCCTCAGCTCTCCCCAGCAGGCAAAGCTCCCAGCGAAGAGAGCAAGCAAGTGACCTAATCTTTGTTTTGCCTTTCTTCTTTACACATCTCAGCAAGACTGTGAGCGAAGTAGACCTCACCATTGTTTTCATTTCTCAGCCTATGATCTAGTTGTTCTCACCAAAACATTCTGGCTAGCTTCAAACTAGCACGATAAGAGATGCAATAATTAATTTTTTAGAGATTAAAAGAAGTTGTTCTGTTTGGATGGTTTTGTTTTTGTCTGTTGTTTGTGCTGGTGATTTTGATTCTAGTCCTTTATATTGACAAGGAGAGAAGACAGAGTGTGCTTCTGATGGAGTATGAACCATGACATGGAGTTTGCCATAGTCTTAGCTCCAAATGAATGTCAGAAATAAGACCAAGTGTTGTTGTTCTTCAGTAAAAGATGTTAATATTAACTTATCTGTGATAATATCCTCTGAGGTGTGTAGCTGAGTAGCGGCTTTTATTACAAGAAGATAAGATAAAATCAGATTGGTCAAAGTTAAGCAGAGAGTAGTACCTTCCTCCTAATTTTCTTGTCTAAAAGACAGCAAAATTGTAGTCGGTTGTCGTAAGCCTATTTCATGAAAGGAAGGTCTTAGTGTCCCCTGTTAGCCATTCTGGCAGCAGGGGCAATCCAGCCTCAGGGTGTCATTATTTTCCTGTCTCTCTAAAAGGCATCCACTGAAAGTTGTTTTTTTTTCTCATCCCATATCATCATAGCTATCCTAAGGAAACTTTCTACAGTGACGTAAACAGGAGCAGCTCAGATTTTTTTTTTTCAGTTGTAAGATCAGATAGCAGCGCTGTAAAAATGAAATTGTCAGGGGGTCACCCATAGGGTGGGAGGTTATCTGGTTACACAGTTCAGGAGTTTAAACAATTATAAAGGCAATTAGTTCAAGCAGTTGAAGTCTTGCCCCTGCTCTGTTTCATGGAAAGCAGAGGGGAGGTATAATTGTTCTATGGAGAAAAGGAAAGAGTGAGAATAAGACCTACTAAATTTTCTGCTTTGGAATACTGAGGGCAAGAAGAGCAAAGCTGAGACAGGACAGATAGGGTGTTTTTTTTCTCTAAGGTGGTAGTACTTGAGTCAGGCATGCAAAAAGAATCCCTTGGGATTTGGGAGTGAAATATTTCTTCAAAATGTGGCATTTATCACAACAGATGCAGATTTTTGTTTGTTTCCTTTTGGGTTTGTCTAAAAAAATGGAGGATTTTTTTTCTTTATTTCCCACTTGTACTTCTGTGTTTTGATCTGTATTAGTCTATGAGGTTTTTGTATTTGTCAGATCTTCACATCAAAAGCAGAAAGATTCTCAAATAAAAAAAAAAAACAACAACAAAACAACAGTAATATTATTTTTTTAAATGGTGCTGCAGGATTGAAATAGAGAATGAACTGATTTATGCTAGTGCCATGCTTCAGTTTCAGGTGAATAAGAGCCATGTTCTCCTTAGGCAGACAGTCATCTGGCCTCTTATGTTCTTAGTAGACTGAGGGAGGTTTTCCTTCCCCGCTACTCTGTCCTGGTGAGGCCTCATCTGGAATATTGTCCAGTTCTCGGCCCCTCAACTCAAGAAGGGCAGGAAGCTGCTTGAGAGAGGCCAACGCAGATCCACAAAAATGATTAAGGAAGTTGAACATCTTCCTTATGAGGAGAGCCTGAGGGAGCTGGGGCTTGTTAGCTTGGAGAGGAGATGACTAAGGGGTGACCTCATTAATGTTTATAAATATGTAAGGGATGAGTGCCAGGAGCATGGAGCCAGCCTCTTCTCAGTGATGCCCAGTCACAGGACAAGGGGCAATGGGTGGAAGTTGAGGCATAGGAGGTTCCATGAGAACCTGAGGAGGAATTTTTTCACTGTGAAGGTGACAGAGCACTGGAACAGGCTGCCCAGGGAGGTTGTGAATTCTTCCTCTCTGGAGATATTCAGGAACCATCTGGATGCATTCCAGTGTGATCTGCTCTATGTGATCCTGCTCTGGCAGTGGGCTGGACCAGATGATCTCTTGAGGTCCCTTCCAGCCCTTGACAGGCTATGATTCTATTAAGAGAACCAGACAGCTGCTCTGTACCTCTGTTTTTTTTCCATTTTTACTTCATTAAAAGAAGGGTCAATCCCAATATGCCATCAATGGAGAAAGAATGAAACTTAATTTGAAACTCATCTCTGTTGAACTGTCAACTGTTTGTATCGAAAAATACTTCTTAATGGTTGGGATGATTGCTTTTGGAGTTGTATTTAAAGTAGTCTTTAATTTTTTTATCATCATGACAATTTTATTTGTTAATAAAAAGAAAACAAGAAAGGTTAAGAATAAGGAGAACTCCAACTTTAAAAAGGTGTTCTGGGTACTAATAGTTCTTCAGGCTATGGAATCTGAATTAAAAGCAAAAAACAAGCCAAGTTTTTGTAAATGCAAGTGGCTGCACGGGGAGATAGTATTTATTTTTTATTATTAGCATAGCATAAGGAGATTAGATCAGAGCCTTTAAAATAAACTAAACACTCAGACACAAGAGCTTTCTACCAGAAAAAATAAGGTTGTTTGAGGTATGTTATGTTTTCTTTGCATTGAAATTTCAACCTGTCATGCATATAGGTTTTCTGGTCGAGATAATACCTGTTTTCCCGGGACAAATCCATCTATGGATTGTAAATGAATAAGCAGTGTCCCCGTATATTTTTGTCAGTAGCCTTCTTAACATCTCTTGTGATATTTACAGGTTGCTACTGTAACCCATCTTTGTTTTTCAGTTTTATAGTTTAGTAGGAGCAACCCGGTTTTGTGATATTTACAGTTTGCTGCTGTAACCTATCTTTGTTTTTCAGGTTTATAGTTTAAGAGGAGCAACCCATTTTTGTGATATTTACGGTTTGCTTCTGTAACCTAGCTTTGTTTTTCAGTTTTGTAGTTTAGTAGGAGCAATCCATTTGTATTCCAGGCATACATCAGAAGCAATACTTTCCATTGCTCATATCTTAATTAAAATTTTATTTTAGGATCTCAGTGAAGTGGGATCGAAATTTAAAAGAATTTCTCTTATCTGTTGTTTTAGTCTTGACTCAATGAAACAGGAAACTATGTGTACACTTTAAGATAGTGAGAGCTGCACTGAAATATTTCTACTGGGTCTTACTGAAGTTATGTAGTTCAGAATGGACATTCACACGGAGAGGATTTACAGGATCAGGTCTTATGCATGACTTCCTACTGAGATCTAGAGTGCCCAATAAAGTGCTAGGATTTGTTTTATGGCTCGCATGCGCAAATTGTTTGCAGAGGCAAGGACTACTTACTAAGGAATAAAATGATCTGTTAAAAAGGAACAAAAAATATTCCAGTGGTAATCTACCCAGGGCATGCCTGGTAGACCAGGTGAAAATGTTTGATCACTGTCTTGTGAGACTTTCCAATGTTATAGAAATTAGTTGCTTTAAATAAATTGTTGTATTTAATAAAATTACTTTCCTGAAAATATTCAGGTTTTAAAAAGTGCTTGTGAAAATGTATTGGGGAGTACAGGCTTGTAGCATACTGGAATTGTTTTTCTTACTGGCTTTCATGCAGCTGGTCCCATTGTAGTGCTGTGTACTGTGATGAAAATCGTCACAGAGATATGTTCCTTTAGAAAATGTTACAAATGGTACTCTTGGGAGTATTTGGCATGTCTGAGCTTCTTGGACTCTTTGGGGAGAAAAGCAAAGCCTTTTTGTTGTGGAGTAAAGGCTATACTAAGCCTGTCACACTTGATTTTTGTCTGACATTACTAACTTTTTGCCCAAGGTGGTTAACTACAGTTGGGAATTTACTGAAATAGTGTGGTATTTCTGTAGTTACTAGGGATTAAAGTGTTGGAGTTTAGACATCAGTTTGCACATTACTGTGAAATGAAATCGGAAGGATACATGCATGCGGGAACAAAATAGTGATCGTCTTTTCCCCTCACCTGTCTTGTTTGGGTCTATTTTATTCTAAGCATACCTAAATATTTAGCAGCACTACTGGAAATCAGAGCTTCTACAGTCTGATTCCTGTCATCCCAGTGACAGGATGAGGGGCAGTGGGTGGAAGTTGAGGCATAGGAGGTTGCATGCAAACCCGAGGAGGAATTTTTTCCACTGTGAGGGTGACAGGCTGCCCAAAGAGGTTGTGAATTCTCCCTCTCTGGAGATATTCAGGAACCATCTGGATGCATTCCAGTGTGATCTGATCTAGATGATCCTGCTCTGGCAGGATTCCTATGCTGATGATCCAAGGCCGTTTGTTTGAAGAAGTTGTTGGATGCTAAGTAAAACAGGTGTAGATGTTGCTGTGGTTTAGATGCCTGATTTTAAGTTTAATGCCCAACTGAGGTTGAAATTAGTGGGATGCCTAATTTTAAGTTTAATGCCCAGCTGAGGTTGAAATTAGTGGTTGTGAAGTGTTCTGTGTGTTGGTAAAGACAAGAAAAGATTATCTCAGATGAGGAAGATTCAGGAAGAGGAATGGGTAATTATGACTGTGCAAATGTTACTGGAATAGCATAGCTGCAGACTGCTGTGTACTTGCAGTTCAGAGCAATGACTTGATCTAGGTTAAAAAAAATCACTAACCTCAGTTTAATATACAGTAAGGGAGTTTCTAGAGAAGTATGTTACTTTATACAATCTTTTTGTCTTCATTAGGGATGGTAGTGTCTGATAAATGGAAGTGTAGAAATAAATTTTAATTTAGAATTTGTTCTTGTGTCTGCTGTTCTTTACCTCTATTGACTTCTGCTATCATTGTCACTGTTGTGGCGTGGGTGCTTGAGTCACCAAATGAGTTTGAAAATGCCCATGAAGCCTTTTATTTTGTTACTGTAGGATAAACCAACTTATTTTCTATTATTTTCCTTTCTTTCTCTCTCTCTCTCTCTCTCTCTCTCTTTTTTTTACCTATTCAAGATGTGCTTCCATTCTACCTTGATTTTGAAGACATCATGGATCTACTCTGAACTCTCTTTTGTCCATAGATGAATGTTAGATGTTTTATGATGGGTTAATGACTCACTATAGCCATAGGAACACAAAAGACAAAATATATTATCTGAAGAGGTGTCATTAACCAGCCATTTCAACGTTTGGCTAAGATTAAGCATCCGTATAAGGTTTTGTTATCTATGTTGCTTTTTAGACAGCCTTTTTCCTTAAATGCTCTGAGCTCAAAACATCATTTGTTTAAGCCAAGTGTGGTGTTGGCACCACTTCAGTGCGCTCTGGGCTTAGGTGCCTTAAGAACTGATTTGAAGACTGGATTTCCAGTTGTGTGGAGTTTGTAGAATTACAAACACAGCGGAACATTCTGTAATAACCAGTCTGAGATGGCTGTAATGCCTAGTTTGATGGTTAAAGGATTTAGTTCCCTGTAAGATAGTAGATATCCAACTTCAAAATGAATTACAGCAGTGTGGAAAATAATAAAGCTATGGATTTCAGCTGCTTTGGGGCAGTGAGACTATCAAACAAAGAATACTTCAGCATATATTTTAGTATCAGAAAATGATTAACTGTGATGGTAAGATCAGGTCTACTGCCTAGACTCCTGCAGCTTACATTTCACATTTTGAAGACATGTAATGTTTTATTTATTTTATTCTGTCTAATGAATTTTGTGGTCTTTCAGCTTTAAATTGAAACAGTGTAGCAGAACACATGAAACTAATTTCCCATGATAAAGAATAATGTAGACTCAACTATGCATATCAGCATCGTAACCAGTAAACTATCTGGATATTTTATATCCTATATGATCATGGTGTATGATAATTCATGCTGATTGTTTACTGATCCCAAATATTTTTCTATTGCTTGTGCATAATTTTTACTTACCCTAATCTTCTATTTTATTCAAAAACATTTTAGAAACAAAGCCACATGACAAAAAGCACCAGAGGAAGCATGCTGGAAAACCCATTCTGGATCAAGAGATTTTATTTGACATATTTGCTGTTTAAAAAACAACCACACACACACACAAAAAAAAACCCCAAACAAACAGGGAATGGGTTCTTGCCTTTATTTCCTCTGTTGAGCATTCCCTGTACCATTAATACAGGCCTATAAGCAAAATACACAGCTAGGTGTTTTCACTGTAGCATTTTCTTTTCTTTCTGTAGGCACATAGACATTTGTGGAAGAAAGAGGGCCTACGACAGAGCTCTCTTTTATTTCATCCTCTTCAAGATTTTGCATGTCACAGGCACCAGATGTTTTCCTTTGCAGCTTTACTACATTCTGCTTTTCAGTTTGGCCTTAGTCAGAAACTGAAATAGGAAGTAATGAAGGGTGATGAAAGACATAGTTAGCATTGGTGTAAAATAGAACTTCTTACAGAGATTAAATAAAAGATGATTTATCATTTATTCAGCATTGGGTTGGAAAGTATTTTATATTTTGCTAGCATAAAATCATATCACACCAGCAAAATTTCTGCCAAATACCACATTCATATATGAATTTGTAAAAGTATTTTTTTTCTAATATTCATTTTGGTGTTCTGGTGATTATGTCTATGCTTACAATTATGTAACATGCAAGAGACCTGATTTTCACATGGGGGTTGTACAGAGCATCTAGTGTATCTCGACTTAGACAAAGTGCATCACTCTCAAATTCCTGAGGAAATGTAATTAAAAAAAATATAAAAATCAGTAGCTAACCCCTTTATGTTCTTTAAACTTGCTTCTAGGTCTTAAAGAGGAACATGCAGTTTCTGATTTATTTTTATTACTCTGTCAGCGTCACTTTGACAGAGACAACCTTGCTGGTTTTAGCACTGTCATACTGCCTGCTGACTGGCGGTTATCTGTGGTAGAGTAGTGCATTTTTCAGTGAATTAACCTCTCTTAAATCACTGTGATAAAGTACTGGCAATTTATACTATACTCCCAAACCTATTGAAGTAGTTCTTTCTCTAATCTTTGTGTAGTCTGTCTGCGTGTTTTTTGTGTTTGCTGTTGTTTCTTTCCCCTCAACTGAACTTAATTTGGGGATCTAAACATGATGTCAGAAATATACCAAGAGACAGTTGTAGTGCTGCATTTATGGTCTCTCTTAGCTGGGAAAAAAGGTGGTGTTTCTTAGGAGCATTGTTATTTTATTAAAGGTGTGTCTAAAGGGGTGAAAGCCTGTCACGGAGGGGTATTCTGCTGCCTACGCCAATTGTGGCAGAGGGGAAAAGTTAATTGGTGCAAGATGGTATTCTATAAAAATATATAATTTATTAACTTCAATATTCTGAACTCTCACCACCCCCAACCACTGAATTTTAATATTAATATCTGTTCTACACAGTTATTGAAGACATTCTAGGAATAATATCAAACAGTAACTTGTTAACAACTAGCAAACATTCAAACTATAAACAGAGAAATTTCCCCGCAGCAAATACCAATGCGGGGACGTATGCTGCTTGCCCAGTAGGTGGGCTGAAGCTCTTTCTGCTCTATGGCAGAAGGCAAGAGAAATTACAGAGACATTAAAGCATTTACTCACAAATTCTTATTAATTATCAATCTCCCTCCAAGGCTACGTCACAACGTATTACAAGTGTCCAATCTTCAGAGGAGTCTGCCCTTGGACGTTGAGGCTGGAATTCTTCCGGCTTCAAGGGAAAGGATGCAGATATGCAGACAATCTCTGACCTTGTTCTCCAGGTTTCTTCTGGACACTCTGTCCAGGGATTCTTAGGCAGGACCTTCAGGTGCAGAAGGAGTATGTTGTACAGTCTCAGCACAGTGGTATGCTGGTCACGCAGGCCGATTGTGTGCAGACAATTCAGGGTCTGCTCCTGGTAACTTTGTGGCAGTAGAGCTTACCAGGCAGTGATACGGCAGCGGGCGTGCAATAGGGAGTCACGGAGGCGGATTCTGCTGCCTACGCCGGTTTGTGGCAAAGGGGAGAAATCAATTGGTGTGAGATAATTATGTATAAAAACACATATTTATTAAACTCAATATTCTGAACTCTTGTCACCCCCAACCATTATATTTAATATTAAAATGGATTCTCACGGTTATGGACTGACCTTACGGGTATAATTACACAACATGGCTTATTAATAACTATATTGCAACAAACAGCATACAACTATTAACAGACTATTAACGGAGAGAGAAGTTTTCCCTGTGGCTCAATGCCGCTTGGGGTCAATATACTATTTGCCCAGGTTACAAATGTTACAGAGGTATTAAAGCTTTTACTCACAATTCTGATTAATCACCAATAATCATCAATCACCCTCCGGGGCTATGTCAACAGCCTATTTACCTAATGTCCAAACCTCAGGGGAACTTTGCCCATGGACCTGTGAGGCTGGAAATCTTCCTGGTTTCAGGGGAAAGGAATTCTTCCTGGCTCTAGGGGAGATTAATAATCCTCCTGGCTTCTGGGGAGAGGATTCAGTCTTCTCAGCTGTCTGGGGAAATTAATACAGTCTCTGACCTCGTTCTCCTGGTGAGGATGCTTTGTCCGCCTTGTCTCCGGTCTCCTTCTGGATGCTTTGTCCAGGAACTGGTCCGGAGACTGCTGGCAGGACCTCTGGTGCAGGAGAAGGATGCTGTGAGGTCTGAGCACGGTTCTCATGCTGGCTGTCAGGCTGATCACATGTGCAGACAAAAGAGTCTGCTTCTAGTATCTCGGCAGCAATGGCTCTTACCAGATAATGGAAGCGGCAGGCGTGCAAGGTGTGCACAGCTTGCTGAGAAGTCTGAGCTCCACAAATATACAGGCAATGCAGGATCACGTCCTGATTAGCTCACTGCAGCTGGCTGGGAGATTCTATCTCCATAATAGCAGCATATCAGGTGTGCCTGAGTGTAAGTGATCATGAGCAGGGGGGCCCGAGCATGGGGCCTGAGCATGAGTGTAAGCACGCTGGTGAAGCGAGTGCATGAGGCAGAACAGAAGCAGCAATGGAGGGGAAGCAAGAAGCAAGCAGCAATAAGCAAGCACATGTGAGCTCCCATTTCTGAACTGTGGGCCTGATCAATTGCCTAACTGGCCAATAGTCAGCCAAACAATACCATAATAGGTAAAATCACTTGCCTGGTACCTCCAAATATGGAGGGAGCATAGGCTGGGCCACATGCTGACAGTGTGGGCTTATGCAACCTGTTTACAAGCAGCTTATATAACTTGTTTGTAACCTGGGCCTTAGGCAGGTCAGACATTGTGGCACCTGGGCCTATTGTATCCTTTTCTGCCTTTAATGTGTTTACCCCTGGTTTGGGCTTGTTTACCCCTGTTTCAGGGAGGAAAACATGTTTGGGCAGGCAAGGCAGAGTAAGGCATAAAATAAGCCTGTTTTCGGGCCTACAGGCCCTCCACAACATAGGGTGCATGGCTGCATGGGAGACTGAGCTCCATAGATACAGGCAGGTTTAAGCATAATAATGAGAGCAAGTGAGCACGTTGTTTTCCTGTGTACCTCTATCAAATGTGGGCTGAGATTAATGATCCCTTGGTCACCAAAATGACCATTCAGATTGGCAGTTAGCCAAACCTTTCCATAACAGGGAAAAGCCACAAGCCTGGATCTCCCAAATATGGGGATAGCACGGGCCTAGCACCCGGTAAACATGAGCTGGGCATGTGGACTTATACAACCATGTTACACAACTTGGACCCTGGGCAGGCCAGACTTTATGGCACCAGGTTTGTTATGCCCCTTTGTGCTCGTGTATGTGTTTACCTCTGGTTATGGGCAGAAAAACATGTCCAGGCAAGGCATGTGTAAGCCTATTTTTGGGCCTACGGGCCCTCCACGACAAAGCCTTAGATGTATAGTTGATTAGAACCATCTTTGGGTACTATGAAAAGTATCTGAGAATATTTAAAGAAGATACAGGCTAAGGTCTCCAAGTCTTTAGCACCACAAAATGCTGACCAGAGAGTTGATTCAACGTGGAGAAGCTCAGCTCTTTATCTTCCAGTCACTTTTTCATAATACAGGCAAGATTGGACTAAAAATAAATGTTGAAAGGATCAACACCTTTTCTTTGTTATTTCCAATATCAAAAACTGAAAACAAATGCTGTAAGCAGATGATTAGTTAGCCTAATCTGCCTTTTTGTGCCTTAACAGGTTGATGCACACTCTTAAATGCAGCTGCAGCATAAATTTCTTTCAAACAGGAATTCATGCTTGTTGTTTAATTATGTTTGACAGTGATTCTATAAAAAATGCAATAGTTTTCATTTGAATTTGTTGTGCTCACTTTTCTAGAGAAGTTGAAGTTACTTTTTAAAGGTAGATTAACCTACAAGCCTTTATATGAAATGTCTTCTAACAGTTTTTCATGCTCAGGCAACATTTATTGATTTGAGTTTCATTGTTAGTTTTTTGTATAGGTAAGTAGTGGAAAAAATAGTGAGAGGTCAAAAAAAAACCCACATTGATAAGTATATAAAATAAATAAGAAATGACCTAGTTTCTTTAAAATCAGTGCAATATGTGTGTTTTAGGACTTTTTTTTTTTTTTTCATTGAAAGTTCTAACATGGAAGCAACAGAGGCATTGTCAGCAATCCTTTCGGGCATTGAATAATATTCTCTTCATTTGCTAAAATAGGATTAACGAGTAGATCTCATTAGGAATTTGCACATGACTTAATTATTACATAGATAAAAGGGAGTGAATTCCTCAAAGTCAAAGAAAGTTGGGAAAATAACATGTAAAAATCCAAGCAGGTAGAAAGCATTACTGCAAAGATTTGGTTTTTTTTGGGTTTTGTGGTGTGTTTTTGTGTTTCTTTTCTCCTTCAGAGCCTGTCAGGTAAAATGACCTTGCCATCTTTCTTAAAAGGATATATGTCATGTATCAGATTTAGGAAAGCTTTGGGTGACTTAATGAATATAAAGGTAAACACTGAAAAAACTTAAGTGGATTTTTTTTGGCTTGTCTTAACAAAAGAAAATATATAATGGTGGCAAGGATTATTTAATTTTCATTGGAAGTCACTCATAAATTATTTGTTGATAAACCTTTTTGGAAAGAGGTCTCATTAAAAAAAAAGAAAAAGATAAAAATGTAATATTTTTGTTACATATAAAGCTATTTGTGAAGGCATCTTTTATTTTTCCTGGCATATTTATGACCTGACCTTCTACCCCATCACACTTTAATCCTCAGAAACATTGAATTTATAGTCCAGGTTTTCAAAACCAGAATTTCACAGCATACGTTAGTCATCACCTTCGCCTTCTGCTTTCTTTGAAATTAATATGACTTAAAGCACTCATTAAAATGGTTCCCAAACTCATAGAGTGTGTGTAAGGATTGTTGGATAATCTTGCTCTGTAACACAAATATTTTTCCCTGTGTAGCATTTAGAATGTGTAGAGGTATTTGTGAGCAAATAATAAAAAGAAAAAAACAGTCTTGTAGCCTTGAATAATTGCTTTCTATTCTATAATTTGATGATACTAAAGCTGTTTTGATATACCATCTCAAAAAAAAAACAAGACAAAGTTTGATTGTTTGCATCTGATATTTCTATCTTGAACATTGTCTTCCTCTGTTGTAGTCACTAATGCATGTGTGTATACAATTCTTAGACATATGAAGGACCAAACCAAGAAGGTTGCTAATCTGAAGCACAATCAGCAAATAGAGAAAAAGAAGAATGCACAGTTGTTGGAAGAAGTTCGTAGACGAGAGGACAATATGACTGACAACTCTCAACATTTACAAGTGAGTTTGTTCTTCAGTTATCTTTTAAAACCATCAAAGTAAGTACATTTCTGTTTCACTGTGTGTCTTTCAGGTTGTGTAGTTAATCTTTTCCCACAAAGAGCTGATGGCTCTCTTCTTTCCTTCCAGAGGATGCACTGACTTCACTTGCATCCATGAAACAGTTACTATTTAGGGTAAGGAAAGAACAATGCAGTTCTAAGCCCTCTCCTCACAATGACTGTCTTTTTACTTATTTAAAAGCAAGTAGGTCTTTATAGCTTTTCTTTGAGGAGAGTCAGAAAATAGAAGGATAATTATTCCTTCTGGATTCTGTTTCTGCACTGTTCACAACATTATTTTCACAACCCATAGTGACAGCCTGGGCAGACTTGCTTTATTTGGATGATTAGTGCTGTAAAATACAATTTTAAAAGATAATTCAATTGCATGAGAGAATTTCTGCCATATTTTCCCTTGTGGAGATTGAATATGACAACACTTGAGACTTGCGATATTTCTCCTGTTTCTAGATGTAGCTCTTCCCACTGAATTCCACTGTCTGGAAGTGAAATTCTATATGGCATCATCTGGTTGCATACTCAGATGTGATTTGATTCTGTTAACGCTGTACATGCATATGTAGTGGGTTAAAAGGGTGAGGGTATATTAGCTAACAGGGTAATGGTTAATTTAGAATCCTCACCTAAGATCATTTTGATCTTATGCACTTAGAAGTTGTGTAGAGGAGCACTGTAGACAGCCATAGCTGTCTCAGTTGGCAAATCTCTGTGGTTACTATACCAGCAACTTCTTTCTTTCTTACAATGGAAAGAAGGTTGCCCTCTATCTCCTGTTGTTGTTTAAGATAGGTTTTGAACTTCTTGGAGAAACTACAGTTTGTAATTATTGAGTTCAGGCATTGAGATTTGAAAGATGATTAGCTGATCTGGTTAAATGATACATTACAGATTAGGGAATTTGTATTAAAGGCCACAAAACAAGTTCAATGTATGACACAATTAATTTTCTGTGATCTGACTGTGAAAAGCTCTGAAGGACTGATTGCTGTCAACAACATCCATGTCTTCATACATGTTGTTTATAGACAAGTGTAGTTTATAGTGCCTGATACCAGTTCTGCCTTGATCTGGTTAATAGAAGGGGTTTCTGGAAAATTTCCAGTAGGGGGGATTTGACCTTCACATGCTTCACATGGTACTGGATTTCTTATATGTTCCTATATGCAAAATGGAGAAATTAGCATCACAACTCTTCAGGCTTGTGTTGGTAAAACTGGATGTCAGAATGAAGTTGAGGAAATGATGTAACACTACACAGATGTGTAAATAATACATATACTTTATAACTTGGTCATTTCATGCATCGCCATGCATTCTACTGCATGTGATATAGTAATAAGACCTTGTGGAAATGTTTGGTCTGACAGTGTGGTGTATCAAAACCTCAGTGTTGAGCAGCTACTTGTAATTAGTGTGGTTTAGCAAAGAGAATATATTAGAGCCCTATTTTTATCAGCATTATTTTGGAAGTCTGTCAGTGCGATGTGATCATTACAGAATGGGAGTCATCCTAGAGTCTGGGGTAGCTGTTATACTTTGAGCTTTCAAGTCATAAAATGAGACTGGTCTACTGAAGGGAAACAGCATGGCTCAATAGCCTGAATTTTAAAAGAAATCTGTAGTTTGGTGTATAGCACTTCTGTGCTGTTCACTTGCTATGAAGTGTTTACATGTTAAAAACAGTTAACTGAGAACTGTTATTTCACTGTTACTCTGCCTAAAAAAGTTAGTATTTTAATATTGTGTAGTTCAGCATATTACTTTCAGTAGTAATGTGTCTTGTGGTCCATCCTACACTTGCTGAGCCAATGAGAAAGTGACAGTGACTGATAGCTGTTTCTGTCTATCAGTAGGTGCTTTGCCTTCCCCAACTCTTCATCTGGTAGCTGTGAGAACAAAAGGCAGCAGCAAATATAGGTTGTCTATGCTACTGGTGTGCTGGTAGAGCTAATCCTGCCTTCTCTGGCAATAGCAAAATAGGGAATCTGTTGCTCTCAACAGTCTGCTGCTAATTCAAAAGAAAATTAATTGGTATTTCAGTTAAATATTGGATTAACATCTCAGCCATAGGAATCTGATCACCTTTTCTTGTTATCATTTATAATATCTTTTATGTCAAGTAGTGATAACCTATGTTTATAGACACAGTGCTTGCTTGTGTCTGTAGTGCTTGCTATACTTGTTGCATATGTGAATGACATATTGAGCTGTTAGGGTAAAAAGTATTCTAAAATTCTCAGGCATGATGTAATGATCACAGTTGTTGGCTAGCTGTGCTAAACTGAAGAGCAATTAGACATGTCAAATCATTTGCTCCAGCCAAATCTCAATCCCTTCTGCAGAAGTACTAGAAAAGATGTACTAACACAGCTAGCAGAATTGTCTGTGGACTAGTCTGGGAGTCACTGAGGGCAAACTGAAGTGATAAGTTGCAGTGCGATCCATTTTTTGGCTGTCTAAAGGAGGGACTGAAACACTACCCAGTTAGCTGTCCTCTTTCTGGTAGGTTTGGAAGTCTGTGATTTCTTGGAAGTTTCAATAGTAAGTAATGGTTTCTGAGGCTTGTAGCATCATGTGTATTCATGACACTTCATCTCTTCAGATAGAAGCCTCTCAAAGCAGGTTCATATCCTAGCATCAGTGACTGCAGATCAAGTTTAAATTTCTGATGGCCCCATCTCACAGCGCACTGCCTTGGGATGTTTGGGGAGGGTGTTCACTTTGGTCTCCCTCAGCTATAATTCTGAGTGATGCTCCAGGTGTGGTGTTGGGGGGCTATTTAGATCACTGTAAAATTGGAAACATCAGGGAGCCAGACTTCAAATTAATTCTTGGGAATGAAGAATAGTTGTGAGGTTTTCAGCTTTTTCCTTCTGCAAATCAAGGGCAGACCTGTGCAAATCTTGCCAGACATGATGGTCATATATTACATAAAGCATCACAGCAGGAGAGCTGGCCCTTGAACACTTTATCATGAAATTTTTTTGCAGTGGTGTATCTAACATGCCTCCATTTCTCTGTCTTTCTTTTGGCCTATCTTAAAAAGATAAGCCTTTCTGAGTAATGCTGAGCTGAGAAATACACAGGTCTCATGTCATAAAGTTGTGTATAATTCCTCGCTTGTCTTTTCAGGGTTTTGAAATACGAGAGGTATTTGTTTTCTGAGATGTGGTTTTTTCTTGATTCCTGTATGGAACATATTTGTTCCACTGATACTTACCTCAATCGAATTGAGAAAGTAAACATTTGCATAACATTGCGAACTTGTGTGGGTTTGATTTTGATTCTGATTTTCAAACCTGCAGTAATAACAACAGTCCTTTTTTCTAAGTAAACAATAAGAATGTGCATGTAGTAATATTCCCACGTGTCTCATAACATGACCTCAAAGAAGATTAAGTGTATGCTTTTGTCTGAGCATACTTTTCATAAATGTAAAGTATCAATTTAATAGGTGAACTGAATCTTATGGAATCGTATCTGTGTTAAGTCCAGAAATGCTGCCTTGTGGAAACTCCACGTAAACTGTTTAATGCACCTCTCTTGTCATGTGTATGCAGGGATGACCCTGAAAGCAAAGTTAAATAGTTTAATACCTCATCATACTCTGAACTAGACAGAGTAGATCTAGACTGGGTGTTTCCACCTTTTTCAGCAGATAAATGAGAAGAAAAGTTTTTAGCTCTCCTAATGTTTTAAATGCTTAGGTTATTTGTAAAAATTCTTACGTGGCTTGTGTTAGATTTTTCACACACAGAAAAATTAGGGTTTGAGTGAGACAGTGAAGTTATCAGTGATTGTGAAAATGCTATGTACAGGCAGCTTCATCAATGCTCAAAGCCTGAAGTACTCTGAAATGGATTGTGTACAGGCATAAATATCTCTCTTTTTAAACAGAATCTAGTTTATCAGCCTTGGTTTGTCACTGGACATAGGCAAGAATTCCAGTTTCTCAGTAGTTTCATACTGTTTGGAAATTAAGTAATGAAAAAATATGAGAAAATCCTATCAGAAGAGAAAAAAAAAATGTGTAATTAATACTACTGCTGTCTGATTCTTACCATGTGAATAACCATGGTATCTTCCCAATAAAAATATCTCCCAAGAGATTTTGTAGCTAGTCACCACAGATCCTTAAACTTGGATTGGTTTCTTTTTCATCTGAGCTTCAATATATAATTTTAATCTCCATGGTAGTTCTAGAAATACAGAACGTAGTGAAGACATAGCACATTGCCCTGTGTTATGTCTGTGTCTATTAAAATACCCTATAAGCCATGCTTCTATGTTATACCTGACATTCATTTATTGTGACTTTTAATGCTGTGTATTTCCTACTGCATTGTCTCAAACTCTGAAACTATAATGTTAATAAAAAGAGGAAGCTAGGGAATGAAGTCTTGGAAATAAAAATGAACAGAGCTGTGTAATCAGTTCAGAGACAGAGGAAACAGTCATGACTTATGCAGACAGGCATTAGTGTGCACAGCTGACATAAGGCAGGAGAGAATTCATTGCATAAACACACAGCTTTGTATTTATTAGTGCTGAAATACATATGCACTGAGAAAACGAAACCTTTTAAAGGGGTTAAAATCATGAGTTATTGTGTTAAAAATGATTTCTACTTTAAGCGTACGTCTGAAGGCGGACCTATGCCTTCGTAAGGTGGACCTATACCTCACTGAAAGGCTTTAATAATTATGAGTGTTTAGATTCTGTGTCTTCAGAAGGCTAGTCATTTTGTGAGGGCAGATACAGAAAAGATTGGGATTTTTGCCTTTCACACCATTCCTCTTTGATTTCCACAATGTGCGTGTGTGAAATGTACACTGCAGCCTAGCTCTGATGGGCAGAATCGCTCCCTACCTCTCCTTTCACTTCTGAGCAGAGGATGAGGGGAAATAAGTGACTGCTCTTTAATATTGCTTTCTCAATATTTCAAGCAATCAGAAAGCACAAATGAGATATGAAAGACAAACTTTTGCAAATATGTAGAGAGGACAGATTCACACCTTCACAGGTTGCATTGAGTTGTAAGAGACCCTCAAGTGTCATCTTGTCCAACCGCCCTGCCGTGAGAACTAGATCAGCCTAGTAAAATCATATTTTACCAAAACTTCTCTACAATTAAAGCTTAATGTTACATCTCGAAGATTGTGATCATCTTGTATTGTAGATGTCCAGCTTAATATTGTAGCCCATACAGAAATATTTTCAACAACAATCTTATTTCCAAAGTTGCAGATTGGATGTTTTTGACTGGATACGTTGTTCCAAGCTGTTACAAATAAAAGTGAGTTGATTCTAAGTGTAAGTGAGCAGTTCTGGGGATTTTTGGGTAAGTTCTCTGTAGCATTGTGTTAATGAATGAGCATCTGAGGAAATGGAAAAAATCTGTTTTATGCTAGTTCCCTGTCATACACAGAATTCTCTTCAATGTATTGCTTGAAAATACATTCTCCCATGCTTCTGTTGTCACACTGGATCCTTGGAGACTGAGGTTTTGTCTTTGAGTGGCTAAGCTGAAGTTTTGTTCATTTAAGAAAAATAGATTTCATGTACATATCAAATATTTCTACCCATCTAAATCAAGAGTTATGTACTAGCAAATGGACAGAACCTAGCAGAGAACATTACACAGCTGTGTGCATAAGTGGTACGTTCATGGATACATCCTTTGGCATTTCTCTGCTTCAACTATGGCTGGGTTTTGCCAAGATAGAGTCTACCTAATAACTACAATCCAGTCTTCAGCAAGTTGTGTAGCTTATATAAAAAATTCATATAGTTCATGGAAGTTTTTTCTTGAAAGACAGAAATTGTGTTTTCTTAGAGCAGTCATTTTCATGTAGCTGAACAGACATATTTAATAGACGTTCTGAAAAGGTAAGACTTACCACAACTGTGACACACTGATAACCAGTCTATAAAGAAGATACTTGAACAGAGACTTGGGCAGTGAGTAATAAAATATATAAGCCTGTGATGATGTAGTGCAATATATTTAAAAAATGATTGCCAGTTTATAAATGCATACTTAAAAAAACAGACATTAATTAAAAAACACATAAGACTGTTGACACAACTAGTCTAATCTTCAGAAGCCTAAGTTTAGGTAAATATAAATACACATTGTAAACGTGAATGGATGCTTAGGAATTTTCTTTCCTGGGCCTGTGGAAGTTCCATGAGTTGTGGATAAATTCCATATGTGTTGCTGAAACGTGTGTTGAACTTCAGCCAGTAGTTTAAGATTATGTTGAAGAAACTATTTCTAAAAGGTTTCAGATGAAGAAAAGTATTTGACAGTCTACAGAGGGCAGGGAGGTTGATTGGTAGGTCTGAGGATCAATACCAGAAGTGTTTTTTTTCTTTGGGGATTTACTTTGACATTTGTTTTCATTGTGCAGTGTAATCCCCAGAAGCCAAAACTACTCTTGTTATAAAATGTCCCTACAGACAATCCATGAAAATCTCACTTGAAGATCAGTTTCTACTGGGTTCAGTCTCTTAAATCTCTCTCTTTTTTTTTTTTTTTTTTGGTCATAATTGGTGGTGGGTTGACAGAAGTGACTCAGTGCTCTGTGCTATGTTGGGCTAACCAGCTGTAAACTTAAAGCTCAGTGAGTAAAACATTATCAGTATGACTGTTTTATGTAGTTGTGTCCTTTCTTTTGTCTGCAGTATTCGGTTGTATAAGTAGGTATAAAAGACCATGAATTCTTAGATCTATTCTGATTTATTTGGTTTGGATTTTTAAGTCTTATAATTATTAGTACAACCTTTGGACCATTGCAGAGTCTCCTAGGGCAGCCCATATCACAAATGTTGAGCAGTGACTCTTGGATCTTTCTCCATTTCTACAGTTAAGTCAGAAAAATAACGTTTTTTGCTGTTATCAAGGTAGTGCAACTGATTTCTGTTATCCAAGAAAAAAATCTGGACATTTTGCTTTGCAAACAAAGTTAAATTTCTGTATTGTAATATTTAGCAATCTGCGAACTACAACTATTGACAAGTGTTAGCACATTGTTAGTTGAAAAGGACATATACAGCAAGGCACTGGAAGAAAAAAAATCCCATTGGAAGAAAGAAAACTGCAACAATAGGAAACAGGAAAAATTTTGTGATACACTTTTCCCCCCTTCCTCTCAACATTTATGTAATAACTCACACATGTGGGATTTCTGTAGTCTCCAGGGGGCAATTGCATTCAACATGCATCAAAAGAAATAGTTCAGTTAAACCAAGTCTCCCTACCCAGCAGTAATTACCGTAGGTTTACACTGAGATATAGTTGCAAAAGGTTAGTCAGTAGGGCATCTGCAAATCAAGTCATATGTCAATCCTACATCAATAACCTCATTATAATGATGTTAGTGTTTCAGCACATGACTGTCCAATATAACATTCCACATATAGTTAATTTTTAACTTCTACATTGAGTTATAGCTTGTCTAATATTTTACTAATGTATGTATTTAAACACTCTCTATTACATAAATTATCAATGGCAAACCCAACAATTTAGATGGAAATTCTGCAGAGTGAAATTGCAATAAAATGCCTGACCTGATTTGTGTAGCTGTCTTCAATATAAGATGAATATTGAAGCTTTAACCCTGTAATATAATGGCAGTTTGTATTAGTGTTTCCAGTTTGGGCATTGCTCAACTTCTGCTTTTTTAATTTCAGTTTTCATGAATGAAAGCTGTTTTCTTATATATCAACTAGTAACCATGTTCTATAAATACAACTAATCAGTTACACTCTATGCAAACTATATATATTATGTTGTATCTGTAGCATATATATTTGTAACTTTTTTCTTGTTGAAAGCTTGTTAGGCTGAAGGAAAATATAAAAAGGTGGGCTCTCTGGTGGGCTGTGTCAAGCTCAGATTTCTAGCTAGTTTCATAATTTGGTCTTGTATTTACCTGTTTGTAACCAGTGTTAGCTGTTGCTGCTGTTTGTCACTCTCCATAGATCATTTAGAATAGCATATAGGCCTGTTACTAATACATTTGGTCAGTAACAGAAGTTCTGCTTGAAGTATTTTGGTTGCTTGCTAATACACTAGATGTATACCGCTTCAGTCTTACTGCAAGTGTTCTGTAATAGCCTTATATAGTATTATTTACACACCATCTCCTGTTACATAATGGAAAGAAGGAAGGTGCAGAAGATGTTTCATTACATCATCATTTCTAGAATACTCCTACTACAGGAAGTTTTAAAATTGTTTATTGGAAGTGCATCCTTGCTTTTAGAAGCTTTCATGCAATAGATTTCATTAGAAGATTTTGGGATTGCATCTCTCTCTTATGCTTTGCCAGTTCCTTTAAAAAAATTAAGTTTAGTTGGACAGACTTTAGCCAGAAAAATTAGTGATCAAGGAAAAGATATGGAGCTGAGAAAAAAGGATTTTCAAATCTCCAAGTGAGCTATTAGATCTCAGGAAATATACTTCAATTCTAATTTAAGCAAATACTATGTAATTAGATTAAACTCAGAAAGCAACAATTATTGGATGCCTACTAATATTTGCGGTCAGAGCAAAGTGATTTTTCAGATACAGACCTCTTAACCATAGCAATTCAAGACTAAATTGTTCATATTTCAGGTTACTACCTCTTTTGCAATGCATTCAAGTTAAAACAGTCTGCACAGGCTGCCAGAAAACACTAGTTTGTGACTAAACGTGAAGGTAGAACTTTGTGTTAAACTCAGAAACCACTTATTTGACAGAGCATGCTTTATTAATAGCTCTCAAAACATTTTATATAATGAATAGATAACAACTATATTGAAGGGAGCTGAGACATAAGGAACAACTCTCTTGTGAAGACAAATTGAGAGAGTTGGAGTTTAGTTCAGAGGAGAAAACGCTCTAAGAACTTATTGTGACCTTCCACTGTCTGAAGGGGGCCTACAAGAAAGCTGGTGAAGGACTTATTTTAGGATGTCAGGTAGTGATAGGACTAGGGGAAATGGGTCCAAGCAATAGAGAAGGAGATTTAGATTAGACATGATGAAGTTTTTCACCGTAAGGGCGGTGAGGCACTGTTACAGATTGCTCAGGGAGGATGTTGAAATCCCATCCCTGGAATTCTTTTAGGCCAGACTGGGTATGACTGGGCAGCCTGGTCTAGTGGAAAGTGTCCCTGCCTGTGGCAGGGGGTTTGGAACTAGATCTTTTCCAACCCTGGCAATTCTGTGAATAAAAGTTATGAGGAAAGTGTCTCACATGGCTGACAGCACCATTAAGAAGCTTAGACTTCATCATAGTCTGTCCAGTATTCCATTTACTGGTCTGAACTGTTAACTGATGAGTGGTGTGATACTAAAACTGTTTTGAGGAAACTAGGCAGTTTTATTAGTGCTTTGCATCTCTTCAGATTGTTTGTGATAGATGCATATGAAGGAAAAAAGAAAGAAAAGAGCACTGCCATTTGTAGTTTAGACATACTTTACAGTGGATTCAGCTTTTTTCTCCTACCTAAGTTAATCAGATAATTAAACACCAAACAACACTGCAGTGGAGTGCATTCAATTTTACAGAAGCTTAGTCTTACAAGTTACAGATAGTCCTTAACAAGCATTTCTTTGATCACAGAATCACAGAAACATTCAGGTTGGAAAAGACCCTCAGGATCAAGCCCAACCATTATCCCCACGAAATTCACCCTTAAATCACATCCTCAAGCACTACACCAGATCCTCTCCTTTTGTTTTGTATTTTTCCTTTTTTCTCTCCTTGGGAAGCAGTCTGTTCATCTTTCCACATCTGAAAAAGACTCTTTCCTTAGAAATACTTTGGGGAAAATGTGATATGTTATGAATATTATTGAAGTCCCAATGTTCTCCTTAAGTAAAAGCATTAATACAATTGGAGAGTTTTTCTGTGACATTTTTGATAATCTTCAATAGGGAAAAAATGGACTTAAAATATTAGTTTGTGGATGAAGTATGAAAATCTTAACATTGAATCTTAAACACCAGAAGTATGCACAGATGGCAACAGGGAAAAAAAATCTCTAAACCATAAATTCTTTACATTTTTATGGGTATTTTTGTGAGGTCAAATAGAAATGCTTTTAAATATTTATTCGTTAGGTAGGTGAAGTTTTATTAAGCAATATTATTTGGCATCAGCCTGTCTTGTTTCTTTTTGCAATGGCACCTAAGCAATGAAAGATGCGTTTTTGCACCTGTTCTTTAACTGTCACATACTTCTGTCATATGGAGAACTACCATAGTTTATCCATCTGGAAGCCAAGACAAAGATAAAAGCAAAGTGTATGTGATTCCACTCCTTTTTTTTTTTTCTCACTTCAAAGGGATATTATAAGACTGTGAACAGTGTGTCACGAGTGCTATAGTCCCTTCTTTTTGAAGAAAGAATTTTGTGTTTTCTTGCATATGAAGGGAATTCCTGGCTCTAGTAAAGTTGTTGGGAAATTTGCCACTGCCTTGTCAGACAAAGATTTCTCACATAAAGAGAAAAACTATTTAAAAACCCTTTTACAGACAAAAAATAAACTTAAAAGGTCATTGAGAAAGCAGATCTCAAGTAAAAATGGAAAGAGTCCATTGTCATCCATCATTTACATCTGATTTGTTGATTGGAGTTGTAATTTGTGAGACAGTTTTTCCATGCTTGGATGTAAAGTTTGTCAAGCTTGAATTTTCTGTCTGGGTGTTCTTTTATAAGACCATTTGGCTGCCAAGTCCTAGCAAATATAATTACTTCTCTTAGTACAGGCAGTAGGTTGCTAGAACATTGCTGTCTGGTTTTCATACCTTCAGCAAAAGGCTGCTCATTCATATGTGCTGGTTTTGTTCATCTTGTGAAACTGATAAACACTGAAATAATTGGTGCTGTAACCAGAATAACTATTTTTTTAAACTTCTCTTCTGTGTCTTTTCTCTAACTGTGAAATAAGTATATCCCAAGAATCCTAGAAAGCTAACATATAAAGAATCACCTTATAGCTTCCTATCTGGAGCCTTGCTGTGGATATATTCTTGGGATATCTGGATGAAGGTATCCTAAATCCATAGTGGTAGGATATGAGTTATTAACTATACTTGCTGTTTGATGTAAATGAATTTGTGACTTGTTGGTTTTCTAAGGTCCTCTATTCCGATTTTCAACTGCAAATGGCATTCTTTACATACCTAATTAAAACATGTGAAGTGCATCAGTGCATGTGGCTGCCACTGAGAATCCTCTCCACAGAGAAGTGACAGACAAGTCTCTGAGGAGTCTGGGTCTGGGCAGGGGGCACCTGCTCTGATATCAGAACTAGAGGCCCTCAGGAGGAGTCACATTGGACTGCAGCAGGGCAGGGCTTACTGACAGCTGACCCCTCAGCCACTAGGAATACATGGCCACCCAGGCTGTGCCAGGCTGGTCCAGTCCCACATCACCTCCTATGGTAGACATAGCTGTGTGCTGACAGCAGCGTCTGTCCACTGTCACAGATAATGCTAGTGATGAACTGCCTCCAATGATGGTTTGGGAATCCTGTTAGGAGAAGCATATGTGGCCAGAGGCCTGGCTGGGGATAACAGGCTGCCATGTACCCTCCAGGTACACTCTAGAGATAAGGCATGGACAGCTGAGTGCTGAGCTCTGTCCACATCAATAGCGATGGTGACAGGTGAGTCTAAAGCACAGTTTGACAGCTATATGGTATATCATGTAAATCTTTTCCTTCACCTTACTGTTGGTTTGAACCAAGTCCAGATAGATGACATCAGTTGCTCTTCCCTTATCCACTGATGCTGTAACTCCATCACAGAAAGCCACCAAGTTCATCAGGCATGATTTGTTCTTCATGAAACCATGTTGGTTAATACTAATCATCTCTTCCTCATTTTTGGTATGGTGTAGCAAGGCCTTCAGGAGTATGTGCTCCATGGTCTTGCCAGGCAAAGAGGTGAGAGTGGCCTATAGTTTCCGGGATATTCCTTTTTTCAGCTTTTGAAGACGGGAACGGTTTCCCCTTCTCCAGTTGGCAGGTACTTCACCAGATTGTTGTGACTTTTTGAGTGTGAAAGACAGTGGTTTGGCAACTTCATCTGCCAATTCCCTCAGGTGGGTCTCATCAGATCCCATGGACTTTCAGGTTCTTTAAATCATAGAATCATAGAATCAACCAGGTTGGAAGAGACCTCCAAGGTCATCCAGTCAAACCTATCACCCTGCCCTATCCAATTAACTAGACCATGGCACTAAGTGTCTCATCCAGGCTTTTCTTGAACACCTCCAGGGATGGTGACTCCACCACCTCTCTTGGCAGCCCATTCCAATGGCAAATCACTCTCTCTGTCAAGAACTTCCTCCTAACATCCAGCATAGACCTCCCCTGGCACAACTTGAGGCAGTCTCCCTGTGTTCTGTTGCTGGTTGCCTGGCAGAAGAGACCAACCCCTGTCTAGCTACAACCTTCCTTCAGGTAGTTGTAGACAGCAATAAGATCTGCCCTGAGCCTCCTCTTCTCCAGGCTAAACACCCCCGGCTCCCTCAGCCTCTCCTCATAGGGCTTGTTTTCCAGGCCTCTCACCAGCTTCATCGCCCTTCTCTGGTCTCAATCCTGCTCTTTGATTACAGTGGGCCAGTCTTCCTTTTCCCACTCCCCACCTGTGTTTTCTGGAGCTTGGGTGGTACAGCTAGAGCTCTTGCCAGTGAACACTGAGGCAAACTAGTCATTGATCACCTCAGTCAGCTCAAACCCCGTGTTGAATACCTAAGGAATTTTGTTTCAGAGTGTCTGTAGGTATAGGCAATACATTCTCATTCTTCGTAACAGACTGCACCGTCCTTGACTAACATCCCTTTCAGAGAAACTTTTAAATTCTCTTTTTGCTTCGTCGTAAATGAAGCTTTGCAATTAATGAGGTAAAGCTGGGAAGCAAGCAAAATGCAATGTATGTTGTCAAAAACGATATGGTAGTGGTGGCTGCTGTTCATATTAACTGCTGATACTGTATATGGTGATTTAGTATTAAATACTAGCCTAGTCCCCTTAAATAAAATGAAACTGAAACCTGATTTAAAAGCTGGAGTCTGAGAGTGATATTGTAGCAGCTGACGTTTTAACTGAACTACAAGAACAAAAAAACCCATTATATCTGTTTAAACTTAAAAGGAAAAAGAAAGAAGGCAACTGCACAAAAATAAGGCGGTTGGCCAAAAAAAGGAGTCAAAGGCATAAAAGCTTTACAGGCATCGTGAAGGCTATTTAGAGAAAACTGTGTTGACTCAGAAGAAATTTGTGCCACTTATCAAAAACTTCTTTAGGAAGAGTGAACGGAAAGCAACGTTGTTTAACAGCAGGATGAAAGACAAATATCTTTAAAACCCCTGAAATTTGTCATGTCAGGAAAAAGAAAACCCAGAATCTCAAAACCTGGCAAGTGAAATGTAAAAATCACAAATAGGCAGACCATGAAATGAATGAAGTACAATGAGGATTAAGTCATGAAATGCATTCAAACTGGTAATTTTCCAATGAATCAGAAGGTGGAAGCCTGCCAGAGAATCTATAGAGCCAAAGATAATCAAAACCTATAGACTACTTCCAGAAAATAAGGTCATGAGGTCAAAAAAATAGTAAAAAATTTGTTTCTCCTCCATTCATAGAAGACCTTTGGTAGTTTTTGCTTCTGTAACTTCCTTTTGTTGGCAAAGTACTGAAAGATTTATCTCAGAGTGAGGCAACAGTTGAAGAGATTACACACCAGTTAGTAAAATTAAAATCCCATTATCATAGAATCAGTGAATGGGAGGAGAACTGAGACTGAGTGGGACCTCAAAGGGGCCATCATGTTCAATCTCTTGTTCAAAGCAGGGTGAAACCGTGGTCAGGCCAAGTTGCTGTTAGAACCAAGTAGTTTTCATACTAAACTTTAGGGAATTAGAGGTGAAATATATGACTATATAACTCTAGTATATAAATGGCTTCACATTTCCCTTTTACTAGAGGACTGGAAGGTGGCTAATGTGATGCCTGTTTCTAAAAAGGGTTCCAGGTGAGTTTCGAGAAACTACCTCTATGTATGACATCTGTATCAGATAAATCAAGAGAAATTGTTTCCCAAAAAAAGCAGAGTCAGTGGGCACATGGCTAAATACAGCATCTTGGTAAAGAAGCAAAGTGCTTTCCTTAAGTCATTCCTCATGAATTCATGAGGCATGGTATTTTTAAAAAACCCATAAGTATCTGTGTTGTGACTCTTCAATATGTTTTAAAAGGCCTGGAAAAGAGAGTGAATAGTTCATGAAATTCAGCAGCATCCACTCCAAGACCAAGGTTTGTTTTCTTTGTGCCTCCCTGTAAACTCATAGGAAGCTGCAGACTATTGAAAGACAAAACACAGAAGAATAATTTTTAAACGAGAGAAAAGAAAAAAGGTAACTGCCATAGAATAAGAAGTCCATTAAATATGAAGCTATATAATCATGTTACTAAATGCAGTACTTATGGCAAAAAGCTTAAATATTATAGAGAAAACTGTAGTCAAAAAGCTTTTGCAGAACAGAAAAGAACGTTTTTGGCCAACTCAGGTTGATTTATGATGGTGGGAGGAACTCTGTGGGTTTGCGTGGTTTTGACCCTAAACCTGCAAAAATATGTTGGATTTGGCAAAGTTTTAGTGGGAGTTTTTGGCTTCCTTCAAGCCCAGAAGTCAAAGCAACTTTTGGAATATGAACCAAAGCCAAAAAATTGGTTTGGATGAACCGTACGTACTATAACAGCCAAGTATCACACAACTCTAATTACCATAATGGTTTTCCTCTTTCTTTGTTTCTTGACACTTTTTTTTGCAGAGCTGCTTTTCTGCTTCTGAATCATTAATGCATCCAGTAAATCTTTCTACTGTATGTGCATAAGGAAGCGAAAAAGGACAACTCAAATTTTTTTGTCTCTGATTTTTGTTTTGCAGCAGAATTTGAACAAAAGTCATGTAAATACCAGCTGAGGTGAAGTGTCTTCATGTACATGTTGGAAATTCTTTGTTTTGTCTCTTTGGTGGAAGTGATAACTTGAACTTGATCATGTGTTTCAGAATAATAATGACATAATTAAGACCCCAGAACACTGAACCATTTAAGAAGTGGGTATCATTTGGTTTCTTTCTATTACTTATTAACAAGTATCTCTTAAATATCTGGTAATGTAAATACTTCTTTCCATGAAGACAGCTGTGCATGTACAGTAAATGGTGCATGTCCTGCATCTCATTTGGATCTCATGAAACTGTGGGATACGATATGTTCAAGCTGCTGCTCTGAGAAAGCATCTCAAATCCATAGTCTTTGTATGCACATCAGACACTATACATATGGTAAATGATAAACATACCATATGGGATTTGGGAAGTTAAGACTATCAAATTCCTCTGCCATTATTTTTTTCTTACGTTGTATGGTCAAATCAAAACCATATTATTCTTCACATTATTAAGAGGTTATGTTTGCGGCCTCGTTTATAAGGTTACAAAACTGGTCACGTTTAAGCTATCCTTTGGCCTAAAAATTTTCCTGGTTACAATCAGGCTGTCATTTAAAGGGAGAGGAGAAAAAAAAGTGTATGTGAAGTTTGCAGAAGTCCAGCCAATTTTTGAAATATAGAGTTCCGAAAACTTCACGTGTAACCGTAGCCAAATATTGCAGCTCAAAAGAGTTTCAGGTTCATTTTCAGAACTCGCTTTTCCAGACTTTTATTGTATAGATCGTGATGATGTGATCTTGTGAGAACAGTTTCAGTCCTGACACTGTTATTACTATTTATGTGGCTTCATGATGGTTGTTATTTTTTATGCTGATTTTGTGGACTGAAACAACAGTATCCTCAGGTGGACTGTCAAATATTTATCTAACAATTATAAATATAGTACCTTCTTCACTTAGTTGCACATACAATTATGTTCATCTTTCCTCAAAACTGAAGTTAGTTATGCTGTTGAAGAAATGTGAATTCTTCATTATGAACATAATGCATCTTTGAAGTATATTAGTGACAATTATTCTTCCTTAAGAAAGTGGAAAAGCAATGACAGCAGTAAACTATGATTGTAAGAACTTGTGAGCTCTAGGGGAGGAAGTAGAAAACAAAGCTTCTTAAGAAGTTTAAGTTAAGAAATGAGGAGAGGGAGGAAAAAACCCCAGATTTCCTTACTGTGAATACTGCATAACCAACCTAATTTCTCTTTTACTACTCATTTTGAAAGCAAGGACTGTATATCCTGAGTGCATTGGAATGCAGCTCTGTTACTGTGTGCCCTTCTCATGGTAAGTCAATAGCTGAAACAGATTAGAGACAAAGACACTTTCGTTCTACTTGCATCTCTGTGGCTGAACTCTGTTGGTTGGCATAGAGTTTTGCCACCCTCCTTCTTTTCAGAGGGTGGAGCAGATCATGGTAGATTTTTGCCATAACTAAAAATAAAAGAGCTAGAAGTACAGCTCCTTTGATATCTCTCTGTCAGGTTTTCTAAGTGAAGATTAGGTGTTCAGCAAAAGATCTGTGTGGAATGTGTGAGCAGTAGGGATGCGGATGGGTAGTTCTTGTTACATATGCGATATGTTTCTTTCCATGGAGATGCTACAGGTTTTTTTTTCTTTCTAGATGCATCATGCTGAAGAATATGTAAAAAAAGACAAGTGACATTCCATCCTTATTTTATGTCCTTTTCATCATCCTGCTCTTTGCAGCCAAGAGTGGGTTCTACATGCAAAGTCTTTATGTAGATATATAAACATGTGCAAGGCTTCTGTACTTTTACACTGATACATCTGACAGTTTTTCCCTACTAAACATCAGTGAGGACACTGTGAAAACTGTATAGGAAAAGTCAGACACTTAAAATTGTATTGTTGGGGGAAGTGGGATAAAAGTTTTTGAAGAGATAAGGACTGCTAGAAGTAGACAGGTTTTGTATAAAATGTGGGGTTGCCAGCATACAGACTTCTCAATGTAGTTATTTTTAACTTGCAGAGATACCTACAGCAAACACTGAAAATGGGTATTTCTTTGTGAAAACTCTAGTTAGGGTTGCTAGTGGTCTTAATCCTGTGCAGTGTGCTTAATGAAGGTTAGTAGCTGGATAGAAGACTCAAGAATGACCTGAGGAGTCAAGACTGACATTTCATACATCATGAATTGATCTCTTCCTTTGAGGATGGGAGCATGTTGGATATAAGCTGTTCTTTTCCTCATTGTACTTGTTAGTTACAGGTGCACTCTTATGTTAGAAAGAAGGTAAAGATACAAATTTGTCTGTAGGATGAGTGAGAGACTATGCCAGGGCTGACTGAGTTCTCTAATCTTGCAACCTGTGCACCAGAAATTTTACAATGGAATACACAACCTTGAAAAGTCAAAAGTGGGCAGTAGAAGACAGGCTCTTGGGTTTGTTTACCAAATAGAAAATGACTCTAGAGAGTCTGTGGGTGAATCTGCTTTAGCCACAGAACTGCCAAATAAAAAAATCTCATAATTTTGGGTGGTTCTTTTCCTATCATAGAATCGACCAGGTTGGAAGAGACCTCCAAGATCATCCAGTCCAATCTATCACCCAGCCCTACCCAATGAACTAGAACATGGCATGAAGTGCCCCATCCAGTCTTTTCTTGAACACCTCCAGTGATGGCAACTCCACCAACCCCCTGGGCAGCCCATTTCAATGGCCAGGAACTCAATTACCCCAATGTAGTCCTACTACAAAGCACTATTATCAGTTGTGTAATAAAGCCCTATCATAGGAACTTTATTTGACCTACATGTGGCTCGAGTCTGGAAACACATTTTACGTACTTATGATAAAAAAAAAATGACAAGCAAGTATAAATCTTTTAAAAAAGATTCAAAACCCCTGACTCAGACAAGGAAACTCTCATCACTGAAGAAACAAGAATCTCCTAACAAGTATCTCACTGATTTAATTGGTCTTCCAATTACACAGAACAGAAACAATAATGATCATTTTTGTCTTGAGAACATGTCTGCAGGAAAAAGTATATGATGACAAGCCGCAGTTAACTTTCAGATGGAATGGAAGGCTTAATGTGACACATGGGTGGAATCATCACTGCTGGAGTAGAGAATTGCTTCATACCCTTTAAGAAAAATGGAATTAATATTTTAATAATTTGAGGGGAGCAATGATTCCCAGAATCACCCCATGACTAAAAAGATGAACCATTTCTTTCTGTGGGACCGTAGAAGTGATAGTACCAGCAGGCAAAAGCTGAAAATGTGAAAGGAACTGGAATCCCTGGTGAATGATGCTCTTTGAGAAAGTAACATGGGTGCAGGAGGCAATGCCCTTTCTCAGAGCTTTTAGAGGCATGAGTAATAAGTGTTTGAACTGCTGCACAGGTATATTGCCCACTTAGGATTTAAGCAATAGAAGATTAATACAATAAATAAGGGATCCTAGATTTACATCCTTTTGCATGTTACCAGCTCTATACTTCCTAAAGCACTGTAGACATTTACAATAATTTTAGGATATCTGGGACTACAGGAAAAAGCTAAATGCTGGATGTTTTGAAGTCTGTGAAAGACAATTTTTATAGAGCTTCTAATTTATTTTGTTTTAAAATTTATCTTTTAAATCTGATGACTTCTGTACCTGAAGAATAGCTTGAATGATTTTTCTGTTCTCTTCTTGTTTCTGTGCTTCAACAGCATGTCTTGAACATGAGAACAACTTTGTGATATAGGTCACTTATTTCTTGTAAAAGCTCAAGATAAACTCTAGTCGTCAAGGTCCATAATCCAGTGAGCTGGTGTCTTACTTTCCAAGGAAAGAATCCAAAATGGCATCTCAAATGACTTTGTTTCATGAGCCATTCGATCTGGGGTGCAGTGTCTTTGGAGACAAATGGTTTCCTGAGATTTTCACAGGATTATTACACCTCAATAAGTAATTATAAGTGCAATGATATGGCTTATATACATTTGAAATTCCAGTGTTGTCAAGGAAAAAATGTGCATGCATTAGTGTAACCCATTGTGATTTACAGCAGGGCACTTGTATCCACTTTACTGTATACTGGAGGACTGAGAGTATCTGTTGGTTCTTATCTATCTACTCACAGCTGTATTTAAGCAACTAATACACATTGCTATAAACAACTTGATTTATAGACAAAGTTGGCCACTGAGTAGTACACTTTTCCTGAAGGGTAGGAGACATGTCATTCTTTATTGGTTTAGTGCAGAGATCAAAATTCCACCACCTCTTCTCTGCCTTATGCTGTTCAGTACTAACTGTTGTACTGTTCATAATGCTTACTGAGTTCTTTTAAATTCATAGTTTCTTTTGCCCTTTCCCAAATATTTATTTTCATGAAACAGGAAAGAGCTTATGCTACTTCTAGTTACTATTGTTAACTGATACACTGTCTTGAATCTAAGCAGAAACACAGGGGAATCTGGCTTATGTTTCACTTTCTATTTTGGAATCTTTAGTCAATTAAGAAATATTGTGGTGTTACCAAGAGTGCTTTCTTCACTCTGTGTGAAACAATGACTGAGAATTTTCATCCAGACATGAATCTTTCTGCCTTTCTATAAGCACTTTCCCCCCCCTTTTCAGTTTGGTTTCGTGTAAGTTTATATACTCCAATGCTAATGCTCTGAGACTGAATTAGTGTAACTGGTGTGTTACATACCTAAGTGGTTTTTAGGTCTTCCCCCAGAATGGATGTTAGGCTCCAAGCCATACACAACAGTAGCTTTAATGAACACGTCTGCAGTTTTCATGACTGGTCTCTGCAGCTTGGGAACCAGTACTGTAATTCTGCATCACAGCTAGTCTCTATGGGTAGTATTGTAATCATGATGCATTCCTGTTTTCAGAGAAGGAATCATCAGCCTTGTGTTGGTTTGGGTGTTACCTGCCACCCTGCACTTTGGAAAGCACCCAGACTAGACTCGGCTGCTCTGGAAAT
>WAAF01007590.1:0-19753 GCA_013400475.1 Tricholaema leucomelas | reverse complement strand
CGGAGCAGAGCAGAGCAGATTAGGAGCAGAGCAGGCTGAGAGCAGAGCAGATTGGGATCATACCATATTGAAACTGGATGTGAGGAACAACCTCTGCTGCAGGAGGCTGCTGCAACATACAACAGATTACCCAGGGAGGTGGTTGAGGCCCCATCCCTGGAGATACTCAAGGTCAGGCTGGACAAGTCTCTGAGCAGCCTGACCTAGAGGAGAATGTCCCTGCTGACTACAGGGGGGTTGGACTGGATGCTCTTTGGAGGTCCCTTCCAAGCCAAACCACTGTATTTACAAGCCACAGAGACTGAAGTTAACATCTCCAAGCTGCTCTCAGTGGTTTGGTTAAGACTCAGTGACTGCTGAGCAGCAGTGGAGAGGGTGTGTGGAGCCTCTTCATCCCAAAGGATTTCATCCTTGCCTATAAAGGCACTCTTAAGTCTACTAAAAGAGTAGCAGAACTGCCTGAATGGTGCTTCTCTGTTAATAGATTTGCTGTTATCAGGTGTGGTGGGAAGAGCCTTCAAGCCACTTAGAGATGTTGAAGGCTCTTGGGCTGAGGGTCACTTACTCCTGATCCACTCAGTGGTGTTTTGAAGCCGAGGCTGAGGGAGAACCAATGTTGCTATTCAAACAATGATGCCTTTGAGGTGTTCCCTTGTTCCTCTGAGCTGTCACCTGTGTCCCTCATTTGAGGTGAAGATGCTCAGAGGGCTGGAGAACCTCTCCTATGAGGACAGGCTGTGAGAGTTGGGACTTTTCAGCCTGAAGAAGAGAAGGCTTCGAGGAGACCTTCTGATGACCTTCCAGTATCCAAAGAGAGCTCCAGGAAGGCCTGGGGAGGGATTATTGCCAAGGTCTGGGAATGACAGGAGGAGGAGGAATGGGTTTGAGGTGGCAGAGNTCCAGGGAGGTTGTGGAGCACAGAAGCACCCAATGTGATCAAAGATCACATTGGGTGCTTCTGTGCTCCACAACCTCCCTGGAGGTGTTCAAGGTTGGATGAAGCCTTGAGCGACCTGTTGTAGTGAGAGGTGTCCCTGCCTACTTCAGGGGCTTGGAACTGGTTGAGCTTTGAGATCCTTTCCAACCTAAACTGTTCTGTGATTCTATGAAAGCCTACAGAAGGCAAGGACGTGGCTCAGGTTCTGTTGTCCACGGAAGGGAGCTGAGCTCTGGCTGCCATTTCTGTCTTCTCTTGCGTTGCAGGTGTACAGGCAACGACCTGAAGTGCATCATCAGGCTCATTAAGCATGACTTGAAAATGAATGCTGGAGCAAAGCATGTGTAAGTCTGACCTGTGGCTGGCAAGTCAAAGCAGCAGGTGGGCTTTAGCCTCCCCAGGCAGGAGCAGCAGCCCTAAGGCTGATCCCTGTCTCCTTCCTCTACCCAAGGTTGGACGCTTTGGATCCCAACGCTTACGAGGCCTTCAAAGCCTCACGCAACCTGCAGGATGTGGTGGAGAGAGTGCTGAGGAACAAGCAGGAAGCTGAGAAGGTGCCAGGGGTGAAGAGGACCCTCAGTGTTCAGGCCTCTCTGATGACTCCAGTTCAGCCCATGCTGGTAATGTTGGCTCTGCTGCCCTGGTGAGCTTCAGGCAAGCAAGAGATGGAGTTGCGGTGTGCTGGCAGAGCCCCTGCCTGCTGGGATCAGGAGGTGGATAGGTGACTGCATGTGAGGGCTGGGGGTCAGGAAGGAAGGGCCAGGGACAGCCTCTGCTCACCTTCACCCTGTGATAGAACAAGAGGCCATGGATGGAAACTGCAGTACAGGAAGTTCCACCTCAACGCCAGGAAGAACTTCTTGACTGGAAGGGTCCCAAAGCCCTGGCACAGGCTGCCCAGAGAGGTTGTGGAGTCTCCTTCTCTGGAGCCTTTCCAGCCCTCTCTGGATGTGTTCCTGTGTGCCCTGCACTAGATTCTCTCATCCTCAGTGATCTATGGGGGTCCCTCCCAACCCCTAACATCCTGTCATCCTGTGACTTTAGCTTTGATGTCATCTTAGAAGTGTTCTCTGCCAAGAGGCCACTACTGAGTGTACTCAAGACTTGCACCTCCTGTGACACTGCAGAAGCTAAACCTTGACTTTTGCTTTCAGGCCAGGAGTGACCTCTTTGTTTGCTGTCACTCCAGAGGTTGATCCTTTCTCTGGAAACAGCTTCCCAGTGGATTAGAGATTTTTAGCTCAGTTTGGGGGCTGCTTTTTGAACAACTAAGGGTTAACTAATCTGGGCTAGGCACAGCACTTGTTTGCAGGAGGTAAGTGCTGAAAAGCTGTAATTAGCTGGGCTGGTGCAGATGAGTCTTGAGTCGGTAAGTAATTACAACTACCTGAGGGGTGGTTGTAGCCAGGAGGAGGTTGCTCTCTTCTCTCAGGCAGCCAGCACCAGAACAAGAGGACACAGCCTCAAGCTGAGCCAGGGGAAATTTAGGCTTGAGGTGAGGAGAAAGTTCTTCAGTGAGAGAGTCATTGGCTACTGGAATGGGCTGCCCAGGGAGGTGGTGGAGTCGCCGTCCCTGGAGCTGTTCAAGGCAGGACTGGACGTGGCACTTGGTGCCATGGTCTAGCCTTGAGCTCTGTGGTAACAGCTTGGACTTGATGATCTGTGAGGTCTCTTCCAACCTTGGTGATACTGTGAGACTGTGAAAGCTTGAACTGGGTAGCAGAAAACCTGGACAGAAAGAGGTACAAAGAATGAGTAACTGCTTCATGAGCTGGGGTCAGAGTAGCTTAAGTGTTTGAACCTATCAACTGAGCCCTTGGAACTTGGGCTGCATGGAGAGGAGTGTGTCCAGCAGATCCAGGCAGGTTCTCCTGCCCCTCTGCTCTGCCCTGCTGAGACCTCACCTGGAATATTGTATCCAGCACTGGGCTCCCCAGTTCAGGAGGCACAGGGATCTGCTGGAGCCCCCCAGTTCAGGAGGGACAGGGACAGGGATCTACTGGAGCCCCCAGTTCAGGAGAGACAGGGAGAGGGATCTGCTGGAGCTCCCCAGTTCGGGAGGGACAGGGAGAGGGATCTACTGGAGCTCCCCAGTTCAGGAGGGACAGGAATCTACTGGAGAGAATCCAGTGGAGGACTACAAGGATGCTGCAGGGACTGGAGCACTGCCTGATGAAGAGAGGCTGAGGGACCTGGGGCTGTTTAGTCTGGAGAGGAGAAGGCTGAGAAGGGCTTTAATGAATGACTACAAATAGCTGAGGGCTGGGGGTCAGGGAGGAAGGGACAGGGACAGCCTCAGCTCACCTGTGCCCTGGGGTAGGACAAGGAATAGAAACTCCAGCAGAGGAAGTTCCTCCTCAATGTGAGGACGAAAGTCTTGACTGGAAGGGTCCCAGAGCCCTGGCACAGGCTGCTCAGAGAGGTTGTGGAGTCTACTTCTCTGGAGCCTTTCCAGCCCCATCTGGATGTGTTCCTGTGCTAGATTCCTGGTCCTGCTCTGGCAGGGGTGTGGACTGGAAGATCTTGTGCAACATCCTTGTGGGTGCCATGGGCAGAGGCACTGAGTGCAGCCTCAGCAAGTTTGCTGCCCACACCAAGCTGTGTGGTGCAGCAGACAGGCTGCAGGGCAGGGATCCATCCAGAGGGAGCTGGGCAGGCTGCAGAGGTGGGCACAAGCCAAGCTCAGGAGGTTCAACAAGACCAAGGGCAAGGTCCTGCAGCTGGGGCGAGGCAATGCCAAGCACAAGTCCAGGCTGGGCAGTGAGTGGCTGGAGAGCAGCCCTGAGGAGAGGGACTTGGGGGTGCTGCTGGAGGAGAAGCTCAACAGGAGCCAGCAGTGTGCACTTGCAGCCCAGAAAGCCAAGCAGAGCCTGGGCTGCAGCAGCAGAAGTGTGGCCAGCAGGGCCAGGGAGGGGATTCTCCCCCTCTGCTCTGCTCTGCTGAGACCCCACCTGGAGTACTGCATCCAGTTCTGGAGCCCCTGGGACAAGAGGGCTGTGGAGATGCTGGAGAGTGTCCAGAGCAGGGCCAGGAGGATGCTGAGAGGGCTGCAGCAGCTCTGCTGTGAGCACAGACTGAAAGAGTTGGGGCTGTGCAGGCTGGAGCAGAGGAGGCTCCCAGGTGACCTTCTTGTGGCCTTCCAGGATCTGAAGGGGGCTACAAAAAAGCTGGGGAGGGACTTTTGAGGCTGTCAGGGAGTGCCAGGAGTGGGGGGAATGGAGCAAAGCTGGAGGTGGGGAGAGTGAGGCTGGAGGTGAGGAGGAAGTTGTTGAGCAGGAGAGTGGTGAGAGGCTGGAATGGGTTGCCCAGGGAGGTGGTTGAGGCCCCATGGCTGGAGGTGTTTCAGGCCAGGCTGGCTGAGGCTGTGTGCAGCCTGCTCTAGGGTAGGGTGTCCCTGGGCATGGCAGGGGGGCTGGAACTGGCTGCTCCTTGTGGTTCCTTTCCAACCCTGACTGATTCTGTGATCTCCAGAGGTCCCTTCCAGGCCCTAACATCCTGTGAACTCCTCTCTCTCTCTCCCCCAAGGCTGAGGCCTGCAAGTCCATCGAGTATGCCATGAAGAAGTGTCCCAACGGCATGTACGCGGAGATCAAGTACGACGGTGAGCGGGTGCAGGTGCACAAGAATGGAGACCATTTCAGCTACTTCAGCAGAAGCCTCAAACCTGTCCTCCCACATAAAGTAAGCAACCTGCAAACTCTCTCTGCTGCCCTGCCAGCCCTTCTGGAAACACCACTGTGTGTCACAAAGGTTCCTCTAGCAGGGAGGGTAAACTCTGCCTGGAGAGGCGAAGGCTCCACAGAAACCTAATAGTGACCTCCTGGTACCTAAAGGGGGCTCTAAGAAGGATGGGNGGAGCACTTAGTGCCTTGGTCTGGTTGGTTGGCCAGGGCTGGGTGCTAGGTTGGACTGGATGAGCTTGGAGCTGTCTTCCAGCCTGGCTGATTCTATGATTCTGCCCTGAGCCTCCTCTTCTCCAGGCTGCACACCCCCAGCTCCCTTAGCCTCTGTGCTGCTGAGGCCTCACCTGGAGTATTGTGTCCAGTTCTGGGCACCTCAGCCCCAAAAGGACAAAGAACTACTGAAGAGAGCCCAGTGCAGGGCCACAAAGGTGCTGAGGGGACTGGAACTTCTCTCATGTCTGGACAGGCTGAGAGCTGGGGCTGGTTAGCCTGGAAAGGAGGAGGCTGAGTGGATCTTAGCAATGCTCACAAACATCTAAGGGGTGGGAGTCAGGAAGATGAGGCCAGACTCAGTGCTCCCCAGTGACAGGACAAGAGGGAAGGGACATAAACTTGAGCATAGGAAGTCCCATCTAAATTTCACTGTGAGGCTGGCAGAGCCCTGGAGCAAGGTGCCCAGAGAGGTGGTGGAGTCTCCTCTGGAGGCTTTCAAAGCCCATATGGATGTGTTCCTGTATGTCCTGCCCTGGGTGATCCTGCACTGGGTTGGATTCAAAGATCTCCAGAGATCCTTTCTGACCCCTACCATCTGTGACCTGTAACCAAGTAGATTTGGTGGTCATGAAGAGTTTCTAACTGGAGTTGAGCTGCCTGCCTGAGAGTCCTCTTTGTGCACTGCAGTTTGGGAGGCTCAATGCCAGCTTGCCTGACTTGGTTCTCTGTTCAAGGCTCATTGCTGTAGGTTGTGCTGTCTGTACTGGGGGAGAAAGTTAAGCTAGGCCTACCTGGGCCTCAGCCACACAGCATCTGCACTGGGCTGAGTCTCTCTGCTCACCTGCAGACATATTTTCATTTCCTTTGGGTTTTTTTTTTCTCTCCAAGGTTGCCCATTTTAAGGACTTCATCCCCCAGGCTTTCCCTGGTGGGCAAAGTATGATTCTGGATTCAGAAGTGCTTCTGATTGACAACAAAACTGGCAAACCCCTTCCTTTTGGGACTCTTGGTGTGCACAAGGTAAAAGGAACAAATAAAAGCCTTCTGTTGTGGCTGGAGGTTCTTGTTCTGCTGACTTGAACACACCAGCAGGGGATTTGTTCTCCCTGGAGAATTCAAAGCTGTGGTGCTTGCACCTGGGGGGGAAGAACGAGATCCCTGGGAAGGCTGATGTGAAGGAGAAGGTGCTGCTTGTGGCACAGCAGAGTTGACATTAACCTGATCACTGGCAGGACAGTAACAAAAGTGCCAAGATCAAGGTTTAAAATCCCTTTGGAGAATCCTGAAGTGAATTTGCTTATTGCTTGAGGCAAGGCAGGCTGGGAGAGGTTCTTCTTGAGTTGACAGTTGAGGGGCTCATGTCTGGAATAAATGGTGGTGAGGAAGAGCAGCACAGTGAAAGAAAACCTAAGTGCTTTAACTTGATCTTCCTTGATCAGAAGTTTCTGGAACGTTGGGGTTTTGTTGCAGCAACAGCTGTGGATGTGGCAGGAAATCAGAAGTCCTTGTGCTGTTCTCTCCCCATCACCAGGAAATGAATGTGCTTAGCTGCTGCTGGGGGAGGCTTTGACACATTCAGTCTAAAGCTTTCATTCTCTCTTGCAAAAGATGCTTAAGCTCCTTAGAACTAAAAAGTGGAGATCAGATGCAGCCTTTTGTTTCTGTTCTCTTTCTGCATCTCCACCTCGCTGCTGGCTCCAGATGCAGAGGTCTGATAAAGGCCTTGATTGTCTTTCAGAAAGCTGCTTTCCAAGATGCCAACGTTTGCCTCTTTGTGTTTGACTGCATCTATTTCAATGAGGTCAGCCTGATGGACAGGTAGGTGCCCGGGGTGGTGTGAGAACAGCCTGGCTGGGCTCCCAGTGGGAGCTGGCTGGAAGGCAGCCTCTGCGGGAGCAGTTCCTGGAGGGTTTAGAGTCTGACCACTTAGCCGTGTAAAACTGAGGCAGCTTAGGAGAGTCCTTCCTGAGCCGAGGAGTTTGGCTGTGGAGCTTCATCGTGCCCTGCACTTCCAGAGTGGCAGAATTAGCAGCAGAGTGTGGCTCAGCACCCAGCTCATGCCTGTCCTCTGGAACCAAAGCTGTTAACACCCAGCTTCTAATGCATAGCTCAGTTCCTGCAGGGAGCAGAGCATTGATTGTCCTCTCTGGAACTCGTAGCATAGATCACTTAATGCTCTCAGGGGCTCTTCTCAATGCTCACTACTGGTGCTTCGTGGTAAAACTGTTCCCATCCTTAATCATCCATCCCATGAGCCAGCCATGTGCTCCTGGAAGGTCAACGGTCTCCTGGGGTCCATGAGGGAGATGTTCTCTTTCCCCCCTGCTCTGCCCTAGTTAAGGCCACATCTGGAATGCTGGGTCCAGTTCTGGGTTCCCCAGTTGCAAAGAGCCAGGGGAGTGCTGGAGAGAGCCCAGGGGAGGCTGCAAAGCTGCTGAGGGGCCTGGAGCAGCTCTGTGAGGAGCAAAGGCTGAGAGCCCTGGGGCTGAGAGCCTGCAGAAGAGCAGCCCCAGAGGGCAGCTCAGCAATGCTCAGCAAGAGCTAAAGGAGCTGTGGGGGGCAAGAGCCTGGGGCCAGGCTCTTGTGAGTGGTGCCCAGGGACAGGGGAAGGGGCAGCAAGGGGCACAAAGTGTCAGGCAGGAGGTTGGATGTGAAGAGGAGGAGAAAGTTGTTTGTTGTGAGGGTGCTGGAGGCCTGGAGCAGGCTGCCCAGAGAGGCTGTGGAGTGTCCTTGTGTGGAGAGCTTCCAACCCCCCTGGGCACTGTGCTGCTGGGCAAGCTGCTGTGGGTGCCCTGCTTGACAGAGGGGTTGGTCTGGATGACCTCCCTTCCATCCCCACCATTTTGTGCCTGTGGTTGTGTGTCCTGGTGTAGGCCTCTCAGCGAGCGTCGCAGGTTCCTCCACGACAACATGGTGGAGATCCCCAACCGCATCCTCTTCTCGGAGATGAAGCATGTCACGGTGAGCTCAGCACCCAGGCAGCCTGCCTGGGCATCCCAGACACTTCCCTGCTCCTGGCCTCCTGTGTCATGGAGGTTGCATGGGCAGCAGTTGTTGCCTGTCAGAAGGGTTCTGCTCCTGGCCTGTCTGCAAGACCTCTTCAGGCAGCAGCGTCCGGGAGGGCCATGCCTGGCTCCTGTCTTGCCTCAGCCACAAACACTTCAGCATCATCTTAACTTTCAGATCTCTTCTTGGCTTCTTGATGGTGTTGCAGCCAGCATAACTCTGTTGTACCTGAGAGTGCAGTGTGATGGCAGGGAGCTGGATGCTGCCAGTTCCCAACCTGGCAGCTTCAGGTGCTGTGAGGCCCAGCTCCAGGCTGTGTGTGCTGGGCAGGGCTGTGAGAGCAGCCTGCTCAGCTTCTGCTTAGGTCCTTGTGCACAAGCTCTGTGTCCTGCTACTTCTCTGCAGTGCTGCTGATTGCTGTAGCATCCTGGACTTGGTGGGGAGTGCTTGGACGTTTGGGGCAGAGGAAAAGAGGTTAAGTCATCTGGATAGAGAGGAGATGCTCAGTGGGGGAGAATCTGATCTGAGGAGATGCTCAACGGGGAGAATCTGATCTTGTGTGGGGGGGATGTGCTCAGGACACCACCTGTGGCTTCCTCATCTCTGAGGAGTGCTTTTAACTAACAAACCTTTGCCTTCCTGGGTCCTCTTTCCAGCTTGGTCACTGAATGTGCAGCAAAGAGAGCTTTGTGTGGACTCTGCTTAGAAAGCTTCTGACGTGAGGCATTGTGCTCTGCAGCTGGTTTGGCTTTAGTGCCACTGCTGCAGGCAGAACGCCTTGGAGGCACAGCCCTGAGCTGACAGCGTTCCTTTCCTTCCCAGAAAGCTTCAGATCTGGCAGATATGATCACCAGAGTCATCCGAGAGGGACTGGAAGGACTGGTGCTGAAAGATATCAAGGCAGGTCCACCTTTACTCCTCAGTGGGCTGTGTGGTAGCTGGGCAGCAGCAGGCAGGGCTGTGTGGGTGAAGCATTCAAGGCTGAGCACCCAGAAAACCTCTCTGGGCTCTCCTTGGTGCTGCCATCGGCCCAAGCTGCTGCCCCTGAGGTTCTGATGTGCTCCTGCACTGCTCCACTGCATCAAAGAAAGGCTGTTGGAGGAGGCAGCTGCCCACCAGCAGCTCTTCCTGACTGAGGTTCTTCCCTCCTTTTGCCCAGGGTAATTATGAGCCAGGGAAGAGACACTGGCTGAAGGTGAAGAAGGACTACCTGAACGAGGGTGCCATGGCTGACACTGCTGACCTGGTGGTGCTGGGAGCTTTCTATGGGCAAGGCAGCAAAGGTAAAGTCTCTGGAGCTGGCTTCACACAGGCATCTGTTAGCTCAGGAAATTCTCTGTTCTAGGGCTCCTGCAGCATTTAAGTCTCCTCACAGGATGAGGCTGGCAGCTGTAGCAGTGCCCATCTGCTGCAGCCCATCAGATGGCAGAGCCTTGTGTCCTGGGCTGGGCTCTTAGGGGGCAGAGGCTCTGTTCAGCTGGAGGGAGCTGATGCCAGGAAGCCATCACAAGCCCGAGGTCCTTTGACTCCCAGAGGATGGAAAAGGGGCTGGGTTCATTGCCTTGGAAAACTGCTCCTGCAGAAGCTGAGAGCTGTCCCCTCCTGCAGGTGGGATGATGTCCATCTTCCTCATGGGCTGCTACGACCCCAAGAGTGAGAAGTGGTGCACTGTGACCAAGTGTGCTGGTGGCCATGATGATGCCACCTTGGCACGTCTGCAGACAGAGCTGGACATGGTGAAGATCAGCAAGGTGAGAGGGGCTCTGGTGTGGAGGTGATCAAAGGATTCACAGAATTAACCAGGTTGGAAAAGACCTCTGAGCTCATCCAGTCCAACCTAGCACCCAGCACCTTCTAATTAACTCACCCCTGGCACCAAGTGCCTCATGCAGCCTCCTTTAAACACCTCCAGGCACGGCGACTCCACCACCTCCCTGGGCAGCCCATTCCAATGCCAATCACTCTCTCTGCCAACAACTTCCTCCTAACATCCAGCCTAGACCTGCCCTGCCACAGCTTCAGGCTGTGTCCCCTTCTTCTGTCCCTGGCTGCCTGGCAGCAGAGCCCAACCCCAGCTGGCTACAGCCTCCCTGCAGGCAGCTGCAGACAGCAATGAGCTCTGCCCTGAGCCTCCTCTGCTGCAGGCTGCACACCCCCAGCTCCCTCAGCCTCTCCTCACAGGGCTGTGCTCCAGGCCCCTCCCCAGCCTTGCTGCCCTTCTCTCAACACCTTCCAGCACCTCAACATCTCTTTTCAATTGAGGGGCCCAGACCTGGACACAGTAGCCAAGGTGTGGCCTCACCTGTGCAGAGTGCAGGGGCAGAAGGACTGCCCTGCTTCTGCTGGCCACACTGCTGCTGATGCAGTCTGAGCAAAGGGCTTGGTGAAAGTCTCCTTCCTGCTGAGGTGCTGGCTGGAGGCAGAGTGGCAGTGCTGTGCTGGGAGTGAGTGGCTCCACTGCTCTGACACACGAGGGGCAGGTGCAGCCAGCTCCTGAGATCTGTACCCAGGCACCGGGTGGGCAGCCAGGCACCTTCTGCCCCCTCAGGCTGGGCTCCACTGGGAGAGCAGAGCAGCACCACTCTTGGCATGGTGTGGTTGGTGTGGTCAGTCACTAGATGGGGCCAACGCTCAGCTCGGCCCACCGGAGCTGAATGAGTCCTTGTGAGGGACTTCCTGAGTTGAGGAATCCTGCCTCTGAAGGCTGGCCAGAGAGCTGACCTCACTGCCCTGCTGGAGGCCACCATTTGGGCAGTTCTCTGTCAATCACAACTGGAGGCACTGGCACTGTGTGACCTCTGGAGGGGCAGGAACGCAGAGCTGTACCACAGCTGTGCCACTCTAGGTGGGAGAAGCTGCTACAGAGCTGTGCACCTGGTGCTGCAGGCCAAAACAGGCTGCATCCTTACCAAGGCAGTGCAATACCTGCGTGGCTGTCTGCAACTACCTGAGGGGTGGTTGTAGCCAGGAGGAGGTTGCTCTCTTCTCTCAGGCAGCCAGCACCAGAACAAGAGGACACAGCCTCAGGCTGAGCCAGGGGAAATTTAGGCTTGAGGTGAGGAGAAAGTTCTTCAGTGAGAGAGTCATTGGACACTGGAATGGGCTGCCCAGGGAGGTGGTGGAGTCGCCGTCCCTGGAGCTGTTGAAGGCAGGACTGGACGTGGCACTTGGTGCCATGGTCTGGCCTTGAGCTCTGTGGTAACAGCTTGGACTTGATGATCTGTGAGGTCTCTTCCAACCTTGGTGATACTGTGAGACTGTGATGGCCTTCTGCTGCTGCTGCTGCTGCTCTTTCAGCACCTCCTTTGGTAAGAACCACCTTTGGTCAGACATGAATTGATTTTCTTTTGGTGTGTTTGTGCTTTTCATTCACAGGATCCCAGTAAAATTCCAAGGTGGCTAAAAATCAACAAAATCTACTACCCAGACTTCATTGTCCCAGATCCAAAGGTAAGAGCTCTCCTGGGTCACTGAACTGTGGTTTTAACTTCAATTCAGTATTCAAGTAGTCCCCCTTAACAAGGTTAGAGTTCATCCTTGGAACAGGGAATCAAGCACAGGGGTTTTTTATCTCTGGGTCTTGCAGATGCATTTGAGGCCAAGAGCTGTATGGAGAAATTGATACCTGCAGCACTTCTGGCAAATAAATCCCTTCCAGAAGTGAACTTCCTTTAGTCATAGAATCAGGCAGGTTGGAAGAGAGCTCCAAGCTCAGCCAGCCCAACCTAGCACCCAGCCCTGCCCAACCAACCAGACCATGGCACTAAGTGCCCCAGCCAGGCTTGGCTTCAACACCTCCAGGCACAGCCACTCCACCCCCTCCCTGGGCAGCCCATTCCAATGCCAATCACTCTCTCTGCCAACAACTGCCTCCTAACATCCAGCCTAGACCTGCCCTGGCACAGCTTGAGGCTGTGTCCCCTTCTTGTGTTGCTGCTTGCCTGGGGGAGAAGCTTGAAGTTCTTTGAGTTAGAGTGGTGGAAGCACAGCTGTGCTTCGAAGCCCAGGGTTGCCTGTGTGCAGGCTGTAGCAGTGTGCTTGGTGCTGTGTTTGTCTGCCAGCAGAAGTGTTCTCTAGAGGTGGATACTGAAGGGGCTGAGAAACAGGCAGAAGCTTTTCTAATCGAAGGCACTGAAAAGTTGAGTGTTTGAGTGCTGGGGCAGGGAGGGGATTTGGTGTAGAAGCTGGGGAGCAGAGACACCTGAGAGTTAGTTCATGAGAATCAGGGCTGTGATCTGACTGCCTCAATGCTGTGTTTAGAAAGCCCCAGTGTGGGAGATCACAGGGGCTGAGTTCTCCAGAGCTGAAGCCCACACTGCCGATGGGATCTCCATCCGCTTCCCTCGCTGCACCCGCATCCGCGACGACAAGGACTGGCAGACAGCCACCAACCTGCAGCAGCTGAAGGTGGGTCACAGCCTCTGCAGCATCTTCTGGAGGAGGCCTGGCAGCAGCTGTGTTCAGAGAGAGAAATCCAGGCAGCAGGGTGTGCAGGGCAGAGCTCTGCTGCCTGCCCCCTAGGATGGGGGTTACAGCTCCCCTGCGCTGCAGGCTCAGGTTGATTGCTGGATTCGTTTGCTGGGAATCTTCAGCTTTCCCTGGGGAGTGTCTTGAGCTGCTGAGTCCTTTCAGGAAGGTCTGTGCTGGCAGGCAGTTGGGTCAGCTCTTGTCACAGCCCTCATGGTGAGGAATGTCCTACCTGAGAGAGGTGACCTTTATTCTCTGCCACTAATTGCTGAAGCTGGGGGAGGTCTCTCAGAATCATTCAGGTTGGAAAAGAGCCTCAGGATCACCAAGTCCAACCAATATCCCTGCTCCACAGGGTTCACCCTAAACCATATCCCCCAGCACCACACCCAAAGGACCTTTAAACACATGGAGGGTTGGTGATTCTGCCTCCTCTCCAAGGGCTGAGGGCAGCCTGGCCCAGCTGCAGGGCAGAGAGGCCAAATGAACCCCTGGGGCTGCACTCACCTTGCAGCTCCTGCAGCTCCTTCCCTGATGTTCCTGTCAGGGGCTGGTTTCCTGCCATCCCCAGCAGTAAGTCAGCTGTGGAGGAGCTCTGTTCTCAGCCCACTTCTGTTGTTTGGGCTCTCTTCACACTGCCCACAGGGTACTGGCAGCAGATGCCAGCACTGGAGGGGCTCAGCCCACCTGCTGCCCAGGCTGTCTGGCTGGTTCCCTGTGCAGGCAGTGGGGAGAAGGGGAAAGTTCCCTCTTCAGACTGCCCAGGGTGAGCAGTAGTGTTTGCTGATCTCCAGGCTAGGGAGCCAGGCTCTGGGGAGTTTTTCTGCCTTGCTCTGCAGCAGATGATGGAAATGTGGCTTTTGGTAGCTCCCTGCATGGCTTCCCTTAGTGCAGCTGGGTGGAGCACAGAAAGCTTGAGCAGAGCTGACAGGAAAATAGCTGCAAGGAAGTGCAGGAAGAAAAAGCAAACTCTGAAAGGTGGAAGAAACAGGAGCCCCCATGGTCCAGCTCCTGTCAGAGGTTTCACCCTGGCTCAAGGCAGTTGCTTTGCTTCCTGTGGGACAGGAGCTGTACCAGCTCTCCAAGGAGAAGGCTGACTTCAGTGTCACTGCTGGGGAGGAGGATGCTGGAGAGTCCACAGCTGGCAGCAGTGGAGAGAACGAGGGAAATTCCAGGTCTTCCACACCACACAGCACGAATAAAACTCCCCCAAGCAAGTCACCTGCAAAAGCCCAGAAGCCAGAAGGTAGGTTGGAGAGAGGAGCCCCAGGGTGTGTTCTCTGTCTGGGGCAGGCTGGCTTTGGGCCTTTGTGTTGAAGGTGCCATGGCAGGGTTAATGGGCAGAGCCCTGTGTTGCTGCCACCCTCTGGGATGTGCTGGGCTTGAGAGAAGATGGACACAGCACTGATGGTGTTGAGGTTGGTGCTTAGGCAACTTGTGTGGACAGTAAAAGCTTTCAGATGTTCCATGCTGCACCTTGAACCTGGCAGTCTCAGTTACAGTTCATACCAAAACTGCTGGGAGTGATTTCTCTGCTTGCAGCCCACTGTGAGCCTCCTAGGAAAGGGTCCTGAGCAGTCTCCAAAGGCTGATCAGAAGAGCAAAGCTGCAGCCCTTTGGTCAGAGGGTTCTGGCCAGGTGGTGAACTGCAAAGCTGTGAAATCGATTTGTGTTGTCACTGGGGGGCAGCTTGAGGCAAATCCCTGAGCAGTCTCCAAAGGACAGTGGTGACAGCAGGGAGGGGAGGTGAGGGCAGGGTGATGGAGCAGCCAACACCTCAACGCTTACAGGCTGCTTTTGCCAGGTGGAAGAAGGAAACTTCTTCCCTTTTCCTCTTCCCCCACCTCCTCCACTTCACTGCCCAGCCAGTGTCTGGAGAGAGAGCAGAGCTGAGACAGGTTCTTGTTTCCAGAGAGCAAAGCAGTGATTGGATCCCCTCCAAAAGCAGAGCAGAAACGCGGGGAGAAGCGGAAAGCCTCAGAGATGGAGGACAACGGGAAGACGGTAGGGCATGGCTGGAGAGCAGCCCCTGGGCTCAGAGCTGTTCACATGGAGAAGCCTGAAACCACCTCCTAGCAGCACCCTAAGTTGAAACCAAAGGCAGAAAGAGCAGCCACAAGCCCCCCTCCCCCCCGCCCCGCAGTGTAAAGGCAGCAGTGTGGCTGCAGCTGCTCCTACCTGGCTGCAGAGTTGGGTTTGTCATGCTCTGTCTGCCCATCACTGCCCTGCTCTGCAGAGGGCTGTGACTGTCCAGCTCTTCCTGAGCTGGGAGCTGTGGAGGGAGGGGACTGACCTCTCCAGCCCCTTGTGCAGCAGGCTGGAGGAGTGGATTAAGAATCACTGAGCTGTACTTTCCAGATGCAGACAGCAGCTGCCCTGCCAGAGTGGTTATGTTCTGCTGCCACTAGGAAGCATCAGCTTGTGAAGACCAAGACATTTAGATCAGGGTTACTGGTCCACACCAGCAGTAAGGGCAGCAATGGAGCAGCAGTTCCCCTCAGCCAGGGAAGCAGAGTCCAGCTGTAGCATGCTGTGGGCTGCTGCTCCTGTCTGGTTTCATGGCCAGAGAGCAGACAGTTACCGGGCACGGTGCTGGAGTGGTAACCACAGAGCTGGGCCTGGACTGGGCTCTGCCTCAGTGAATTCAGAACTCCAGCCCAGTCTTAAGTTTCCCCTAACCTGTGCTTCTCCTCTCCCACACCACGCAGCCACTGCTGGACATCTTCACCGGCGTGAAGCTCTACCTGGCGCCCTCGGTGCAGGACTTCGACAGGCTGCGGCGCTACTTCATCGCCTACGACGGGGACCTGGTGCCGGAGTTCGACACGGCCTCGGCCACGCACATCATCGGGGACACTGAGGAGAACCCTGGGGCTCAGCGAGTGTCTCCCAACTGGATCTGGGCCTGCATCAGGAAGCGCAGGCTGGTGGCCCCTTGCTAGCAGTGCAGCTGAGCAGGCCTGGCACACAAGATTGCCCCAAGGGTGGGTGGAAGAAGCTCTGGCGAGATCCCTCTGTGGAGATAGGGAGAGGCTTGAAATACTCAGGTCCCATCTTGGTGCTTCCAGAGCAAGAGTGTGGAATGAATTAAAACTACTCCAACCAAGTGTTCCTGCTGCATCCATTCTTCTGCCTGTAGTGTAGGCAGCTGCACTTGCCCAGGTGCTGGGGTAGGCTCCTTGGAGTTTTTAAAGTGTGGGTATTTTTATAGATAAAGAAATAAAACTGAAGCAGTTTCTCCTGTGCTGTCAGGACTTCTTTTCCAAATGGTGTGCCCTGCCTGGGCAGCAAAACAGAGCCAACTGCCAAGCTCTTGGTTGCATTGGCAGGGTCATGCACTCTCTACAGCTCTCTGGAGGGAGGTTGGAGGGAGGAGGGGGCAGCCTCTTGGTGGCATAGAATCATAGAATCACAGAATGGTTTAGGTTGGAAGGGACCTCAAGGATCATCCAGCTCCAACCCCCTGCCATAGGCAGGGACACCTCCCACTAGAGCAGGTTGNTCTGGACTGGCTCCAGCAGTTCCATGTCCTTCTTGTGTTGGGGGCTCCAGAACTGCACACAGGCATGAGACAGGATCAGAGGAAAAGGTTTTGAGCTGCAGCAGGGGAGGTTCAGGATGGCTGCTAGGAAATAGTTCTGCACTGAAAGGGTTCTCAAACACTGGCACAGGCTGCCCAGGGCAGTGCTGCAGTCACTGTTCAAGCAGTCACTGTTCAAGCAGTGTGTGAACCTGGTGCTTAGGGACATGGTTTAGTGTTGACTCTTCAGTGCTGAGCCAAGGATCGGAGTGGATGAACTTTGAGGTCTCTTCCAATCAGATGGATTCTGTGAGTCTGTGATTTGGCTGCCTGGCTACAACCTACATAAAGGATTTCCTCCTGGTTTGAATTTTGCTGTCCACCATCCAGCAGAGGTCTGTGGCCAGCAGCAGCCTACAGCTCTGCTGCAGGTTGTGTGTTAAAGCAAGCACAGCAGTGAGCTTCCCTTACAGATCTGCAGCCTCATGCAGTGCTTCTCTGGATGTTGCTGACGAAGGAACTCTGCCATCATCTGGATCTTGTAGGACAGGTGAGAGCCTCCTTGTCTGAAGCTGTTCACAGCTACACCTCCTTGAATATGGCTAAAACAGGAAAGCAAGAGGGAAGCTGACTGCCAACTCTTCTGTGCACGGCAGTGTGCATCTGCTGAGTAACTCTGCCTGTGAGAAGAGCTGCCCAGGTTAGTGTTTACCTTAGGCCCAAAGTTCAGAGCTCTCAAGACCCTCTGTACATATCCCAGAGGTCAGCTTGTGCTGCTGAGAAGTTGTCTCTTAACTGGAGACCTTTGCTTCCTCTGCACTTCCACCCCAGGTAGAAGCCCTTTAAGCACCTGCCACTCCCCAGGCTTTTCTGGCTGCCCCTCAGAAGCAGCTGTGGGGTTGGCAGGGCTTAGCCTGTTGGTGACAGAGGCAGCAAGCAAGGTTTAACTAAATCACATTGCAGCTTTATTACAAAATTATAATCCAGACTTTTTCCTGTACCAAATCTAGGAAGTTGAACCATCAGAGTACCAAGAGGATTTAACAGTGTGCCCTTTCAAACAGAATAGCAACTCTGAAGATACCTAAACCGTGTCCAGTGGACATCAAGAAGCACATAAAATATTCCCATTTCTTAGTTCAGATCATTACATTCCTTTGGATCATTCACTGGGTTCCCCCAGCTTTGGATTTTCCTTACAACTCAGTCAGCCACATCCATTCTTGCAGGAGGAAAAAGGGTCCTGCTCCTGTCATGGTTTGGAGTCCTGTGGTGGGAGCATCTCCTCAGCATTAGACTGCTGGGTGTTGCTGCAGCAAAAAGCCAAACCTCTACAGCTACCTCTGTCCTCCAGGGAAATCTGAATTCTCCAGCCCTGAGCTCATTGCCAAACCTGACAAAGAGATTCTCACAGTGAATTGAGGCTGTTCAGCACTTTGGACCTGCAGAGGTCTCCATGAGCCTCCTGCAGAGCAAACCCAGTCCCTGCTTACCTCCTCTCATTCTTTATTAACCGTGCACTGACCTAGAGCTGTGTTCTCAGGCTGGAAGCTGCTCAACCTTAAGCCAGGTATCAGGGAACAACCTGAGCAGAGAAGGGGATAATAAACTCAGTTTTTAGCTCAATAAACCTCAGCAGCCACCACGGGTTCGTGGAGCTCAGTGCCCACCTCGCTGCTGCCTGCCGAGGGACACGTTTCTTCATCCAGAGCCGAGGGCTCTGTGGGTTGCAGCAGAAGCAAGGAGTTGCTACTCCTGCAGTACTCCCTGGTGGAGTTAACAGCTCTAACCACTACTGCACAGGCATTGCTGTAGCTGCACGACACCACCCCCCCTGCCCCCCAGCTCTAATCGGACTCTCTGCTGCTGGCAGCCACACAGAGCCCCAGGGCTAACACACAGAGGAAAGCTGGGAAGGGGAAAGCCTGCAGCAGCAGGAGCCCTTCCCAGAGTGCAGTCCTCTGGTGCTGAAAGCTTAAGGCTTCAAGGTTCTGACACAGGCTGTGCTGGCAGCCAGTCAGACTGAGAGGCACCCAGATGAAGGTGCTGGGCAGGACAGCTGCAAGGGCTTGTCCTGCTCACATCTGACCACAGAATCCTCTTCCCCCTCACAGACAGAGCATGAACTCAGTTGCTTTTGGTAGCCTGAATGGAGCAGGGCTGTAAAGCTGAGCAGAGGGGAGGATGGGGGGAGCTGATGAGTGAAAAGGGTCTGCCCCGACCATCTCTTAGCAGTTCAGGGGAGAAAGGTTGCTTGCTTTCATCTCCCCTCTAAAAGCCACCTGCACTTGAGTGTGATTGTGCAGCAATGGAATCCTCCTTTGCTTCTCTTCAGCCCTTTGTTTTCCTTGCCAAAGCCTCTCAAAGACTCGAGCCTGAGACTTGCAGCTGCTTAAGTGAGCAAGGGCAGTGCAGAACCTCTGAAGTCCCAAGAACCAACAGCAGTCAGAGCAGCAACCTCCTTCTCCCTGGCACCAAGCAGCTGAGGCTCTGTGTGGCACTGACATTTCTCACTGCTGCAAATCAAATGAGAGCTGCATTAGGGTCACACTGCTGCTAGGGGAAGGGGAGGCTGACTGCCTGTCCTGCAAGCATAACAACTGAACATTAAATTAACAAAAATAACATTAATGAGCACATTTTAATCTTGGAAAGTCGCTGGGTGTAAGGCCCAAACAGCAGGACAAAGGCCACGTCCTCAGCCCCCAGCCTGCTTCTCTTTGTTACTCAAGGGAAAACAAAGCCTCTGAATGGGGTCTTCGTGGTGGAAAAGTGGAGCAGCCAGCCCGTCCCCAGCACTGGTGGATCAAGTTCCTCTGCAGCGTGGGCTGTCTGCTGCTGGCAGGGAGCTCCAAGGAGTCCAGGCACTGCGGTGTAAAGCACTGCTGAGAGAAGAGCAGAGCCAGGCGTGGCTGGAGTGAGAGCGACTGGCCCAGGCTTCATCTTCCCTCACTTCCAGCTCCAGGGATGGGGTCCGTGTGCCTAACTCTGACCTAAGTGTGGCAACTCTGACCGTGTCCCTAAGAGCAGATGAGGCTTTAAGGCATCGCCAGGCTTCCCGGGGCAGCCCTAGGACCTGAAGACGTGGACGGCCCTGATGACGTACTGCCTGCAGATGGGGCACTCGCTCATCCGCTTCCCGCACTTGGTGCACGTCACCATGTGGCCGCATTCCAGCAGCACGCAGTCGATGGCTGCATCCATGCAGATCTTGCAGAGGTTCTCCTCCACGCCAGGGAGCCCAGCACCACCTGAGTGAGCAGAGACCACAACTCACATTAGACTCAAGGATGTCGTTTTCTTGCAGCCCCCAAACTGGCCTTACCAAAGACCTTCCCCCATGGACACTGGGGACTGTCTAGACTGATGGGTGAGTGCCCCCCCGCAGCTGGCACCTGGCTGTCACACAGGACAAGGACACAGGACAAGGAGTTTCAGCTGTCACACAGGGTGACATGAACTAAAGCGCCAGTAGGAGCCTTAGCAGTGAGGTGAATGAAGCAAGCAGAGCAAACAGCCTCAGGCTGCATCAGAGGAGGTTTAGGTTGGGCATGAGGAACAATTTCTTCCCCTAAAGGCTTGTCAAAGCCTGGCTCAGGCTGCCCAGGGTGGTGGTGGTGGAGTCCTCCTCCCTGGAGGGGTTTAAAGCCACGCAGCTGTGGTGCTGAGGGCCACGGTTGGGTGGTGGCCTGGCAGTGGTGGCTTCAGGGCTGGACCGAGTCAGTAACAATCACTCACCAGGCTGATCGTCTGTGTCCGAAACTGCAAGGTAAGAGGAGAAAGTGGTTTGGGGAGAGTAAGAGAGAAAAGGGAAAGACAATTAAATGAAATTAACAAGAAAATGAAAGAAAATACAAAATAAAACGAACAAGAAAAATAAAATAAGCAAGAAAATAAAACTAAAATAAAATAGAAAATTAAAAAATA
>WAAF01007583.1:0-61316 GCA_013400475.1 Tricholaema leucomelas | reverse complement strand
GGGTGATAGGTTGGACTGGATGACCCTGGAGATCCCTTCCAACCTTGCCAATTCTATTCTATGCATAACCTTCTAATTTTCATAACTGGTGAATAAAGAACAGTGGAATATGTAGATTCTAACTGGGATTTTCTTCACCCATGCCCACGACCCACATCTTTTTAAGTCACAGTTTGTCTTAAAAGTAAGGCATCCACACTGAAAATACTTACGAGATTGTCATAAATATGCTTCTTCTTACTCCAGTTACTTGGCTGAAGGAAAAAGCTATGTTTGTAGGATATTCAGGATACAAAAGAGCTACCAGTAATTTCTTCTGGTTCACAATTATTATAGTAACAAGATCATAAGAAACAGATTTGGAATAGTCCTGCACCTGAAACGTGTATTCATTGTATACAAGATCAGTTATCTTCAAAGGATATCTCTTCATCACAATGCTGTCAAAGCAGCCTCAGTATGAGTGAATCATAGAATGGTTTAGGTTGGAAGGGACCTCAAGGATCATCCAGCTCCAACCCCCTGCCATAGGCAGGGACACCTCCCACTAGAGCAGGTTGCTCAAGGCCTCATCCAGCCTGGCTTTAAACACCTCCAGGGAGGAAGCATCCACAACCTCCCTGGGCAACCTGTGCCAGTGTCTTACCACCCTCACTGTAAAGAACTTCCTCCTAACATCCAGTCTAAATCTCCCCTCTTCCAGCTTAAACCCATTCCCCCTCATCCTGACATTACTAGACCTTGTCAATAGTCCCTCCCCAGCCTTCCTGTAGGCTCCCTTCAGAGTGCAGCAGTTCAAAAGCAACAACCAGCTAAGTAGCATTGGTTACTCTAACTTTCTTTGTGGTGTGAAAACATCCTAAAAATATATATGTAGAAGCATCACCTTCAAAGTTGTGAGTGGTTTTTGAGTAGTTTACACAGCAACATGAAGCTTTAATAGTTATTTGTCCACTAAGTTAGAGATATCAATTCATAGAACCAGGTTGGAAGAGATCATCCAGTCCAAACTATAAAACACAGTGGCTTCTTTTTTTTTTTTAAGAAGAGGGAGTGCTACTGATCCTTTAAGACTTCTTTTGCTTAAAAGACATTCCTGGAACTGAAAACATACCCACTACACAGATGACAATAAAGAGGTCCAGAGTATTTTATCAAAGGAAACATTTACAAGACTTCTGAGGGCTGATGATTTGCTCCCAAGATGAAGGACACATACACAAATTAGAATGTTACAAAGAAAACCATGTTAGTTTTGAGGAAAAGAACTTGAAAGAGTCACGTTTTTCCCCCCTTAAACTGCATTAGCTGCCACACAGAGCTGCTTGGAAGTAAAGATTTAGATTCTGTGTTAGCAACACAGGCCCTGTATCTGATCAAAGTCTTGGACAGCTACAACAGGTTGTTTGGAATATCAGGACTTAATTTTAATGAGACCAAAAAGTATTGGGTTTTATTCATGTCACTTGAGAAATATCTCACAGCTCTCAATAATCCTAGAAATCTAAGACAAGTCAGACAATCTTTAACTGCAGACAAAGAGAAGATGTTAGCCTTGCAAAATTGATCCCCCCACGTCATTAATGTCACATTGAGGATTACAGTCACCATACTGAACGCTCAGAGTCATAACTTAGTACAACCTGAAATTACCTTCCCGGTCTGGGCAATGATTTGAAGTGGTCAAGAAGATACACTTGGGATAGGTGAAGTACAATTTAATTGCTTTAGTATAGTGGCACAATTAATTCAAAAGACCAGGTCAGGAATTTTCCACTGATTTAGTTACAGTAGAGTACAGGATTCAGTGCTTTGGCTCACCATCTGACAAAACAGTCTGAGGGAATTATTTGTTCTTATTTAGATGGAACATACTTGACAAGGGCATTTGCTTCTCATGTTCAAAGAAGTATAGCCATTAACTTGCACATCATTCCTTGTTTTGCTGCTCAATCCTAAGAAGGAGGGACAGGAGAGAAAGTTGCTGAGATGAATTTATTTTGCCAAGTGTCAGCAGATTCATTGATAGCTTCAGAGCAGGATTTACTAAGCTTTTGAGGTGGTCTCTGAAGGCAACTGTGAAGTGCTAAGTTATGAAGAGCATGAGAAAACGAGAAGGAGATTGCATTTGAACTTGTTTGGTTGTTGGATCTTTTGTTTGTTTGTTTTCAAGGGCATCTGTTGTCACCGAGGCAGAAAGCAAAACTGACTTTTAGAAAGGTTTCACTATTCAGCATAAGAAACTGCACTTCAGATATGAAAATGATAGTGCAAGAATTGCAGCAAAAGAGATTCTGACCACTGAAAGGGTAAGAGTCTTTTAAGTCATCCTTATCTATTTCCACACTTCATCTTTAACTCCAATTTTTTGTCATTCAACTGCAGCTCCAAGTCAGCTATTCACAAAGAAAGAAATGTGCAGGTAAACCACTGCTTTTATTCTAGACTTTGAAGTAAGGATAGAACACTAACATGCTATGCTACTGCTAAATGTAACCATTTTATGATTAATCACAGATGAGACTGAAAAGGAGATGTTTTGGATGAAGTCTGTGGCAAACAAACCTACATTCTGCTGTATTTCTTTCACTTTGAACATAAAAGGGATCAGGTCTGATTAGCTATAAATAGACAGCTGACAGTAGAAATCACCTTACCTTTCATATCACACGGCTCATTTACACAGCACAACCATTTCGACTGAATCACAGCATTACCAGGCACAGAAGTCCTTTGCAAATGATTCACAGTTAAACTAAACCTGGCTTACTGGCTGCAGGCCAGTACTCGAGAGCTGCTGAGTTCAGAGAAGGGCAGTGTGTGACTATTCACCTTGACTGCAGCTCTTACCCAGAGCAGCCAGTTTTCTGCTCTGTTAAAAACTACACCGAGTGAGGAGCTTCCTCTGAACACACATCTAAAAGATACAAGGATGTATGCAGATTGATAACAAACGGATCAGATGATGACAGTACTCAAAGACCTACGGACCTGTTGTAACCCATTAGAGGTATGTTCCTCCATGTAGTCACAGCACTCTATGTACAACCAATACTGTTGCCAGGTCACCTTTTTCATAGGGTGTGAAAAGCTCAGAACCACTAAGGAGCTTTTCTGGCATTTAAAACTGCACCCCTAACACCTGCTAAAGCAAAATGCAATCTGTGGGTCACGCCCATAATTACTAGTAGGAAGGAAAGAACAGACCAACTTGGGCAAATCATATCCAGCTGGAAGTGCAGCAGTAACCCCTGCTGTCAGAGCACAGCCACTACCACAGACTGCAGCAACTGCTCCAGCTCCCGAGGAACAGCAGCAAGTGTTGGGGAAGTGTGACCCAGTGCTCATTTTCCCCAGTGACAGAATCATAGAATCAGTCAGGGTTGGAAGGAACCACAAGGATGTGTGTGTACAGCTACTGTAATAAACACATTGAAAGGAGAATAAACCAGGGTAGAGCCTTCACATTCTGGTTCCAGCAAAGAAAGTAATTTATTACTCTTTTTACAACGAAAGTTGGTGGAGAATTCAGTGAGCTGCCATGAGGGAGATAAGGTTGTTTTAAATGCAAATATGAAGTCAAAGGAATTGCTGCATTGAATTCACCCACCTAAGAAGTGTATGAACCCTACCTAAGCTTGTGCAATGATACCAAGTTAAATATTTATCTGTCAAGACTTGCCTACAAGTTGAATCTCACACAATGTTTTATTGATATTTGTCAATAAAGACCAACAGGAAGCTGCTCATACTTTAAGGTTCCACAGGGACCATACACTAACATTGAATTTTCACATTTTCAAGCACAGCAAGGCACAATTCTGTGTGCAAAACAGAAGGCTGAAGCTTTGAAAGATACAGAAGTTGAATAAAATTACTTAAATGACAACTACCTTATTAATGCTATATTGAAATCGCCCTAAGTTTTTATTAAAAGTCAGATACTTCAAAATTCTTATTCTTGTCATACATATAAGGTTACAAAATTACCTTCACTTTAACCTCTAAGGAGCTGTAAAACACAGGTATGGGTTTATTACTTAATTTAAACACTTACATTAGAATAGAAAAAGTCCACACTCACCTCCCACTTAATATCAGGCAGGTAAAGGAGAGGGGGGATTCTCCACAATCCACTGATCAGGAAACAAACAACTTTCTTTTCAGAAACTTACTTTGCCTGTAAATCCCTAAAATGTGTCTGCTAGGCCCTAATTAGTGGACAGGACAATATTTACCAAACAACACACACAGCTCACCAAAATCCCCACAACTTTCAAGGCAATAAGAAGCAAACACTAGGAGAGGTGGCTTTACTCTTCATATGGTGTTCTCAATGACTGGGAGGTGTGGCTGACACACCAAAAGGCAGCTCTGCCATTCAGCAAGACCCTGACAAGCTGGAGAGCTGGGCAGAGAGGAACCCAATCAAGTTCAACAAGGGCAAGTGGTAAAGTCCTGCACCTGTGAAGAATAACCCCATACATCAGCACAGACGAGGGGCTGACCTGCTGAAAAGAAGCTCTGTGGAGAAGGACCTGTTTGTCCAGGTGGACAAGTTCATCATCAGCCAGCAATGAGCCCTTGTGGCCAAGAAAGCCAATGGTACTCTTGAGTACACTAAGAACGTGGCCAGCAGGTCAAAGGAGGTTCTCCTTCCCCTCTACCCAAGTACATCCACATTTGGAGTACTGGGTCCAGTTTCGGGCTCACCAATTCAAGAGAGACAGGGAACTACTGGAGAATCCAACAGAGGACTATAAAAATGATAAGGGGACTGAAGCATCTCTCTCTTGCGGAGACACTGAGAGACCTGAGGATCTTTAGACTGGAGAAGACAAGACTGAGAGAAGATCTTGTAAATAAAGAGCAGAGGTCAAGAGGATGGAGCCAATCTCTTCAGGAGAGCCCAGTGATATGAGAAGGGGCTATGGGCTCAAACTAGGACACAGAAAGTTCCATCTAAAGATAAAGGAAAAACTCCTTTTTGATGAGGGTGACAGAACATTAAAACAACTTTCCCAAAGAGGTTGTGGGGTCTCCTTCTCTGAAGACTTTCAAAACCTGCCTGTAAAACTTCCTGTGCAACCTGATTTAGGCGGACAAGACACCAGTGCTATGCCAGCTGCTGCCTCAAGGTCCTGTGGAAGGCAGCATCTGAGGCAGAAACTGTTTGGATCACCCACATAAAAGTCAGCCAGAGAATCTGCTGCTCTGACTGCAAGGTACTGATGAAAGCATAGCTGAACTAACCGTTTGAAAAGGGAAACATTACACAACTCTAGACAGTATTTGAGGCTGTTGATATATTTCTAGATTTGATTACTGTAGTAAAAGACAAATGTAAGTCACTGCTGAATTACCATAAAGATTATGATGAAGTTAAGCAATGAAAATGGATGTGAAATTCTGACTCCTGGGAACTTGCTTACTGATCTTACAATATGAGAGATGCAGTAACTATTACCTTCAACATACAAAACTGACTTCCTACAAACATTCAGTGTGGTTGTAAAAGAAAACCCAGCCTTGTCTTGAGTTTTCATTTGCAATGCTGTAGAAACTTTTGTGAGACAAAGGGTTTGAATACTCTTGCTTTGTTAAATTCGAGTATTGTGCTAGTTTGAAGCAGGCTGGAATATTTTGGTGAGAAGAATTAGATTATGGGCTATGAAAAGGAAACAATGGCAATGTCTACTTCACTCACAGGCTTGCTGAGATGTATAGAACCAAGAACACAAATATAGATAAGAGAGTTGCTCTCTGGCTCTGTCTGCATGCACTTCTCTCCTTAACTCGCTAACTAATCCCTCTGCTTCCTAACCCCCCTGGCTGATTCTCCAAACTCACTTTGAATGCAAGGCAAAGTCTGGGACAAGGTAGAGGGGTGGAAAGGAGGTGAAGGGTGGTTGGGAGTCCCTTCTGGGGACTCAGGTTTCTGAGAAGGCTGTTGCGTTTCTGTATTACCTTTTAAAACCTGTATATTTCTGCATACAGATGTATAGATTGTAACTACCTGCTTGTATATTGTGCTAAACTGTAAATACAAAGCTCCGTTCTAATTTCAGCTTGGCTGAGCCTAGTCTGGGTGATTTATTGGGGGGAGAGGGGAGGAAAACACCCAAATCCTCACAAGGAGGCTCAGGGGTGACCTTGTTGCTGTCTACAACTACCTGAAGGGAGGTTGTAGCCAGGTGGGGTTGGTCTCTTCACCCAGAAAACCAGCAATAGAACAAGGGGACACAGTCTCAAGTTGTGCCAGGGGAGGTCTAGGCTGGATGTTAGGAGGAAGTTCTTCACAGAGAGAGTGATTGGCATTGGAATGGGCTGCCCAGGGAGGTGGTGGAGTCACCGTCCCTGGAGGTGTTGAAGCAAAGCCTGGATGAGGCACTTAGTGCCATGGTCTGGTTGACTGGATAGGGCTGGGTGCTAGGTTGGACTGGATGATCTTGGAGGTCTCTTTCAACCTGGTTGATTCTATGATTGTATGAATAACATGGAATATCTCATGCATTTTGAAGATGTGACTGAGGAGTGCTTTCCTGACCAACTTGGTCGATGCTATGATTCTAATTAAGATTAAATTTAATTAGGATCCAGTCCCACCCAACTGCTGAATGAATAAGACAATATTCACAGAGGTAAGATACGCATGTTACATGCCACGTTCCAGTGATCCAATATTACTTGGATTTTGAAGTGGTAAGCCTGCTTTTTCTGCAGCTCAACTACATTTTCTGAAAACAAACCCAAAAAAATCCCCATTTAAAACTAGTTAGCTACAAAGTTGTATTGGCCACATGAGAAAAGCAGAAATTATGCTTTTAAAAGTTACCAGTTGTTAAACCTGGGAAGCAGTAATTCTCCACAGTTAGGATGGACAGACATCTGTTTGTTTAAGTCATACCAAAATTCTTGGAAGAGGCAACTCATTTGGGTTTTGAAGTTCTTTTCATTTCCTCATTAGTACCTACAATGTGAATATTGTTTTTATTTCTACTGACAAAAAGGTTTCAATATATTCAGTGCAGAGAAAATAAATAAGAGAAACACTTTTTAAGGACAATTCCTAAATTTTAGGACAATTTTTTTTTTAGGACAATTCCCTAAAATGAAGTTCACCAGCAAGGGTAGTCCATACCAATAGTGGTCTGGTCTCCTGCTGGCTATACACAGAAGTGCTTTTTTCTCCTACTTTGGATACATCAGAAGTGTTTTTCTGCAGATATATTCTGTGCTTGATACAGGACAGGGAAATGATACAGGGAAGTTTAGAAACAGATTATGTGCACAACCAATCAGTTGGTTTGTTGTTTGTTTTCACCCTTCTGTTCAAGCTAACCAGAAAAGCCACCACAGAAGTCTAAAGCAAATACCTCCTGCTGTCTGACCTTACTTGGCAGTTTTTAAACAGCATGTAAACAGTCACCTCAAGCATTACCACGTCCTTCATTTGTAAGCTTGGTCAGTGTGTTTGTCTACTGGATCAGATTATAAAATAATGAAGAACATTGCCTACTGCATTGTTATGAAGAACTTAAGAGAGCGTGAAGGTGATTACAGAGCAATGGTTAGGTCAGATCACCAGAATGTGATGAAAGTCAACAAACATCTACATTACCATCATCAGTAAGTTTGCAGATGACATCATGTTGGGACCAGGTGTCGATCTGTTGGAGGGTAGGAGAGCCCTGCAGAGGGACCTAGACAGGCTGGATGGGTGAGCAGAGGCCAACGGGATGAGATTTCACAAGGCCAAGTGCAGGGGTCTGCACTTTGGCCACAACAACCCCAAGCAGCACTACAGGCTGGAGACAGAGTTGTTTTGATGGGGTTTATTTTAAGTCTGCTGTAGACCCCAACTTGGAGTTTTTTTTATTTTAAATACTTGTTTCATTGTGTAAGAGAACCCAAGAGTATGAAATAGCTTAAGCAATTGAATGTCTACAACCTAGTGGGAAGACAGAGGCTTCTAATATAACACTTTAAATAAAAAGTTGCTCTATCCCAGCATAAAAAAATGGAGCTTGAAGATTACACAGTCCTTGCAAGGAACAGTGACTGGTCAGGGTAAGACTCTCAGCCAGAAGCAGTGACAGGGAATTCTACACTCTTGCCCTCTCTCTTCACAGAATGGTAGGAGTTGGAAGGCACCTCGTGTCCAACCCTCCTTCTACATGTTCTACCTGCAGAAGCCACTGGGTATGGGCAGCAAGGTCTGCTCTCAAGCTTTCCACTTTGGGGCCTCATATGCTTCACAGAAACAGATGACATAGCAAGATGCAGTTAGAAACTTTACTACTGATTTGTGCATCGAGTGCCACAAAGTCCCCAAAGAAAACAGAAACACAGAAATCCCATCAAGAATTCAGCTGGTCCAGAGAAAGCACAAAGCACTACATCAGGGTTCAGGACAGCATCTCACAGCAGGGCCACCTGCAGCCTTAGTAGGCAACACTAGCACTCAGGAGCACCTCAGACCCCACCGCTTTCAAGCATGGTGGAGCCAGACAGACTTATAACATGCTGTTATAGAAGCTACAAGTCCCCACCATGAAGACTCGGTCACAGAAAAGCCTAGCATGGAATCACATGCTCAACTAATGCAGAGTCGAATCTTTGAAGAGGGCAGAAGAAATCCAGCCAGAAGGATTTTTAATTGTTGCCCACATTGTTTTCCAGATTCCCATCTATATCTGGCCATATTAGCACCTGCTTCAGAGGGAGGGCAAGTGCCTGTAGTTACTCAGGAGGGGAAGGCTAGACCTGTAAGTCAGCTGCATTATCATCTTTGGTGCAAGACATTTGTTCAGAAGTCAAGAACAGATCACAGGATTTCACATTTTGCATTACAGTTCCACCACATTTTTTTTCCTTCTTTCTGGGCCGTTTAACTTACTTTAAATGAACATCTGTGATAGCTTAGCATCTAACAGTATTTCATTGTCCTGCCCTACCTTCTACTCAGTGTCTGTTGCCTCCAATTCTAATTTATTTTATGCTTCATTCTACAGAGTTTCAGAGTAATCAGAAGTGTCAAATTGCTCTGAAACTTATTAAAAATAAACCTTTGCATGTATGGCTTTACAAACTACTGTAGCAGTTCAATTTTTCCTCCTCTTCCATTTAAACTCATTTATCTTCTGATACCACCTCTGTGTAATTTTGCACTGGAAAGAAATTTCTCATTTTGACTTGGATCATCAACATTTCAGAGCTTCATCCCCCTTTCCCTACATTAATTCCAAACCACACTTCTCCAACTAAAGCCACCTCTGTTAAAATGCTACTTCCAAGGTAGCTAATTGAAGAAAGCATTCATATTTTCTTTTGTAATTTCCTTCTTTTACTGGTTTGTGTTATTGGTGAAATTACTGCTCTGGGGTGCCCTCTCTAATTCTCTCTCTCTGGGAACCCCAAATTGGTTCACAAGATATTTTGCCAACCTTTGTATTCCTATGGGAATGGATGGGGAACGTAGTGAATGCTGTATCACTAGAATGAGTGAGACAGGTACAGAAAACCATCTGCTAGAGTGAGACAGTCCAAAAGTCGGTAGGTTATGGGAAGAGAAGTAGAGCATGTAAGCATCTCCCAATAAATGGGTGCTTCCTCCACAGATTGGGATCTCTGGCCTGTCTGCAGCAAGCAGCCACTTCTCCATGACCTTGCATTAGTTTGCAATTCATGCGTGTCACCCTGGGACCTGGCTGGCTGGACCTGAGATAGCAGAGCCTGCAGATCGAACCCACATCTCTCCCCTCGTCCAAAGTACAGGAGCTTGTTGATAGCAGCCTGAATATATCGAACTGACAACAGCTACGCATTTGATGTGTTTTGACCACCAAGAGCTGGAGGCAAAACTTATTCATAGACTTGACATGAGGGAAGGGATCATTCTGATCATTTAAGTGCTCATCCTGGTTAGCCTTACATTCAGGAGAGAAATACAATACCCCATACTGCAACAACACAGCCTTCCCCTCCCATAGAAAACGGTGTCTGAGCTACAAGATTCACAGGCAGTCATTTGATTTAAACATTGAATTTACAGTAATGTTTTGAAGAATAACCTCTCAGTTTTATTTGGATTAGAGGGAAAAAGCCCACAAGTAAGCAAATATTTTTCCTTTCTGTTAAATCTTTCATCCTGGGCAGATAATTTGTCTCATACAGCATATGCATGACACTGCTTTAAGACATAACAATGCAAGGTGGAGCAGCTGGAGTGCTTTAGCACAGATCACTCTCTACTCAAGACATATTGACAAACAATCCAGTTATGATCAGGAATTTTGACTGAAATACTGGGAGAGGAAAAATCCCTTACCGTGATGTAAGAAGTGGGTGAAAAGTTTGATAATTGTAGGATTAAGCAGACAACTATTGACAGACAAGGAACAAAAAAATAGCCAAGGGCAAATCACAGCTTTTAAAATTATTGTTATTTATGAACAACTTCCTGTCTCAATATTTGTGTTTTGCTGGTTGCCCCACAGTAACATATTTCTTAAGCAAGTTTTCTTTCTCCAATCCAGAAATCTCCCAACAACATCTATTAATTTATCTGCCAAAGCAACTTGCTTCTGTGATTTTGCACAGCAAAACTGATTTGCACTGTGATATAAGAAAAAAAATCAAGGAATGCTGGTAAAAAGGTCTCAGAGACCAGATGCTCATTTTGAGGGTGTCTGTGGCAAACTGTAAAATACCAAACTCTGTCAAGAGGTTTGTTTACAGTAATCAGTTGATAATCTGCAAACCTAAACAAGGGCTACTGTAGAAGTGTCTGCAGCTACTCCTTGGAGATCTGTGATAAGCAATCTTGTAAAGCCCCAGGCCTGCAGTGACGAAGGAAAGCAGGAAGGAGATAAAGGAGAAGCAGAGATACCCTGACATCAGCAACAAAGGAAGGTCTGCTGACCAGAGATGAGAAAGACCCTGTGAGGAAGACTGAGTGGGGTGTTCATTGCAGATAACCATTCCAGACCACCAGAGTTGGAATCGTTGGAACTGGGGTTGAGAATGGGAAAACACTTACTTGTTAATGAACTCCAAGAAATAATTGTAATAACCTTACCTCCTATTATGAATATGCCTGCTCTTGTGACAGAAACTATGGCTTGTGCCAGCATGGGGTGTTTAGGATTGCTGGAGAGACCCCGCCTGCACCCAGCTCTGCAGTAAAACATACCTACTTCATAACTCTGCATGAGTTTTGGGGTTCATTTTGCAGGTCACTGCACGCACAAACTACTACTTTCCCAATTTCAGCTATGTCTGAAAGCATTTCAGGAATGCTGTTTAATAGCACCTCTGCAATTTTGTCCTCTCAGGGCAAAGTTTCTCCAGCAAGGAATAAACTAACACTATTTTCATCAGATCCATGTCAAATTGTAACTCTTACTTGCAAGCGTTTGTGCCTTGTCACTAGCAAGTCAACCGGTGAATGCAAATTCTAATCTAAGGAAATCATCAGCCAGATCACAAGGAAGTCAGTACTGCAAGGCCAGCAGTCATTGGGTTAAGCAGACAAGGGCATTACTAGGCAAGGGCTAAGAAGACATTTGTGGTGAAAGGTCCAAATCATGCCTGAAATACATACCCACCACAGATCCTAAACACCTGCCTGAATACCCACCTTGCGCCCCCTTCCCGCTTCTTCTTCCCGGGTGGAAGAAGCAGGAAAGCAGACAAAAGCTTTGGCGCCTCTCAGTATCACAGACCCCACATTTGGCCTCGTTTTGCAGCCTGCTTTGTTTGTGATAAACACAGGTCAGGATCCTAGGCCTGTGCATCTGCCTTTTATGGAGAAATGGTTCAGGATGGGTTCTAGGGGCGGTTTTATCTGCTGCTATTAGTCAAAGACGCTTAAAACCCTAGCAAACTTGCTTGTTTGCTGCTGCTTTTGTTTTCATAGTATAGTATCACAGTATCATCAGGGTTGGAAGAGNTCTTCTCCAGGCTAAACAACCCCAGCTCCCTCAGCCTCTCCTCGTAGAGCTTGTGCTCGAGGCCTCTCCCCAGCCTTGTCGCCCTTCTCTGGACATGCTCAAGGATTTCAATGTCCCTTCTAAACTGGGGGGCCCAGAACTGAACACAGTTTTGGTCGCTACCTGTTTGCCTTACGTGCCTCTGTGTGCCACCACACTTTGCATCGCGCGTAACTGGGGAGTTGCCTACAAGCATCAGCCCTGACCCTGCCTGATCGCGCCCGCCGGAATATAGGTAACGACCTAGCAACCAACTGCAACATCAGGACGTGCCAGCCTGCCGCCCCAGCCCGAGTGGCGACTCCTTGCGATACGCAGCACTCAATCGGACTGCTCCAGCCCGCAAGCCTGGACCCTGCTTTGCCCAGGTGGCTGCTGACCACCCGATGACTTCCCGAGAGCCACGGAAGACCTCTCTGCTGTCTGTGGGCCTTCTCAGACTGAACAAGCAGCACAGCCCCACCGCATCATCACCACCTGGCTTTCACTATATGTATTTTCCCCATTTATGCTTTTGGAGAGCAAATATTGAGACGCTTAACCGGTGAGTAGCCCAACTCTCTTTACTCAAGTTTGACAAAGTTTATGCTTAGCCTTTAAGCGGCAGTTTGTGCTGCAAGTCTCTCTAGTTAAAAACGTCTGTGTTTTTCAAACATCTCCTAAATCATTTGACTGTGCAGATACATTCTGCAGAATAGCTTTACCAAGCGCACCATAGAATCTCTGTGTGTTAACTGTAAATGAGTTTGGGGAAATTTTCTTTGCGTAATTAATAAACTATTTAATACTTTTACATCGGCCTCATTACAATTCACTCCCAAGCCAGATTCAGACCCCTCTTTAACAAGCCGACCCAAGATGCACATACGAGCGACTTCAGTCCTGGATAATCTATGAACCAAACAGTACTTCTTACTTGCTTTAAAGGGATTATTTTGATCATAAATATTTGGAACAGAAGCGAGAGAAGAAAGAAATAAGAAAACAGTAGGATTGCACTCAGGAAGCTAAATTCCATTTCCTGGCACTTTTACACAACACATTTACTTCAGTACAAGGCACAAGGGATTAATTTGGTCCACAGAAACAGGAAGCTCTCTAATAACAAACAGGAAAATAGATTTTCATGCAAGTTCTGCAGAAAGCATTTTTTAATAGTTTGTTTGCCCTCATTTCTGAAGGGAGAGGAATATTTAGAAGCAGTTTCCTATATATTCAACCTTGAGCATCGTCTAAACTTCAGAAAAACTGCAACCCCTGTATTCCCAAAAAGGCATGTAAAGCAACCAGCTGTCTTTTGCAGTGCTCTCTAGTGAGTCTATAGATTCCACTCAATGCTTCATTAGCCCTAACGATCATATAGGTTTTCCCTGGCTGCACTGTGTAGCAAGCAGATTTCCAATCACTGCAGAATAACCAACAAGACGCAGCTGAGAACAAAAATCCAGGAGCAAGGAGAAAGTTCCATGGGGCTTGGATTGATGATGGAACCCTTTCAGGCTTGGCTCTGCTTCCAAACAGGAACAATTCTTCTGTGGCTGTGTGCAGCCATCTAAGGAGAGCAGGGGGGATGTGCCATGGAGCTGTGAGCTCCAGCTGCAGAGAGCAGTGGAGCTGTCTGATGTAGTGGAGCACAGCCCTATGAGAAGAGGCTGAGGGAGCTGGGGGTGTTCAGACTGGAGAAGAGGAGGCTCAGGGATGACCTCATTGCTGTCTACAATTCCCTGAAGGGAGGTTGTAGCCAGGTGGGGTTGGTCTCTTCTCCCAGACACCCAGTCATAGGAGGGGCCAAAACCTCAAGCTGCACCAGGGCAAGTTTAGGCTGGATATTAGGAAGAAGCTCTTAACAGCAAAACTGACTGTCATTGGAATGGGCTGCCTGGGGAAGTGGTGGAGTCACCATTCCTGTAGGTGTTTAAAAGTATGGATGAGGCACTTGGTGCCATGGTTTAGTTAATTAGAAAGTGTTAGGTGATAGGTTGGACTCAATGATCTCAAAGGTCTTTTCCAACCTGGTTAATTCTGTGAGAACGAGGGTCCAAAGTTACTACATATACAAGACCAAAAAACCCAAACCCCTCACCAGTACAGAAAACTGTCAGGCAGGGCTCAGTTGTCTTTCTAACTTAATAAACCCCTGAACAGTAAACACTTTTATTTCATAGACTAGAGCAGCATGCTATTGGACTCTCATTTATTTATCATCTGCAAGATGGAATCTCAAAAAGACTGATTTTTTGCTAAAATAATTTCATAAAATCGTGTATTTTTAGCAGGTAGAGGTACAACAGTAGCAGCAAGGAACCATTTTTTCCTCCTGTCAGTATTTGCAGATACCTTGCTGCAGTGAATGCTGTCTTGAATGCAAATGACATCAGCTCCCTAAGAGGAACACTGCAATGTCTGAGACTGCCAATACACAGTACAATGCCAGCAGATACATATTTAAGGGAAAAGGCAATGAAGAAAACAGACCAGAAAGGGTGTACATTTGCACTTAGAATCACAGAATGAGTCAGGGTTGGAAGGGACCACAAGGATCATCTAGTTCCAATCCCCCTGCCATGGGCAAGGACATCCTAACCTAGAGCAGGCTGCCCACAGCCTCATCCAGCCTGGCCTTAAACACTTCGAGTGATGGAGCCTCAACCACCTCCCTGGGCAACCCATTCCAGCCTCTCACCACTCTCAAGATGAAGAACTTCATCCTCACGTCCAGGCTGAATCTCCCCACCTCCAGCTTTGCTCCATTCCCCCTAGTCCTGGCACTCCCAGACAGCCTAAAAAGTCCCTCCCCAGCTTTTCTGTAGACCCCCTTCAGGTACTGAAAGGCCATAATAAGGTCACTTCGAAGCCTCCTTTTCTCCAGACTGAACAGCCCCAACTCTTTCAGTCTGTCCTCATAGCAGAGCTGCTGCAGCTCTCTGAGCACCCTTGTTGCCCTTCTCTGGACACGCTGCAGCATCTCCATATCCCTCTTGTAATAGAGGCTCCAGAACTGGATGCAGTACTCCAGGTGGGGTCTCACCAGAGTGGAGTAGAGGGGGAGAATCACCTCCCTCGACCTGCTGGCCACACTTCTGATGCAGCCTAGAGGGCCAACCATATCCTGGGCTGCAGGTGCACACTGCTGGCTCATGCTGAGCTTCTCATCCACCAGCATCCCCAAGTCCCTCTCCTCAGGGCTGCTCTCCAGCCACTCACTGCCCAGCCTGGATTTGCGCTTGGCATTGCCTTGACCCAGGTGCAGGACCTTGCACTTGGTCTTGTTGAACCTCATGGGGTTGGCTTGTGCCCACCTCTCCAGCCAGTCCAGGTCTGTCTGGATGGCATCCCTTCCCTCCAGCCTGTCTGCAGCACCACACAGATTGGTGTCATCAGCAAACCTTCTGAGGGTGCACCAGTGCCACTGTCCGTGGCACCATGTTCACCTAAGTGAACAAAGCCAAGGAAACAGTACAAGATTTGAAGGCCACAAAAGTTAACCTCTTCTACAGTAGACAACAGTACTGATGACACTAAAAAGAAATGTCTTGCTATGAAAGCAAGTTGCTGTATCTTTACTTCTTGAACTATGTCTTCACAGCTAAATCAAGTTGGTTAAGATACTTAAGATATTTTAAGCCTCTGCAGAATCAAATTAATGCCATACTTGCACCTTGCAGAAACCAGGGCTTGTGAAAGGTGCTGAACAAGCAAGCAGTAGCCTACAGATGCTCCTTGGCAGATAGCTAATTTTCAATTAACATGCATACATGCATTTGAAGGAAAGGTTTGCTCGAGTTAGTATCAGCACTGAATTCTAATTTAGTAGGAAAAAAAGACACCAAATCCACAGTACTTACTGTCTTCAAAACTAGATTATTAATCATACTAATCCACTGAATGCTTTTCTCTAAGCTGCCTCCAGAAACCAGCCTTGACATTTCCCAGCCAGATTCAAGTATTCTTTTATCCAAACCTTTAAATTAACATCAACTTCTAATTTTTGCTTTGTTCTATAAGTAAACACACACAACTTTTTCAAACCCAAACGTTAACAAAATACAGTAGCAATTTTTGCACATGACAGTGAACCTGAATTACTTAGACTATAGTAAGCAGAAGAGATCTATTTTTTTTCTGTTATAAGTCAGATACTTAAACAGAAATGTACAAAATAAGACTGATGCTGTAACAGAAAATAAGTAGCCTAATACTGCATTGGAAATGGTTTCAAACAACACCAAGAACAGAGATGCTCTCAGATCTTTTGCTTTCCAGCACAGAAATCTTGTAATGTTCCCTACTTCCCCAGGCCAACACCAAATGCTGTGAGGAAACCATTGAGTGTACAGGTCTTATAAAGTCTCTGCACTTTTTAACACACATTTTACTAGTCTGAGAAATGTTCTGGTATGTCTGCCATATACATAATTCAGTTTTTCTAATGCATTTATAACCAAATATAGCTCATGCAATACAACCAGTTTCTCCAGCTGCATTCCAGATACAGATCTGAGATAACTGCCAGAGTCCTGTCCCCAAGCAGTAACATAAGCAATTGGCACATTTCACAACACTTGGCAGAGAGGACTGCAGATGCGTAGGCTACACTAACTCCTCCCTTCCCCTAAAGGTTGTCAAGCAGGTCAAAGGCATACTCCTGCTTTGGAAAACCTCTTTAGAATTAAGTTAGCACTTTGTAAACCAGAACACTGAAGCACCTGAAACATCTAACTTTCAAGAGAACACACCCAGCTTTGTCACACCTGAGGGATCAAAGTTCATACTTGCAGAATGAAGGCAATTTGATCACCTTTTGTCAGCACTAGAAGGAAGTGCAGTTGCTTTCTGACTACTACTCTATCACTGCACTACTGTACACCATATCCTCGAGCACCATATTTATACAGCTTTTAAATACATTCAGAGATGGTGATTCAACCACTCCCCTGAGCAGGCTGTTCCAGTCTTAGTCTAGTTCCTAATGTCAAACGTAAACGTCCTCTGGTGTAACTTGATGCCATTTCCTCTTGTCCTATCAGTTGTAACTTGTGAGAAAAAAACAACACCCACTTCTCTACAACCTCCTTTCAGGTAGTTGTAGAGAGAAATAAAGTCACCCCTCTGCTGCCTTTTCTTCAGCCTAAACAAGCCCAGCTCCCTCAGCCACTTTTCACAAGACTTGCTTCCAGACCCTTCCCCAGCTTTGTTGCCCTTCTCTGGACCCATTCCAGCAGCCGAATAGTCTCTCTTGTATTGTGGCATCTAGGAAACTAGAAACGGTTCATTTGCAGACAGCTATCAACACCTTCAGGTCCCTTTCTGCCAAGCAGATTTCCAGTCACTCAGCCCTAAGCCTGCAGCGATTGCTGCAGCCTAAGCACAGCCCCCGGCCTTGTTGAAGCCTATTATGAGAGCAGGTAAGGAGCCAAAGCCCCACTAAAGAAAATAAATTGTATACACAAGGTTTCTTCATCTCCTTTACAATGAAAAATGGATTATGAATGATAAAAAGGAATAATTATGTGTCTACAAAGGGAAAGCAAAAAATCACCACTAATTCTCCCTTTTAAAACAGAAACAACCAGGTTGGAAGAGACCTNACACCCCCAGCTCCCTCAGCCTCTCCTCATAGGGTTTGTGTTCCAGGCCCCTCACCAGCTTCGTTGCCCTTCTCTGGACACCTTCCAGCACCTCAACATCTCTCTTGAACTGATGAGCCCAGAACTGGACACAGCACTCAAGGTGTGGCCTGACAAGTGCTGAGTATAGGGGAAGAATAACCTCCCTCCTCCTACTTAGGCCACACTGTCCCTGATCCAGGCCAGGATGCCATCAGCTCTCTTGGCCACCTGGGCACACTGCTGCCTCATCTTCAGCTACTATCTACCAGTACCCCCAGGTCCCCTTCTTCCTGGCTGCTCTCCAGCCACTCTGTCCCCAGCCTGCAGTGCTGCTTGGGGTTGTTGTGGCCAAAGTGCAGAACCCTGCACTTGGCCTTGTTCAGTCTCATCCCATTGGCCTCTGCCCACCCATCCAGCCTGTCTAGGTCCCTCTGCCGGGCTCTCCTACCTTCCAGCAGATCAATACTTGCTCCTAGCTTGGTGTCATTTATTTCCCACATCTTTAGGATTAATTACTTGGTGGTTTTTTTTTTCCCCTTTACTGTTTGAGTTTTTCATACTGCAAGTGTATTTAACAAACGTGATGCAAGAAAGCACTAGGAATTTGGCTTTTGCAGTGCAGGCACATTCAATAAGCAGCACATTGTTCTTGTTCTAGTCCCCACAACCTTTCTGCTATCCAAAAGCCACAAGAAGAATGCTCACACTGAATAGCTATGCACTGCACATACATTTTACTAAGAAGGTCACCCAGTGGAGTTGGTGTGTGTACAGATTAAAAAGGCAACAAGAAAATACTGTCCATGAGTATGAAACTATTACCCAGGAGCTGAAGGTAACAGCAAGCAATTGCAGAAGCCTAATGAAACTTAAGTAGAAGCCAACAGAAAAAACAGGGTCCCTGTTGTAAGCTTACCTCTGTTACGGGAGAATAAAACCCATTAATTCTACATACTACAAATAACAGCTGCCTCTTTCTCCTTCCTGAAATAAACATGCAAGTAAAACCTTGGGAAAAAATAAAACTCACCACTAACAAAAATTGTGAGTTCCTGTTCTTGTCCAAAGCCACTACGCATTAAAGGTAAAATAAAGCCAACTATGAACATTGTTGCAATAACCTGTACTCATCTGTGCATATTCCTGCAAAACTAAGCAGGCCTCTTGCCCAGGAACTCAGGAAAAGTCAGTCCTCAAGCAAAATATCCTGTCTGCATTTGACATGTCATCACTCCCATATTTGACATGTCATCACTCCCAATGTTATAGTAAGCACACGTCAGAGATTTGAAACGTTATTTCCACTCTGTGCTTCCACATCCCTAAAGCCAGGCAGATACCGACACTACAGTCAGGAGCAGAGCATGTCGCACCACCTGTCACAGCAGAGTTGCTGGGTTTGGGCATATAAATGGGGGTCTGTGTCACTCCCTCAGAACTTTCGGGTTTGGATTTTTTGATAGCTTATTTTTACAACACGGTCATGGCAACACAGATAACCAGCCTAAGACGATTGCCCCTTCTAATATTACTGCATTGATGTCACAGCATCTGCTTTCTGAAGCACAATGTGTCAAACAAGTCCAGCACAGGTTTGTTGCTGAAGGGGACAGAGGGCCGGGCACGTGTGCCAGGCAAGAGGGGGAAGGCTGCTTTCCTGCCGGTCTAAACGCTGTCAAAGTACAGTTCACGAACATTTCGAGACGTGATAGAGGCTAAGGGTATGAGCCGAGCTGCTGCCATCCCCAGCTCCGAGGGTTCGGATGGCCTAACTCATGCCCTGCGGAAGGCAGCTCTGCAGCCGCCACGGCCGTCAGCGGGGCTCCGCAGGCGAGCTCTCAGAGCGGCCCCACGGGCACGCAGCGCTAAAGTTGATGGAAGCAGCCTTGCCCTGGCTTTGGGAAGGAGAAACAGACTTCTGTTGACACGAACCAGGCGAGCAGACAGAGGAAGCTCGTGGAGGACTCTGCCCACACTAATGCGATCCAGGACAGGGCGGCGCTGCTATCTTACCCGCACCTCCTCGGCACAAGCGGACCCCGAGCCTGCCCGACGGGTGCCCTCTCGGAGGGGGAGCGGCCACAGCCGTGGGTACCATCGAGGACGTTACCTGAAAGCGTCCTCGGGGCTGGGGGCCCCGCGGGGCAGGTGAGCACTGCTCCATTGGAGGCGGCGGTGGCGGCGGCGAGCAGGACCGCGGCGGGGCTGGATTTCCTGCGAATGGCTCCCCGCCTGAAGCGCGTGCGGCCGGCTCCGCTCATCCTCGCGGCGGGGGAGAGACGGAGAAAGGCAGTGAGGGAGAAGCCGCGGGGCCCTCGGCGCGCCTCCTGCTCGGGGGCGACAGAGCCCCGCGGGAAGCGCCCCCCTCCTCGCCCGCTGCACCGCAGCTGCGGCCTCTCCCCGCCCCTTCCCTTCCCCGCCAGCACCTGTCCGGATGCCTCCTCCCTCCCGTCCGCCCTGCCCCGTACTAACTGCCCAGCGGCCGTCGAGCGCGGTGCCCGCGAGTCGGCATAGTGAGTCCCAGCCCTCCGCCACAGGGACTCTGCGAAAACTTCTCCGAGCCGGGCGCCCGCAGCCCGAGTTCCCCGCGCTGCCCACGCAGGGAGGTGTGTGCCGCACCTGCTCAACTCCCACCCGGCCAGTGCTGAGCCTTCCCGGCCGCTGCTCTGGCCCGCCCCAACGTGCACCTTGCTTCCGTGGCAGACCCCCGCTGCGCCCCGCTCACGCAAAGTCCCGCCGTGCCCATAGGCTGCTTCCTCTCTCCGCTCACCTCTGAAGTGACTTCGCTGAGCGGGGAGGCCCAGTTCCTATAAGATTTATCAGCGTGCGTAAAGGAAATTGGCCGTAATGCAGTTCCCTTCTTCCAGCAAGAAAATTCGCGAAGGTGTCTGAGTCCTAGCACTTACAAGTGAGTTTTGGTGCCAGGAACGAAGCTGCAATAATAAATCCAGATTAAGTGGTTCACTCAGGCTAAAGCTGTTGCCTCTCTAAATTTTAATCAATGCTAAGTGAAAAAGGCAATCAGCTATGCTGCTGTGAGACCTGAAAATAGGTTCGTTTATATATAGCAAGTGTCAGGGAGCTTGATGTGAAACAGGTGTGAAATGGTGGTTCTGCTACACGGGGATTTACTGGGCCCTGGAAAGCTCAGGTTTTAGGGCTTCTTCAAGAGATGACCTCCTGTTTTGTGACAGGCTACTCGTTTGCCATCAGCCACTCTTGGAGGATTTCCTCACAAAAGAGGGGTGCAGTCAGCTACACATGCTTTGGTAATAGTCCAAATAACCTTTAGTTCCCAGGAAGTCTATGGATTCACAGGGGCTTGGTAGAATAATCTGAGGCAGTATCCCACTGTGTTTGTCCTGACCTTATGTCCTTTTTTTGGGTGCTGTCAGAGATGGGAAGTGGGCAAGAAAGGCCTTCCATTTGAACCATAAAGTCACTCTTAACATGTTCAGTAACTGCACTGCTCAGTCAAGCTGCTGACTTTGCAACTTTGTTGTCTCTCCAGGGACAAGGATACCTTTTGTCAGACTACACAGTCATGATGATATCTGCATGGGGGGGATCACCTTCCCCTAGGGTCCTGTGCTACCATGTGAGGCTGCTGCTGAGTGCTTTCCAGAAAGCACTCTTACATGCAGGACCCAAGAGCAGCACACTTCCTTATATCAGGGGACCAGTCACCTACCTATGTGAAGCACCGACTGTGTTTGACCCATGAGAGGCACGGTGGCAGAGAGGTCATGGCGGTACCATATATGCAGCCACAAAGGATCACAAGGCAGAAGTCAAGAGGTTGAGTGTTCTGCTTTCAGTGTCAGAGAGCAGGTCAGCAGTGAGCATGGACGGGAACTGGTACAGCTGGGACATCTGCCACCACATACCAAAGATCTCACTCTTTTGGTCTCTTTGTAAAATCATTCTGTTCCAGAAGAAAGCTGGTATCTTACAGCCTCCCTGCTAATTTGCTTTGTGTGCTTGCAGTTGCAAACACGAGGTTTTGCACTGCAAAAAACTTGGTGACTTAGAGATAAAACACTGAATTCAGTCACCTGAGCTGGATTTGGCATACAGAGATTAATGTATTTATGAAGAGCTCTAGGGACCTGCTGTCTTTAATGCAATGAGATAGAGATTCTTGGAAAATTTAGCTGTGTGTAGTTCATGGATGTGTGCCAAAGATCAGTCATAAAGTCATTTAGATAAAAATCTTCTTTCAGAGCACTGGTTGCACTTGAATCTTCCTCTGGACTCAGACCAACTCTAGTACTGATTTAAACACGGAGAGAGCAGGAGAGGCAGAGAACCTCTCATTAATAATTCTCAAAGCATTTCACCAAGAAGGAATTATTTGCCTCTCTTGACATGTCAGGAAAATGAGGTATTACAGGATGAAGTGATTTGTTGGAAGTTGTCCAAGTTATCTGTACAGTGGTAAATACAAAATGTTAGCTTGTGGGAATGAAAGTAAAATTGAAAATAGAGGAGCTGTCTCTGTTTCTCTTATAAGCAGTAATTTAACTGACATTAACCCAAATATTGCTCAATTCCCAATCTTCAGCTAGGCATAATTATCATTTATTATTAAGCTTGGTACCTGCTTCTTTAAACACAGAGTTCTGCTCCTGAAACAAAAAAACCCTAAGGAATTAAGGGCAAATGCACACACCCTTCAGATCCCAACTAAATGGTAGGAACTATGTTAATTTTGTTTTCCATGATGTTATCAGTGAGCAGTAACTAACTACAATGTCATTCTGGAAAATAAAGGGCATCTCAGAAAAGAGAAGCATGACCACTCTGTGGCATCAGGAGATCAGTTTTGCTTGAGAAAATCCTCCTGAAGCACACTATGGATTTAAAGCAGAGAGGTGACAGCCTGTGGCAGCAGCAGCTCACAGAGTGAGTAAATTCGTGGTAATTGTAGTGCATTTGTACACTGAAGTGCAGTACAGGCTCCTCAGAGTAGCTAATTGTCTCGCTTCTTCTCGGTTAGTTACTGCACAGACCTGGAGCAGCTGGTTCAAGCTGGCTCTGAACTGCTGTACGCCAGCAGCAGGTCCGTTCTGCCTGCTTTAACAGGCTAACAACCGGCTGCCCCTTCTGGCATGCCCTTCCTCCTTTTTTAATACACTGCTCTCAATCTCTCTTGTCCTCTGCCTCCTGGAGAGAGAAAAAGTCTTTTGGAAACATCAGCAAGAGGAAAGATGTTATTCTAACTGTAAAAAGTCAGCCAGAGATAGATGTGATTTGGAAAACAACAACCTAAAGGATTAAAATTTTAGTGTAAAAATCAGCTTAAACATAGACTAGTGCTGCCAATGCTGCTTAAATATATGAAGGTCAGAAAATGACACTACTTGAATAAAAGCCTCGCAGTGTACCTCTCATCTTAGGTGAAGTGCAAGAAGTTAGTTACATGCCCTCTGATGTATGGTAACTAAGGTAACCAATAAGCCACAGCTAACCTGTTCAAGTGTGGACAACTTCTGGGCCATCTGGCTTCAAAGCCTTCCGTGGGGATGGTGAGAAATGCAGTGCTGGAGAGCAATGAAATCATGTCTATTTGCTTGTGGAAATACAGGAGCCCCACAGAACCACACAGAAGTTCTGTGTGTAAAAGGAAGTCAAGGACAGCTGACAAGGCTTAGCCTCAAGGAAACACTTCTGGCATGTGAAAGGCTTGCAAGCACTCATGCTGCTGGAGCCCCGATGCATCGAGGGAAACAGGACTTTATAGGCAATCTTTGTTTAGTCTGAGAGCAAACAAATGCTTCACTTTGTATATAAACCATTGCTACTCTAATAAACCTCTTTGTATTAATTTTTTTTTCCCCTAAAGGGACTAGCCTTCAGAAGATGTGCTGTTGATTAACTTTTTGAGCGAGACCATTTGTGTTGTTGCCTCTGGTCAATGGTCTTTGTTTCTGCTGAAGTTCAACTTTATTTTCTTCTCAGTTACACAATAAATCTTTTCCTGGATTCAGTTTTTGGGCCTCTAGCTCCAATTTCTCTGAATACAACCTTGAGCTGTATCCCACAGCAAATCTTTAGAGTAAATTTTTAGAGCTTTAACCTCCAGGACCTTGAGAAGGTAGATGCATGAGCTCAGCATCTAACAAAAACACACATATAATACTTCTAAACATTACAAACATCAGAGTGTTTAGAGAGCTTATTTAGAACTGACTTGGACAGGACCTTCTCTGAGGTCTGACAGAAAAATGCCATTCCCTAAAATTAAAATGCATCTTAAAATCTAGAAAATCCACACTCAAATACATACCTAACTAAGCCAAGTCCTGCTTGTATTAGAGTACAGCTCATTATACATTTTGAATCTTCTCTAAACTGCATATGGCATAACCCACAAACCAGTTCTGCCAGCAGGGAAGTATAATAAAGAACAAGAACTGATATAGCAAAAGATAGAGTAGGATACCAATTAGAGAAGCACCTCAGACTCACATGCACATTCCAGGTGAAAAGTCTCTCCCAATGACAGTTACAATGCACAATGCAACTGCAGTGTGTGCAAAAGAGGTACACAGAGCAAGCAAGCAAATGTGAAGCAGATACATAACCCCAGTTAAAACAGCAAAAACCCACAGAATCCAGCATTCAAAAACATAATGTGGCTTTTACCCTGGGGCTGAAGACTCTGGCTTCATAGCCCAGGGAGAGGCTTACAGAGATGAGAGCAACTGAAGCCTGATGCTTGTTCTCTATGCAGCACCCAGTGTCCAACAAGGGTGAGGACACCAAATTCATAACATTGTTTTATAAGATTTGGCTTTCACCACAAATGTATCCAACTCTATTGTTGTTTATTCCCCATCAAGCAGTCTAGAACTCACCATCTTAGGAACAGCTTTACTTCTCCATGAGAAAGAGCTGCAGGGCCAACAGCATGAATTAGGAGTCAAGCGTCAGCAGTAACCCATGACAAGTGCTACAAGGGAGGTGAGACAAATCCTTGTTATTAACTGCTAGAACAAAAAGAGGTGAGTAGGTAGCCCTCAGAAGAAAATTCATGGCACCTTTTTTTTTCTGCCCAGATCTGTTCTGCTTTGCTTGTCTGTACAAGGGGCAACACTGTCCAGTTCTGGGCCTCTCAATTCAAGAGAGATGTTGATTCACTGCAACATGTCCAGAGAAGGGCGACAAAGCTGGTGAGGGGCCTGGAGCACAGCCCTGTGAGGAGAGGCTGAGGGAGCTGGGGGTGNTTCCAACCTGATTGATTCTATGCTTGTATGATTCTATGATTCTGGGCTGAAATGTGATTATTTGAAGCAAAGGCTGTGAAAAGGATATAAATGCTGCTCCTGTTCCACTCAAACTTACTCTTGTATCCTGAACCTCAAAAATAGCATTCAATTTATATTTATACATTTTAACATATCCTTTGACCTCTAGAGGTCTATTGTTGTCTAATTTTGGAATCCAGTACTTCTAGCAAGCCTTATAGTAGTCACCCAAGACTTTATGCACTGGAAATGGCTTTAACTTTGCCATACTGAAGTCATAGAATCATAGAATGTCGGGGGCTGGAAGGGAACTCAGAAGATCATCTGGTCCAGCCTCCTGCCAGAGCAGAGAAGTATGCATGCTTTTATATTCAAGCATAAATAGCACTAAGCAGGACTGCAGAGATGGGGGGGTCTGAGACATCAGGAACTGCCAAACCTCAGTGCAGGCCCAGTTGCAAATTTAGATTCATGATTTTGAACACAGTCTTTAAAGGGATGTTGCCACCTAAAAGGAAATCCAAGTTCTCCCAACAGAAAAAGAGCATCTGTACTTTACTGAGCTCCTGTTGGTTGAAGAAATGTTTTCCCATGTTTAGGAAATGTTTTAATCCTGGGCCCAGTGAGTCAAATTGCCTTTTTGGTTTACAAGCCTGGCAGACAGTCATAAGGAGGGCATAGGTCTAAGGAAATGAAAGCCAGAAAGTGGATATAAACCTCATCTATTTCTAGTGACGATCTGTTAAGACCAAGAACTGTAGAAACAGACAATGAGCTCTGAACCATGTGAAGTGTTTGAGCAACGCAGGTTCTGGAAGGAGGAATCATAAAATCATAGAATCACAGAATCAACCAGGTTGGAAGAGACCTCCAAGATCATCCAGTCCAACCTATCACCCTGCCCTGGCCAATCAACCAGACCATAGCACTAAGTGCCTCATCCAGGCTTTTCTTCAACATCTCCAGGGACGGCAACTCCACCACCTCCCTGGGCAGCCCATTCCAACGCCAATCACTCTCTCTGGCAACAACTTCCTCCTAACATCCAGCCTAGACCTCCCCCTGCACAACTTGAGACTGTGTCCCCTTGTTCTGTTGCTGGTTGCCTGGCAGAAGAGACCAACCCCCACCTGGCTATGACCTCCATTCAGGTAGTTGTAGACAGCAATGAGCTCTGCCCTGAGCCTCCTCTTCTGCAGGCTGCACACCCCCAGCTCCCTCAGCCTCTCCTCACAGGGCTGTGCTCCAGGCCCCTCATCAGCTTTGTCACCTTTCTCTGGACACGTTCCAGTATCTCAACGTGTCTCTTGAACTGATGAGCCCAGAACTGGACACAGTACTCAAGGAGTATGTACTCAAGGTGAAATGTACCACATGGACTGAATAACCCACCTTGATAAGAGCACCTGTCTACTACATCTAAAACCACTTTGGTATTCCAGTCTGTGCAGGGTGGATGTATGCAGGGGTGCGAAAAGTCACAGCTAGAGAAACTTGGCTCACTTTTTTGAGTGTTAATGTTTTCCCATCACACAGTCTCAGTTTGTCTATCTGTAGGTGAGAGATAGCAGTACCCATTTTGCAAAGATGTTTTGTGAATTAATTAATATGCACAGAGTGCTATGACGATAAAAAGAGCTGCTTTGCATTTAGCTAAGATAATAAAACCCTTTGAAAGCAGTGGTGGTTTCACAGAGGCATTTCCTTTTTATGTCATGTGGGACTTTGAGATTGCTGGTATTTATAAGCAGTGCATTTAGAGATGTTCTCCTATTCCATTTTGCATGGCTGAAACACAAGCTGGTCAGGAAAGCACTCCTCAGTCACATCTTCAAAATGCATGAGATATTCCACGTTATTTATAGAATCAGCCAGGTTGGAAGAGACCTCCAAGATCATCCAGTCCAACCTAGCACCCAGCCCTATCCAGTCAACCAGACCATGGCACTAAGTGCCTCATCCAGGCTTTGCTTCAACACCCCCAGGGACGGTGACTCCACCACCTCCCTGGGCAGCCCATTCCAATGCCAATCACTCTCTCTGTGAAGAACTTCCTCCTAACATCCAGCCTATACTTCCCTCGGCACAACTTGAGACTGTGTCCCCTTGTCCTGTTGCTGGTTGTCTGGGAGAAGAGACCAACCCCACCTGGCTACAGCCTCTCTTCAGGTAGTTGTAAATAGCATTGAGGTCACCCCTGAACCTCCTCTTCTCTTACAGAATCATGGAATCATAGAATCAACCAGATATGCCCACAGTTCTGTCCTCTGCTCTGTCTGCAGTCGCTGTGAACTTTAGCTTTGGGATCTTTTCCATTATGACCTGGCATATCTCTATAGGAAAGCCACAGTTCATTAACCAGAAGTTACCTCCTGCTCCAGAACAAGGGGTAATGGTGGTTCTCGAGGGAAACACTACACAGACATGTTTGTTGGAAACAGAAGACAATTTTGGGGTTTTTTTAACCCAGACTTTTTCAGTGACCTTACTCATACCAATTCGGCTGCACGGGACCAGCTGAAGGGAGAACACAGAGGAAGGGGAAGCAGTAACATAGGTTAGAGGTTTCTTAAATCAACTTTGCCATGAGAACGTTCACGAAAGGAGCAGCCTTCTGTGGAGCTGCTACAAAAACAAACATGCTGAGGAAGAAAATCCTGCTCTCCACATTTTTATTTTCGTTTTGGTTTTTTCCATCCTCAGAAACTCTTTTCATTTCAATCGAAGAGAAGAAACAGCTAGCTTAGGAAAATTCCATCCTGACCTGCCACACTTCTGCTAAAATGACCATGCAACACTTGCCAAAAGTACTTCTGCAAGGAATACAGATAAGGTAGAAGTGCTCCCTTTGTCAGATAAGAAAAGGGAAGAAAAGAGAGAAGTGGGAAGAACTTAAGTAACAGCTTTTGAACTGCACTTCTCTCACCGTGTACAAATCCTTTACTGTTCAAAGCACTTCACCACCCAGCCTAAACCAGGCAGCCCTACAATAATTTCTCATTAAGGCCAACAGTACAGCAGGCTTAGAGGAGCATTTTTTCCTCCAGGCTCTTGCTGGCCCATTTCTAAAAGCTGGCCCATTTGCTATCCTTCAGAGACCCTGCTAGCACCAAGGGTCACCTGAAGAGCTGCAGTGGCCACCTACCTGCTAGGTCTGAGATCCTGGACCACTGAGGAACTGGCTGCTGGGGGAGGATTTTCATAGAATCACAGAATCATTTAGCCTGGAAAAGACCTTTAAGATCAGTTAACCAGCCAACACTAGCCCAGCAGTGCCAAGTCCAGTGCTAAACCACGGCCTTCAGCACCACATCTTTTAAATTCTTGCAGGGATGTTGACTCCACCACTTCCCTGAGCAGTCTGTTCCAGTGCTTGACCACACTTTCAGTGAAGATTTTTTTCCAGATATCCAAGCTAATCCTCCCCTGGTGCAACTCAAGACTGTTTTCTTTTGCCCTATGGTTTGTTACTTGGGAGAATAGAATGACATCCATCTTGCTACAGCCTCCTTTCAGGTAGTTGTTGACAGCAGTAAGATCTCCCCTCAGCCTCCTTTTCTCCAAGGTAAACAAGCCCAGTTCCTTTCACTGCTCCTAAGATTTATTCCCTAAGTCCTTGATTTTGACCATCTTGCTGTCAAAGAAAGGCTTTCCCACAAGGGCTGAAAGATGTTTACTTTTGAAAGAGATATGGTATGCTGTACACAGCAATCCCAAGGCAATTTTATGCTGGCTGCAGCTCTTTGCTTCCACATCTCCTGAGGGTGGATATCTGCACCTTAGAAAGCATTCTATTACTGTGACTTTATGCAGATGTTGCTGCATTGCAGAAATTACTCAAATCTGTTAGAAACACATAATGAGGAATCACTATTTTAGTGTCTTAGAATCATAAAATCAACCAGGTGGGAAGAGATCTCCAAGATCATCCAGTCCAACCTAACACCCAGACCTGTCCAATCAACTAGACCATGGCACTAAGGGCCTCATCCAGGCTTTGCTTCAACACCTCCAGGGACGGTGACTCCACCACCTCCCTGGGCAGCCCATTCCAATGCCAATCACTCTCTCTGTGAAGAACTTCCTCCTAACATCCAGCCTAGACTTCCTCCAGCACAACTTGAGACTGTGTCCCCTTGTTCTGTTGCTGGTTGTCTGGGAGAAGAGACCAACCCCTACCTGGCTACAACCTCCCTTCAGGTAGTTGTAGGCAGCAATGAGGTCTGCCCTGAGCCTCCTCTTCTGCAGGCTGCACACCCCCAGCTCCCTCAGCCTCTCCTCACAGGGCTGTGCTCCAGGCCCCTCACCAGCTTTGTTGCCCTTCTCTGGACATGTTCCAGTATCTCAACATCTCTCTTGAATTGAGGAGCCCATAACTGGACACAGTACTCAAGGTGTGGCCTGACCAGTGTTGAGTACATAGGAAGAATAACCTCCCTCGTCCTGCTGGCCACACTGTTCCTGATACAGTCCAGGATGCCATCAGCTCTCTTGGCCACCTGGGCACACTGCTGGCTCATCTTCAGCTATTATCTAGAAGTACCTCCAGGTCCCTCTCTGCCTGGTTGCTTTCCAGCCACTCTGTCCCCAGCCTGTAGCACTGCTTGGTGTTTTCTTCCTCAATCTCAGAAAACAAAGGAAGCATCTTTGCTTTAATTCTGATTCCCCTTCCCTTTAATGTTGATTTGCTTTCTTACTTTCCCGTCCCATAGCTTTTAAACTTACAATTGTGGATCTTTAAGAACTAAATAAATGCAAAAGTATAAACCAAGCCAATACAGTGTAAAGTGAAGAGAAATAGACTGGACAGCATGGCATTAAATGAACAAAAAAGGCCAGTTTATTCACTGGAACAGTTATGCATTACACTGTAATTTTAATTGGAACATAAATATGTAAGAATCACTATCATTTTTTCTCTTAATTATTTTGTTCAGCACTAGAGTGTTTCTCCCAACCATTTGACTGCATGATCATATTACACATGTAAAAGCACAGACTTTATGAATCCCTCACAAGGCATTAATCTAGGATTGTCTACATGGACGAGTAACCATGGGAATTACTTGAAGTTTAAAAAACAAATGATGCATTTTTGGAAACAAGAATTATTTCACTGCTTTTTTTTTTGTTTGTTTGTTTTTGTTTTTCTTTTAGCATAAAGTAGCAACAAGAAGAGTTTCCAATATTCAGTCTTTAGCAAATGAACATATATGATTTTATATTCTTCACCATCTAGAAACACTCTATCATTTAACCCCAAGAAGGCAGGACAACATAATGTCAATTCAACATAGGAAGAGCTGAGTTATTACAGCAGCAAACATACATTATACAACTTTGTGTTTGTCACAAACTCCACCAACGTTAAAACTCTTTTGAAAGGAACACAGCAATTTGTATGGTTTGTTAGGTACAGAACATCATGCAAATGGAAACATCCAGTAGATTACAAAAGTCACAAAACATCAGGTTTTGCTCACTCTCTCTTTTTTAAAGCAGTTTACAAAGGATGAAGTTAATTAACCCTTTAACAGTCAAAGCACAGGGCTGAAAATCAATAGGGCAATGACTAATAAAATGGATTTAATTTATCCACTGGCAAAGCACACATAATCCTATCTGTGAACAGGAGGGAAAAGAAAAACAGCTAGATTACTCTTATTTCTTCTTCATAGCTGATAAAATAAAACCTGAGCTAGCAAGCTAGACAACTTAGAACTTTTATCAATCACTTGTGTTTACAGACTTCCAAAATACTCTTGAAATCTGGTAACCATATCATCAACAAAACCCTTTTAAAGTCTGTTCACTAATGAAGAGGAGAAAAAAAAAAATCCACTCTTCTCCACTCTTTCTTTTACAGCAAATCATGATAAGACAAATGCAGAGCTTTGTAGAAAGCCATTTTTGAAACACGAGGCAATACCATCCAGAGCCTGCCCACATATTCGCCTCCACTCATGGAACACAAGAATTCTCCTTTACCTTTTGCCACTTTGTCTCTTGGTTGCCATTAGATCTTCCCAAGGGTTTTTCAAGAACTCCACAGGAAACAGGTTAAAAGACTCATAAGGGTTTAAGCTGTGCACCTCTGAATGAAAGACACTGACTCTCTGTGATAGTCCTCTTGCCTTTCCAGCAGGAGGAACACACAGATCACACAAGAAATAAGAATGTTCTAGCTTAGTGATGGATAGGGAAAAGCTACACAACGCTAAGAATCTCACCGGCACATTTTGCGTTGCATATTTAGATGCGTTTGTTCCTGAAGGAGAAAGGCAATTGGTATTTTTGCTTCTTTTCCAATGGAAGCTTAATTAGACTACAAATAACCCTTAGTGGCTAGAAAAGTATATCCCTTTCAGACTCCACTGCACACACAGCAAAGAAAAAAGCTAAGAAAAGCAACGACTGAAATTTGTAGAGAGGTAACTGTAGCGATTATCATACTTCAAAGGTCAAACATCAGCACCTGCTGTTCTCTTAAGTACAACAGAAATAAAAAGTACTGCAACTTCAGTGGATAGACAACTTCTGCCAAAGAAAGGAACAGACCTCAGAAGGGCTGATGTAACCTACACCTTATGATGATGATCGATTCAGCTACCGTGGAATTGGTAGCACAGCTACTGACTTTGGCATTGCACACTGAATCAAAACGAGAGTCTGGACTCGTGGCTGTCATTCCCAGTGAAATAAGGGCTGGGTTATATTTTACTAGCAGCCTGTGATGTTATTTCCAACATTAACTGTTGTGAGCAGCCTTCATGGGTGAGGGCATACTTTGTAAGTGAGGTTATATTACGTAACATAAGCTTTCTGTTCGCACTTAAATATGGCAAATGGCTTAAACAAGTTCACAGCTTTTTAAAGTAAAAGAACAAACTGGAAGTCATCCTGGCATTAAAACTGGCAGCATCAATTGCAGTTTCGTTCTGTGAACCCTACTCTATAGCTATGATCACATCGATGTACTATGAAAAACGTGGATGAAGAAAGCACAGAGATGCCAACCTGTCAATCAGACAGTCAGAAAGAATATCACCATCACCTACATCTGGAAGGCAGAAACTTCTATGTGATTAACATGAAACATGGTAATGTTTCCTCTCTCTGTAAAACCTCCATTTATCTTCTGACAGACAGCAAATGCTTCTCATGCAATTACAGTTTACAATTGATTTATCCATCTTTTTTCCCCCCTCAGACTTGATATTTTTTTTCCCTGTTGTTTTGGGGGGGTTATTGTTGTTGTGGAGTTGTTGTTCTGTTTTTCTTTTCTTCCCCCCCCTCCCCCATACATTTCCTATAAAGTGGATTTTTCAGAAGTGGATCATGACACTGAGCAAGGAATATGTTTTCTACATTTTCCCTATATCCAGAAATAATATCCAAACCAATATGCCCCAGAACTGAACAGGCTATTCCAAATCAGAGAAATCTCAAGGCCACCACTGAAGACAAAAGATACACTTCAGATACCAAAGTCAGACCAGGGCTGGAATTGATTTTACAGTGTAGAACATGTTTCAGCCTTTCTGTTTAAAACATGTTTCAGCCTTCCTGTTTAGAACATATTTCAGCCTTCCTGTGTATACTTAACTGTTACAAAACAAATGTGTCACCTTTTCTTACTCTTTAAAAGTCAGAATATGTATCAACAGATCATAAATTAATTTTAAATGGGGAAAATGTAGTCTTTTGCAAGCCTTAAAAAAAACCCCCCACAAACCCAGGCTTTTGTTTCTGGTTGTGTCTGCATGTATATCCCCTAAAAAAAAAATCTCTCACAAAGTTGTATGTTATCAATCACTACATAATAAAGAAGAGTTTATTATCTCCAGTTCAAGATATATATTTTATTTCATACTAGTTAACTGACAAAAGTTGTCCCAGGGACCTACATGGTTTTATCACTTACAATGCAGTAGCTACAACCATTTGTACATTTAAGTTTGTTTGTTTCTAGTTCTCTTGCATTTCCAACACTTAAGTTTTATTACAGATAAAAAAAGGTAAATTGAAAGTTTACAAATGAAGAATTTAAAGCTCAAGAGAATAAAAACTTTAATAAACCCATTTATTCCTATAAAATGGGCCCACAGCTTCTATACCATTGGATGCTGTTCCATAACTCTTAATCCACAGGGACACACCAGGACAATGTTTCAATTTCAAAAAAAAAAATTGCTCTGCAAATCACACCTGGAAACAAATACATTTCTAAACAACTGCTCTGATACAACATGTCCCCCTCCCACCCCCCAATAAATTCATATCTATAGAAAGGAAATGGATTTCACTGAATTTCTGTTTAACTTAAATTCAGGGAAAATGCCTTCAATTTGGAGAGGTAAATAGGGAAAACTATTCCAAGAGCAGCCTGCAGTAACTGTATTCAAAGTGCAATATGCAACTATATATATATTTATATATACTTATTTATAGATACAGTTATATTTTGCACTTTGAAGATACAGCAGCTGTCTTTGTTGGACGCAAACGTGGCCACTCTACACTGGTCTGACAAGGAATTCTGAGATGCTTTTTGAAGGCAACATTTGCCTCAGGCAAAACGTTGGGTTTTTCAAAGCAGAATTCCAAACAGCAGCTAATCTCAGCATCACACAGTATGATAGGGCTGAACTTGGCTTGCCTGTGACACAACACCGCACAGATCAAGTATGAGATTGAACAGAGGTGTAAATGTGCATGAGGAGGATCGTGCAAACGGCATGGAAACTGAGGTGGAAATGATGCTGAGTGTTGTCTGCTTGATCTGATCGGAACTGGCTATCAGTTTGTTCCTATTTTCTCTACCTCTGACTCTGAATGTTTTGTTACAATGACTGAGTTGCTTTGCCAAGTTTACATGACGTACACTGCGGATGACACAGAGTATTTCCATTTACAGCACCTTTGTTACTGGTACTATGGTAATAATGATTCCTTAGGCACACTGAGTGGTCACCGATTCTTTCCTTTGCTGATGTTTTGTGTATTGTAACATGTAGTAAGTACTGTCACTAACAGAAAGCTGAACTGATTTGCTCAGATTCAGGCAGAATACAAAAGAACTACTCCAACTACATCTGCAGCTTCCCCCTCTCCCAGACACACTATACCTTAGTCTGTGTTTCCTGCTGGTACGCCATATGGATGCTGCAGAGAAGGAATCAAGATGTGGAAATGTCTAAGCCTTTCTTTAAATAAATTAAGGCCACCTGACAAAGCAAGGAGTCTGCTAGTTACCAACAAGAAGGCAGGCAGGCAGGCAGCGCTGCAGATGTTTTTCCTAGCAGATGACCGGCGAGGAAGCCCATAGAACCATGACCACCTACTTAGCCAGTTGTCTTGCTGTCAGGTACTGTGCAAAATAAACTTCTCTATCCTTGATTTTGTTCTGAAGCTCACTACTTTTAAAGAAAAAAATATAAAGAAAAAAAAAAAGAGAAACTTACTCAGCTTTTACAGGAAAGAATCTTTAACTAGGAACACTGTGCACTGCTGCAATAGTCTGTGTAGTGTAGATCACCTGAGAGTATTTGTCATAAACTGACATCAGCTAAGGTTCTGTGTCTGTTGATTTTTGGCAAGGAAAACACGCACTAAAGTCCTGCTAGCTTTGATCCACACCATTAACCCTACCTGCATGAGTTCTTTTTCATCACAGAGTGCTGCATACAAATTCGCCCTTCATAACAGCCTTTCACGGTAAGGCCTCGAGCTAGTGTCCTGAATGTGGCAGCGAGAGGAAAGAATGGTTTGGATTAGCACACAGCATTTTACTTGCTTTAGATTATCTTTCTCAGATACTAAAGAGAAATAACCCCAAAAACCAGCACCGATTTGTCTACTTGTCTGGAAAGCAAAAACATAATTACAGTGCAAGCGAACAACCGAAAACAAATCAGCACATCATCCTTTCGTCTCCTTCTTAGGCTTAACATCTGTCTTTCAGTGAAGGGCTACCACGAAACCAAATGCTAGCAGAATAGGGATGAAACAAAGAAACCCCCAACCCAAGTGCATAAACAGTATCAGTGCAGCAGCAAAACATACAGTCACTGTTAACATTCCAATCCAACCCATTTCCAACATCTTTGTGCAATAAAAAGTTGGCCACAGGTTGGCCGATGCAACAAGCCTCTTTTTAATATCAACACAGGCATTCTTCACTTAACCTACTTCTGCTTGGGTTTGGTTGGTTTTTTTTTTTAATAAGCAATTAAATACAACTCTCATCAAGGGAAAAAAAAACAAGAAAGACCAAAAGAAAGGCTGTACTTTTGAAACACAAAATTCTGGTGCAAATAAAGTAAGAAATAAATAGCACACCCTTAATGAGAAAAAAGAACAACTTTGAACAGGTTCCTATGGCTGAACTTAGAGGATGTGAGGGTAGGATTTTTGTAGCATACTCTTTAAAATACTGGCTTAAGTCTCTCGTTATTTCAGAGGTAAAAGCCAAGCAGCTCCAAGAAACCTTTTTGTCAGATGTTAGATTTCACTACGCTTTAGTTGTGATAACAAAGTTTGAATACAATCAGAGGAACCATAAAAAGTCTTCTTGATAGGTTGGGCTCTGTGCTTTGCATTCTTCTTCTCAACCTTCCCTCCGTCGACAGAGCAGAGGCTATGAATCCAGACTTGCCAGAGCAGCAACAAGGCAGGATTGTCTACCCGCTTGCAGGGAACAACCCCAACCTTTGTTGCATGAATTCCACTCTGTTTACATTTTTTCTTACGTTGCATATGAAGATTAGGGGTAAGGAGGAGGCTTAGAGAGACAGCTGAGAGGGGCACACTGAGAGCTGGAATGTGGCTGCTCTTCTGGAAGAGCACTAGGACTGAAAATTAAAAAGAAAAGAGAAAAAGTGCTTAAAATGCATAGCAAATATTTCACATGCACAGAAATAGTACACAGCTGGAAATGAACTTCGAAAAGGGATGAAGCCTCATCTGGAAATCTCTATCCTGAGATCCGCAGTATACACAAAGCAACTCCACAGTGCATGCACGTTCAGCGGCACCTGGATGCACACACGCAGTAGCACTCATACCCTGCCTGCCAGTTCATGTGCACAAATGCCATTGGCAGTGCTCTGATGAAAAATGCCAGGTGGAAAAATGTGTGTGTGAAATGCACATGTGAAATGGGGGCACAAAGTTGAAGAGCAAAATACTGCTGCCATCTTTATATGGGTATTAGATTTCTATACGTCAGGAAAACAGCTTCCATCACTTTGTAAAAACATGACCTCTTAGAGTTGGGGCTGTTCAGTCTGGAGAAGAGGAGGCTCCCAGGTGACCTTTTTGTGGCCTTCCACCAGGCTGGGGAGGGACTTCTTTTAGGCTCTCAGGGAGTGAGAGAACTAGAGGGAATGGAGCAAAGCTGGAGGTGGGGAGATTCAGACTGGATGTTCAGAGTGGACATGAGGAGGAAGCTGTTCAGCATGAGAGTGGTGAGAGCCTGGAATGGGTTGCCCAGGGAGGTGGTTGAGGTCCCATCCCTGAAGGTGTTTAAGGCCAGGCTGGATGAGGCTGTGGGCAGCCTGATCTAGGGTAGGGTGTCCCTGCACATGGCACAGGGGGTGGAACTAGATGATCCTTGTGATCCCTTCCAACCCTGACTGATTCTATGATTCTACTCAGTGTGACCTATTTACATGTGCAGTTGTACAAAAGCCTTCCTCATCAGGCAACATAAACATCATATGTTTTTGTAATCAAGGCTTCCAAAGGGTGGGGTGCTTTGTGCTTTGTTTTCTTTTGGTTTTGTACTGTTTGAATATTCTTTGATTACTTCATAACCTTTTGTAATTTGACAGATTTTCATATATAGTTTATATAATGACATGCAAGCCTTAAGTCTCTATGTTGGTTTGAGGCTGATTTTTACTGAGAGAAATTAAATCCTTAGCTGTGAGAAGAAAGAAAAAAAACAACAGCAATCTACATCCCTCAGTTTTCTGCTGAGAAACACAACTAGACAAAACACAGGTAAGACACTCACTTCTCACACACCTCTTAGCTCTCGCTTCTGGCTGTGCCTTCTTTCTGGCGGTCTGGTCTCTGTGGCTGACTCTGCCTTTAGCTCTCTAATCCACCTAACCCCTTTTTCCTCTAACCTCCTTGTCATCTCTTTTTTTTTTTTTTGACATTTCATCTCCTATGTCCAGATTTATCATGTGAGATACATGTGGGTTGATCTGGTTATTTTTGAAGAGAGGGAAAGAGGGAGGGGAAAAGGGGTTTGGGTCAGGAGCACTCCTGGGGACTTTGTTTCTGGGAGGGGTATTGTGGTTTTGTATTACTTTTAATTTGTATATAACTGTATATATTTGTGTATATCTGCTTGTATGTTGTGCTGAGCTGTAAATGTAGCTTCATTCTTAATTTCCAGCTTGGCTGAGTCTAGGCTGGGTGATTTCATATGAGTGAGGGGGGCGGGTAACACCCAAACCACATAAACCTCTAAATAGCATTTGTAGTGCTTGCTGTCAAATAGTGCAGAGGTGAGGATCACCTTTCAGCAAGCCATGTGGGGCATAGCAATACAGCACAAAGATAAGGGTCAGCTAACAAAAACTTGTTCTCTGTGTAGAGTTCAGGTTACTTCTGCTAGAAAAGCAACTGATGATCAGGTTTGCTCATTTAAGGGCAGCTCTGCAGTCTACACTGTGCTGCAGTAGGCAATGTGGACACAGCTTAAGTGAGTCCTGTATGATTCCTGAGCTGTGGCTTGTGTTGTTTTAAAAGAGTGAACTTCAGTTCATCTTGCCAATGCCAAGCTAAGTAAAAGCCATACAAATTTCAAGGCAAGCATGTGGCAAAACAAGATACCAAACCAGAAGGCAAGTAAATGCATTTGATGGGAAGAAAAATCCCAAACAAACAAAGAACACAAACATGGTTCTTTAATGTGCTTGGGAAAAGGGCTTTTTCCCCCTAATGTTTGAAAGATTCTACAGCCTTGAACTTATTCCAAGCTCAGCAGTGTGATATGTGATGAAGTACAATCAGGTATGTCCTTGTCTTCAAGAAAATTTGCCTTATCCATTTTCCCTCTTTAGAAACCATGCTGTTACATACTATCTTTGCAGTCCAGACTATTGGAGTGTTGGCTGAAGTAATGCCATTAGTCTGTTGCTGGAAATGAATCAATTTGAAATGCCAGGGATATCTGAATATCTGCCATTGAACATGCCAGCGGTACTGCAAATGTCTGTAGTTCCTCATATAGCATTTACTTAGAGAAACAAGGAAATGACATTGTGCCTGCTTGGAGAGAGGAAGCAGTATGGCCCATGATGGCAATGTCCACATTTTCAAATCAGAGAAGCCCAGGAGACTAACTGAATTCACAGCCATTACAATTCACCAGGAGCTGCAGTTCCTGGGCTTCTGGGCTTAACTGAAGAACATAGGCTTGCATGTCTTAAGTTACATTCTGTTTCACATTAGTGCTCCTGAAGATGAGTTTCCTGATCACTTAATGGCTGATGAGAGTCGGTTAAAGAAGGTCAGGACCTCACAAGCTTTGTTTTGTGCTCAGCTTTCTGAATAGCTGTCAGACCCAAAGTGTTTAGACCTATGGGCTATGACTCTTCAGTTTACATATAGATTTAATCTAACCCTAAGCACCAAGACATAACTACTTAATCTATTTTCTTGAAGCTTAATAATTGGACTTGTTTAATCAAACACTCTAAGAAGACACCAAACCTGTCTTCTTCGAGTAATTCTTTAATGACTGTAACTGTCCTTTTCTTCCGCCATATTCTGCCCCACGCAGAAACAGCATCTAAAGAGCAACATGACTGAAATCTCTGCCTACTCCACTCAAATGAGTCTGTCAGGAGTGGCTGCAAATGGACCCAAAAGCTCTGAATTTACTCTCAAACTTATGCACCCATCAAAAGCCAGCTCCTGACGTCACCACCTCCTGACTTTTCAAGATAGGCTTAGGAGAAGCACTAGTCCCAAGACTTTCAGAGAAACAAAAGATCATCACATATGGGGAAGACAAACAAGGAGGTGGTCATTTTACCCTCCTGCTTCACTCTCCTCCCTTACTGCTCCATTTCATTCTTCTGTTATTGCCAGAAAGGAACAGAATCTTGAAAGACATTTTTCTTGCTCGTTAGTTAAGGTTTGTTTAGTTTTGGAGCTTTAAAAATAAGCAACACGAGATGGTCGTGCTCTGAAGGAGGGAACTGATGAGGAAATGACCAGAGTTAAGGCTAGTTATGAACATCAATGGCCTGAAAAAGGACCTCTCTGAGACACATAGGAGCCTCCTCTACACAAATGTGCACCCCCATAATGATGTTTTGATATGACCTTCAGTGCAAAGTCAGCCCTGACTGCACAGAATGTAATGCAAACCATCTCAGGCTATGCTCAGGCTAGAAAGTGCTGTGCTTAGATTTGCTTTCTCTTTGTGGTAATTCTGTGCTGCTTCCCACTTTGAAATTCAATACACATTTCCATGCACAAAGAAATGCATAACTTAGTCTCATCATTGCCTTTTCAAACAGTAATAAATATTGAGGTCATTAAGAAGAGAAATAAATATTTACAAGGCTATCAGGCATCTTTGTAGCAACAAATATACACCCATCACTTGCAATTTGTATCTTTTCCTAATGCTCTAGCATCCTCTCTTCAGAGAGACAATCCATCCAGTTAATTAATGAAAATTACAGTACATGTGTGTGTGTGTGAACAAAAAACATCAGAATGATCATGGCAGCCAGGTCCTGGAGTTGAGCTGTCAAACATATTGACAGTTGAGGATGGCAGGTGAGATTAATAACACAAAGCAATAGAGAGACACAGAAGAACCTGAAGCTGTTGACTATTAATAAAGTTGAGAATAAGCAACATTTCTACATTCCCCCCTCCCCCCATCCCTTCTCTCCCATGGGATATGTGCTTTTAAAACACATGGTTTTAGTAGACATTTTTAAAAGCCTCTCTTTAAAAGTGGGTAGTGTTTGGCAGTCTACTCATTGAGCTGATTTTGGGGTATTATTATCTGGTTCAAAGCAAGTTTGGTGTCTGACAATAAGCATTGTGTTCTCATGCTGTTCAGTGGAAACTTGAATATGATACAAGGGCAGACACACACTTTAAAATATTGGGTGATGGCAATACTTCAGTCTTGTCCAACATAGCCCAAGAGACAAGTAGGTGCAGATAGCAGGAAGGGTGAACATTGTCCAGCAATTTTTAGATTTGGTTGCTTGCCCTATACTCCTAGACCTAGAAATTGAGGTGATGAATGGAAGGCAGAAGAAGACTTTTGTGCATTACTGCATCTGTTCTCTTAGAAAAGATCTCACTGATTTTCCATAGCAGGTTCTATCTGAAATATACAGACTTAAGCAAAGACAGACAGAGGTATAGCTAAATAAATTCACTAGGTATGAATCTGTTCATAGCTTATCCAGTGAGGTTCACAAAGCCTATGCACTGGAATCACATTTAGTAGAAAGTCCAGAGGTACTTAAGACTCACCTCAAATTCAGTATGGGTAATGGGTAAAGGAAAACTCTCTGTATTTGATGGTAACATTCAGAGTGAATCTCTCTGTGTAGTGGTTGAGCATACAACCTATGACCAGCTCCCCATGAGGGAGCCTACAGGAAGGCTGGGGAGGGACTATTGACAAGGTCTGGTAATGTCAGGATGAGGGGGAATGGGTTTAAGCTGGAGGAGGGGAGATTTAGACTGGATGTTAGGAGGAAGTTCTTTACAGTGAGGGTGGTGAGACACTGGCACAGGTTGCCCAGGGAGGTTGTGGCTGCTTCCTCCCTGGAGGCGTTTAAGGCCAGGCTGGATGAGGCCTTGAGCAGCCTGCTCTAGTGGGAGGTGTCCCTGCCTATGGCAGGGGGTTGGAGCTGGATGATCCTTGAGGTCCCTTCCAACCTAAACCATTCTATGATTCTATGATATTAACTTGTTTGAACATGACTGGATGTATTGCTGGATGCAGGAGTTGTCTGTGTGAAGTACAAGCCTTAAGAAGCTCTTGTTTAATCAGTGGCATTAAGCAATGCCACTGAAAGGTCACGTTACAGCAAGAGTAATATTATAGACTTGAAAAAACCAAGCTGTGCTAGTTTGAGCCTAACTGGGATATTTTAGTGAGAGGAATTTGATGATAGGCTGTGAAAAGGAAACAATGGTGATGGTTACTTCACTCATAGGCTTGCTGAGATGTATAAAAACAAGAACACAAACACAGATAACAGAGTTGCTCTCTCTGGCTCTGTCTGCCTCCCTTCTCTCCCTAACGCGCTGACTGTGTAACTAATCCGGTTGTATCTACACATTTTGTATGTGTTTTCCCTCCCCTACACCTTTGTAACTCCCCTACCTCAGATACCTTTTCAATTTATTGTTAAACTTTTCTTTTATAACTTCCAAATCGAGTGAGATTCATTTATTTGGGTGTGCTTACCTTCCCTCTCTCTTCTTCTAATTCCTTTCTTTTGGGAAAGAAGGGGGAGAGGGAAGGGCACTCTATAAATTGTCAATTGGTTCTATCAAACTTATTTGAGTCTCTGGGAATTTAAATTAGAACCCAGACAAATGGGTACCAGACTCATTCTGCAGTGGGCATTACTGCAGACCCATGCACGAAGTTCAGCACTGCATGGGAAATAGCCTCCCTGTATACAGGGCTACAGATCAACTTAGCCACTAGAGCTAAAATAATCTAAATAGTCTAAAAATAGACTAAAATAGTCTTAAAATCATGTAACCTATTTCAAATTAAAATACAGGCACAAGTAAATACAGGCATGGAATATACTGTGAATAGTTAAGGAAAACAATTGCAATCTTGTGCAAAGTTGTGCCGGGGGAAGTATAGGCTGGATGTTAGGAGGAAGTTCTTCACAGAGAGAGTGATTGGCATTGGAATGGGCTGCCCAGGGAGGTGGTGGAGTCACCGTCCCTGGGGGTGTTCAGGAAAAGCCTGGATGAGGCACTTAGTGCCATGGTCTAGTTGACTGGATAGGGCCAGGTTGGACTGGATGAGCTTGGAGGTCTCTTCCAACCTGGTTGATTCTATTCTATTCTATTCTATTCTATTCTATTCTATTCTATTCTATTCTATTCTATTCTAAATCTCTGCTCTTGCTGGGCTTTGGTTTGTTTTAATGCCTGGATTAACTCATTTGTCTCGAAAGTGCAGTTTAGCTTTTGCACCACTTGTGAGCAAGGACACTAGAGTTTAGTTTTAATCAACCAGATTAAGAAGTGACTGTGGTGGGTCTGAGTTTCCAGGTCTCTGGAAAATTCTGAAAAATGTCTACTAAAACCTCACAAATGTCTGTAAAATACCACTTTACAAAACAAAGAAACAAAGAAAGAAGCCTACACATACCCCTGAAATTAAATATCCTCCATTTACGTAAAGTTATCTAGTAACAAAGTCAGTACTATTTTGACTTCATCAAGAAACTACCTGTATAAAAAGACCAAATAAGGAATGCAAGATCCAGCTCTGCATTCTTTTCCATGTTCTTACATGGATGTGTGGGAATGCTGTGGTTTGTGTCTGCACTGTCACTGCAGAAATTATCACTGTTCCTCATGCATTTAAAGTTTCGCTGTTAGTGAAGAAGGGCAGCAAAGAGCTTTTGTATCAACAAGAGGAGGGGAGTTGCAGACGTGCATGCAGCTGTGTGCAAAGAGAAGAGAGTTAGTTAAGTTTACCTGACAGTCTGGCAATCTGGCCCCCTGGCTAGTTGTGAGCCGTGTGGCGGTATGGAGGCAGCAGGCTGCTGACAATCTACAAGAAACTGATAAATTAGACATATATACAGAGAGATTACAGAGCAAGGGGTTAGTAACAGTAGTACAAAGGCTACACGTCTGATGGAGAGATTTACTGAGGAATGTGTTCTTGGTTCCTTATCTGACAGAAACACTTCTTTTTTAATAGCAATAACATTAATTGTTGCAAGGTTGTTTTTTTTTCCTTTTCAAAAGAAGCAGTGGAGACTTTTTTTTTCCTCTCTTGTCCCTTGGCATTGGCAGATTTTTGTTTAAAGAGACAGCAATAATGGGCTGCATTCAGGATCTGGGTTTAAACCTTGTACTTCTCGTTGTTCTGCTGGCAATTAAGTTGTTGTGCTTACATTTCATGTAAAGAAATCTAGCAACAAAGCTGCTCAAAATCTCTCCTGAGAACTTACATTTATAGAACAACAATTACAGCTGGCATCTCATTATGGCCTTCACCAAAAAGCTCACAAGAAAGTCCTCACAACTGTGCTAAGTATGAGCCTAGCTGGGATATTTTGGTGAGAAGAATTAGATGACAGGCTGTGAAAATGAAACAGTGGTGGTAGCTGCTGCACTCATAGGCTTGCTGAGATGTATAAGAACAAAAACACAAACGTAGATAAGAGTCTCTCCCTGTCTTTGGGGCTGAACTTCTCTCTCTAACCTGATGTCTGTCTGACTAATCACTCTGCTTCCTAACCCCTCTGGCTGACCCTCCAAACTCACCTTGAACATAAAGCAAAGTCTGGGGTAAGGTAGAGGGGTGGGAAGAAGGTGGAAGGGTGGTTGGGAGCCCCTCCTGGGGACTCAGGTTTCTGGGAGGGCTGTTGTGTTTCTGTATTACTTTTTAACTTGTCTATTTCTGTACCTATTGTAAATACCTGGAGCTGTTCAAGGCAGGATTGGACGTGGCACTTGGTGCCATGGTCTAGCCTTGAGCTCTGTGGTAACAGGTTGGACTTGATGATCTGTGAGGTCTCTTCCAACCTTGGTGATACTGTGATACCTGCTTGTATGTTGTGCTGAGCTGTAAATATAAAGCTTCAGTCAATTTCTAGATCAGCTGAGTCTAGTCTGGGTGACTTTACACAAGTGTGGGGGGGCAGCTAACACCCAAACCATCACAAGAACTTCTAAATAGTATTTGTGAGATTGTTTTCTGTAGGAAAAAGGGGAAATTGATGCATTAGTCTTCTACTCTCCTGTCTAGATTTGCTCCTTTTCCCTGCAGCACTCTGGCCTTTCATTCCCCTGTGATTGAGACTGTCAGACTCTGCCTGACACTCATTGGAGTCCTTTAGAACATTAACATCTACAGGTGAAATTCCCATCATCTGGAAAACCACCAGAGATTACTCTGTGTCTCCAACAGGGTTTGCAGACCTATCATCCTCTCTGACTGCCTCAACCCAGTTCTCATTCTGACTCTTCAGTGGAAAGGAGGTCAATTCCCCTGGACTTTAAAAATGAGACAACTAAACTTCATGTGCTTGGAAAGAATTGATTTTTTTTTTTTTTTCCAATTGGTTGCTTGTTTAAAGCTCAACATCAGTAATAATTTCCCTTTACAATGCAGATGTTTTCCAATGGCCACTTCTATTCTTTGTCTCAATCAAATGGGAGAAAGTGCAAATAATTTGCTGTGAAGAGATTAGTGAAGGCATCAGGTACAACACACCTTCGGAGCAACACTGAGCAGCATATCCCTAATTATAGCAAATCTCTTTCATATGAGCCCAGAGTGCTTCTCCTAAGTGTGGCCAGCAGGGCAAGGGAGGGGATTCTCCCCCTTTACTCTGCTCTCCTCAGACCCCACCTGGAGTACTGTGTGCAGTTCTGGAGCCCCCAGCACAAGAAGGACATGGAACTGCTGGAGCCAGTCCAGAGGAGAGCCACGAAGATGATCAGAGGGCTGCAGCACCTCTGCTATGAGGACAGGCTGAGAGACTTGGGGCTCTTCAGCCTGGAGAAGAGAAGGCTTTGAGGAGACCTTAGAGTGGCTTTCCAGTATCTGAAGGGAGCCTACAGGAAGGCTGGGGAGGGACTATTGACAAGGTCTGGTAATGTCAGGACGAGGGGGAATGGGTTTAAGCTGGCAGAGGGGAGATTTAGACTGGATGTTAGGAGGAAGTTCTTTACAGTGAGGGTGGTAAGACACTGGCACAGGTTGCCCAGGGAGGTTGTGGATGCTTCCTCCCTGGAGGCATTTAAAGCCAGGCTGGATGAGGCCTTGAGCAGCCTGCTCTAGTGGGAGGTGTCCCTGCCTATGGCAGGGGGTTGGAGCTGGATGATCCTTGAGGTCCCTTCCAACCTAAACCATTCTATGATTCTATGATCTGTGCTGACCTCCAGTGGGTAGAAGCAAGTACCCACACTACTAGTTCCTTCCAGCTTGAGCCACAAGGAGAGGATTTTGGATCTATTTTCAAGTGCACAGGTATCAGAAACCTGTATGGGCAGTTAGTGCTGGCACCAGTGTGTCAGGAAGCAGAAATGGAATGAGGAAGGATACTGTGCCATTCCCACATTTAGCAGGATGGTCACTGTAGTCTTCAGTACACCTTTTAGCAGAGGAGTGCAAGAGTTTGCAGTGTAGCTGAGCGATGAACAAAATCGTTTGTCATTTTGGTACGGAGCTCAACTAAAAGAAAAGGGGGCTGGGAAGAGCAAACTAACTGCAGAGACCAGAAATTACTGTAAAAGAAAATAAAATCATTTAAATGGTTTGCAGAAGGCCAAAGCAAATTCCTTCCGGACAGCTTATGAAAGGTAATCAATGTGGGAAGGAACATGGAAGAGGACACTCTGTGATGAGAAGATGCAGACAGGTTCCATAAGTACAGAAGAAATTGTTGGCACAGAATTTTCCAGAACAAGGCAAATGCCTGATTTATGATCATGTTCTGCTGTCTCAAACATCCTCCAAAGATTTTATGCTGCCTCTTCACCAGCTAGATTTGGCAGAATGCATGAATACAGAGCCAGATTCTGCAAGCATTACACGAGCTGGGTAATAAGTCCCACGGCTTCGTATGAAACAAGTTTTACCTGGCGTCAGCAACGCTCACATAATCTCACACTCAGTACAAAATCTGGTGATCTGCAGGACTTAAAGTGGCTGAATTGTTCTCCTGTATCTCCAGAAGTGAAGTTGTGGAGGATTATTCTAGGAAAGAGCTAAGCATAATGCATTTGGCTTACACAAGCATTTGAAATTCAGAGGAGCTCTTATCTACTTATGTCTAAGTAGTAGAGGCAGAGCTAAGTTTATTCCTTCTATATTTAATATTGTCAAGTATTTTGGAGGCTTTATAGTGGTATTCTCTAATGTCATGACAATCCTAAAATGACTTCATGTTACCTTGTGTTTAAAGGTAAAAACTAGCAGATGGCATTCGGTCATTCTAGTAAAGAACTCCTGCCTGTATCAAGTTTGTTGCCTTCTGGAGTACTCTGCTGACTGTTAGAAGTTTCAAAGATGTCTTCATTGATTCTATAGTCAGTGTCCCATACCATAAAGACAAGGCAAGACAAACATGCTCTCTTTTACTCAAGAATAAAAAGAAACTAAAACATTCTGTTGGATGAAGCCAGTTCCCAGCATTGCCCAAATTTCAGGGAGTATCAGTCAAGCTAGAAGAAGTCTAGCTCTAGTGGGAGGTGTCCCTGCCTATGGCAGGGGGTTGGAGCTGGATGATCCTTGAGGTCCCTTGCAACCTAAACCATTCTATGATTCATTCTATGATTCTATGAAGTCAAGTAGAAGACATCTGGGAAAGTGACACAGAGTGTAATTTTTGGCCTGTCTTCTGAGACCACTACCAGCAAAATGATGAATCAAATCATTAAATACATATTGGCTTATTTCTCTACCATCTCCAGTTGCTGTGAGGAAATAAACTGCTGGGACCAAGGGGTGGGCTCACTGATTTCTTAAGAGCCTTTCTATGATTCTGTGAACTGATAACCTCCCTGGGCAACCCATTCCAGGGTCTCACCACTCTCATGGTGAAGAACTTCCACCTCATGTCCAGTCTGAACCAAGAAATTGAGCTTGGTGATCATTTCAAGCACAAAAGGCAAAGAGGAGCTACTGCACACAGCTATTTATATGCCAGGTTTCTCTGAGTTCAGCAGGACTTGAGTCTGTAGACAGTCCTCTGGTGGTATTGATGTTCACCACCCTGGGTTAAAGTGTAGAGCTTTGACTTGTGATGCACATCAGGCCTGGTCCAATTTTCCTGTTCTTAACATTTTAAAGCAATGGCAACAGTGGTGTAAGTGTATCAGAGATTTCCTCTTTCCCAGATTAGCCAGGGCTGATTTTCCTTTGGAATCTAATGCTTAGTCCTAATTAGGCTAATCAGCTCCCGTTGTAAGAGCATTAAAAATACCAAGCTCAGAGAAGCTACATCTGCTCATATGAGGATTGATTGTAAATTGTGTAAATTGTCTGCCAAGAACATTTCCTGTGCTTCCTTTTGGCTCAGTCACAAAACCAAAGCATTTCTCTCATGTCAGCAAGGTGTGCTGTGTCCTCCAGTCTGTGAACTGGGTGACTCTAATCAACACAGATCTGCTTAACTGAGTTATTACTGTCTGAAAGATGGGGATGCCTTCTGTTGACATCAGCAATGTCCTCAGTGATACTTTCCAGCCCCACCTGCTCAGGACCAGCGTACTGCAATGGGACATTTCAGCACATTTTGAAACTCAGTAAATTATTAATCTCAACACAGTGCTGTCAAAAGGCAAGACTAACAAGAATCCTAAGACAAGCATTGGAAGTAACTTATTTGGAGTAACTGATCTGTTGAAAGGGTAGGAGAGCCCTGCAGAGGGACCCTGACAGGCTGGATGGGTGGGCAGAGGCCAATGGGATGATTTAACAAAGCCAAGTGCAGGGTTCTGCACTTTGGCCACAACAACCCCAAGCAGCACTACAGGCTGGGGATAGAGAGGCTGGAGAGCAGCCAGGAAGAAAGGGACCTGGGGATACTGGTGGATAGTAGGCTGAAGATGAGCCAGCAGTGTGCCCAGGTGGCCAAGAGATCCTGGCCTGGATCAGAAACNAGTGATTGGCATTGGAATGGGCTGCCCAGGGAGGTGGTGGAGTTGCTGTCCCTGGAGGTGTTCAAGCAAAGCCTGGATGAGGCACTTAGTGCCATGGTCTGGTTGACTGGCTAGGGCTGGGTGCTAGGTTGGACTGGATGATCTTGGAGGTCTCTTCCAAGCTGGTTGATTCTATGATTCTATGATAAGATACTTTTAACTGCATCTAGTTCAATTAATCAATGAAGAGCTTTATTCTCTTTTATCCGAAGAGTAAAACTGAGAGTCAAACCACAAAATAAGCAAACACTCTTTACAGGTATTGTTATGTATTTGGCATTTCTGATATGAAAAACGTTGGGGAAAAAACCTGTTGTTGGTAAAAGAAAAATGCCTATGACAAAATGTGAGACTGAGGCTTTCTCACTGTTTTAAACCTGAGGCTTTTTCAGTGTTTTAAAACAAACTCTCCTAACATCCCATTGACTGCTCCAGGCCAACAGAAAGTCAGTCCTTCAAGTTTCTGGTCTATCTCACTCTGTGCCATGCTACCCAATGTCAACTGAACTTGCTCCATAAGGTTTGAGAAATTTGGTTACTGTGTCTCTGAAGACCTTACTGACAATTTACTTGAAAAGAGAAGCTGTCTCCATTTACATGGTAAAGACTTATTTTCTTCCCCCAAGATATCAATTAAACAGGGAAGAATGAAGAGTTAATAGTATGAGTCAAAATTATTAGGCAAAGAACTAATTAGTAGCCTTCTGGTTGTGCAGAGTCAGAAGGATGTCTCACCACACATCAAGTCCTACAAAGACAAATCATTCTTCTCTGTTCCAAGCTGGGGAGCAAGGAAAATTTCTCAAGCCAAAAGACAAATGTGAGATGGCAAGAAGAATGGGGTAGAGGGCACTCAAACACTTGCCAAGTTGAGATTTGTAGAGATATTTTCAAACTGATGACAAGATAAGAAAAATCCTCAAACTGTTTATATCCAGGGGTGACAGAGGCATAAGTTTATATTATTATTATTTGACTATCCACTTTCACTCCTGATTTATTTCTATTTTTCTAATGGATGCTGAGAAAACTTCAATCTTCCTCAAGGCCAAGAGGAACTTTAAGTGGTAATGGTTATGGAAAGGAACAGCTTGTGAGGTGACAGCTGTGGCTTACCTTTGGAACAAAAGCATGAACAATGGTACAGGTCAAAGATTAGAAGAGTTCCTCCCTTCTCCTGCTTCCAGGGTCAGTTTGGGTCTGGAAAAAACATTTACCTTTGCCCTGTGCACAGACTCAGTTGGTCAACCCACCAGCTGCAAATTGGGTACAGCTCTGCATTTCTGCAGGCTGTCCCTGGAACGAGAGGACTACGATGGAGCAGCCACACAGGCTCCATCTGGCCTTGTTAAGTCCAGCTCTTTCCGAGCAGGACTGACCCAGGTTGCCCTGAACTAGGACCAAAATAAGCAGCACAGGGAGACTGAGACATGATGCAGCTCCATGAAAGCCAGCCCCTTTCTGGCACAGCTAGAACAGAAGCAGCTTTCACTAGAAGCAAATAGCTCCTGCACAGATATTTTCCAGTATCCAGATTCTCTGGGTTTTCCTTTTGTCCAAATTTTACCTCTCCTTCCATTAAATTGAATAACAGATCATTGATTGAAGAGGGACAAACTCATCAATCAAGTATCACTTTCGGCTTACTTCATGGTAAAACTGATCTACTATGACATTTCTGTGTTGTCTTGCAAAATGGACTCATATCTTAAGCTTGCTCTTCAGGGAAACTTATGTCTTAGAGTATTGTGGATTGGAGGAGTTTGAACAACCATGAATTATTCCACTGCTTATTACTTAGCCTCTCAAAAATTATTTAAAGACTAATTGAGTTGGAGGCATCAGCAATATCTATACACTGTGCTAAGATGCAATAGGCTGGCAGTAGGATGCATCTAAAATCTTCATCTACTGTCATGTCCACATATCTGTTCTCTTTCCTGCAAAATTGGCTGCTTGTTTTGACATTCCCAAGCTCCTGACACAGGGCTCCTACTGCTCCTTTCCCTCCTCTCAGGTCTTTACCTGGAGCATAAGGTCAGACAGAGTAAACCTAACGGGGAACCTTCTATTGAGTCCTTGAGCAGCCTGCTCTAGAGGGAGGTGTCCCTGCCTATGGCAGGGGGTTGGAGCTGGATGATCCTTGAGGTCCCTTCCAACCTAGACCATTCTATGATTCTAAGTGCTCCTCAGGAGTAAGACAGTATAGCTTATTGGAAGAGGTAAGGCATTTAACTCCTGTTTTCTTGTAGCATTCAGGAAATGCTACCTGTCTTGGCAGTGGCAGTTCCCACAAACCAACTCATGGAGCATCACTAACAACTTCATGTGCTACCTGACCCAGACAGATGGTTCAGTAGGTCACTGATTTAGTGGTTTTCCAGAGCACATCAAGTTTTGTGGCTGTGTTCTACTAAGCTCTTTCATCTACACAACAGATTATATAGATTAAGTTTCCCCCTTCTTTCCTTATTCTGCATGATTTGATTTGCACTCTCCTCTTTTAGACTTGAATTATTCCCAGACTAGAATGCTGTTTCCTCATCACTCCATGTGTTCCAGTGGTAATGTGACAGCTAGCTCAAAGTATAAAGATAAAGCTATAACCCAGCCTTGCTGTTTGCTGCAGCTCATATTAAGAATAACCTTTTAAAAAGAAATAAGACCTAGTCATTAACAAAATGAATGACATGCAATTTTCTCCAGTCCCAGACTAAGAAGATTAAGTTTCTTGTCAGCTCTGTAGCCTTTTTCACACTTTCTATGTCATTATGTGTTTATGTTATTTCTCAAGTGGTTTCTGTGAATGCTTGAAATAATTCCTCATTAAATCTACTGAGAAGCAGTGTAATGGGTTAGTAAACAGCAGAAATGGAAATGGCAGAGGATGAAAATATATATTCAGTGCCCTTCTTTCATAGACAGTTCATAAACAGCACATTTGGAAAGGTCTGATGATTCGTGAAATACTCACTAAAAGGCACAGCACATTTTGAAAAGCTTCAAAAGAGGAAAAGAAAGGTCCTAAAGATCACCACACTTCTGTCTTGTCGATTACTCATCTCTCATGGAAATGTTAAGTGTCTATGATAAAGTTCAGATGGCCACAAGTGAATCCAAACCAAAAATACTTGCACTATTTTATGAGTAAAGAAGGATCTGGTCCCAAATTTGAAGCCAGTGCAAACAGTAACTTTAGTAGGCTTTGGAAGAGAAAAAAAACCATAAGGTACAATTGTAAAGTTTCATAGGCCTAAAAAATGTGGACAGGGAGATACTTACAATCAGGTACATTAGTCTTGACTAAAGAATTGCTGGTGAGCTTACTCCATACATCACAACATCCCAAGGAAATGTATTAGAGAGCTAAAATATCACCATGCCTAATTTAAACAGAGGCTTACTTCAGCTTTGCCTATTTTTACAAGATGAGAAGCAGAGTCTTTAATATCTGGTATCTTTTAGGGTAAAAAACAAAAAGTCATGAAGCCACATCAAATCTTGTCATGAAGTGGATGGATTTTGTTGCCAACATGGTTTAAGATATTTCAGCAGCTGTTTTAGTTAGTTGATAAGACTGGGTTCCAAAGGATAAAACTCTCAGAGAAAGCAACAAATAGCTGGTAACACACCCTAAAGAGATATGTGTCACCTGCATACCTGTTTGGTTAGAAAGACCAGAAGTATAATAAGGTTTTACTGGAGAACTTCAACAAATGATGCTAATATTAACCATTCCAACCAGCAATGACTTCATAGCTTAGATACAAAGAAAAAAAATGTCAATAGCCTTTTAATGAAAGTATACAGCAGTAAGGCATGGATGTCACTGCAGTCTTTCTCTCTGGTTTTAGTGTTTTAACAAACAGGCTGGGGCACCTATTAAATGCAGGGTTTGCTGCAGACTTCTTAATGCAGTGAAAGATACAAATAGACATTAAATAAAGCTTGTGAAACTGCAGTGAATTCATGCCATAATAGCTAAATTATATTGATCAGCATGAAATGTATGATTTTTTTGGTCTCATCAGTGATAACTAGAAAGCTGCAAGGAAGGAAGAGCACAGAGCAAAAAGGTCCTATTCACAGTGGCACCAAGAGGTAAAAGTACATTTAGTCAGCTGAGTCCTTTGTTGGTTACAGCCAACTGATGTCCTTGGCAAGGATATTGTTCTTTGAATTCAAATGGCCTCAGCGAGGACAGTGCTTGAAATGGCATAAATATGCAATGCTCATTAAGCTTAGTTAAATGAGCATATCAGATGCAGGACATGGCCCTAAGAGCAGGAAGATATATACATATATCTGTATATATATGCACTTATACCACTCATGGAACACTTAATACATATATACACAAATATAGCATGTTTACAAAACCCACAGGCATTTGAACAATGTGGAACAAAAAAGGTGAACACAGACAACAAGTTAATATTGATTGAATTATCCTTCTTCTGAAGAGCATCATGTGTAGGTTAAAAATAACCCCCACAAACAAAACCAAACTATACCTTGTTTTAAAAACAGAACCTGCTAAACCACATAGAATCTATATGTATAGGTTAAAAATAACCCCCACAAACACAACCAAACTATACCTTGTTTTAAAAACAGAACCTGCTAAACCACATAGAATCTATATGTATAGGTTAAAAATAACCCCCACAAACACAACCAAACTATACCTTGTTTTAAAAACAGAACCTGCTAAACCACATAGAATCTATATGTATAGGTTAAAAATAACCCCCACAAACACAACCAAACTATACCTTGTTTTAAAAACAGAACCTGCTAAACCACATAGAATCTATATGTATAGGTTAAAAATAACCCCCACAAACACAACCAAACTATACCTTGTTTTAAAAACAGAACCTGCTAAACCACATAGAATCTATATGTATAGGTTAAAAATAACCCCCACAAACACAACCAAACTATACCTTGTTTTAAAAACAGAACCTGCTAAACCACATAGAATCTATATGTATAGGTTAAAAATAACCCCCACAAACACAACCAAACTATACCTTGTTTTAAAAACAGAACCTGCTAAACCACATAGAATCTATATGTATAGGTTAAAAATAACCCCCACAAACACAACCAAACTATACCTTGTTTTAAAAACAGAACCTGCTAAACCACATAGAATCTATATGTATAGGTTAAAAATAACCCCCACAAACACAACCAAACTATACCTTGTTTTAAAAACAGAACCTGCTAAACCACATAGAATCTATATGTATAGGTTAAAAATAACCCCCACAAACACAACCAAACTATACCTTGTTTTAAAAACAGAACCTGCTAAACCACATAGAATCTATATGTATAGGTTAAAAATAACCCCCACAAACACAACCAAACTATACCTTGTTTTAAAAACAGAACCTGCTAAACCACATAGAATCTATTTCTCAAAGAGAGCAGAGATATGTTAGACCAATACTGAATAAGCCTTGTGATAAGCAATAGCCTGCCTGGTTACACAAGCTCAGAAACATTTTGCACACACAAGATCACCATCAACACAAATACATTCTTGGTAGATAAAAATGTAATATATTCACAGATGAGATCTCAGAAGAATCATCCACAGATCTCTAATGAGGCAAAGGGCAATTGAGTCTCAGACTAAATCTGAGTTGTCAGCATCGAAGTTGTGGGTTGTTGGATTCTTTTTAAGTAATGGTTCTGAAGAACTGTCATGCTCCAGCAGCTTTGTATTGTTTGCATGAAGCAAATCAAACTTACATGGCTGAACAATTCAGAGCAGACTAGCTTGACTAGTTGAATGTTATTTGGCTGCGTATCTTAGTAGAGGTGACTCAGTTAATTGTCTATCCTACTTTTCCAGGAACAAAAACTCACTCAAAGTACAGATAAATACATATTGTTCATGAAACAGATACAGGATAGAATTCTTCAGCACAGAATCAGCATAGAAAAAGTTATCTAGGTCCTAGTCATGTTGACTTTCCTTGGCTTTAATCTATAAAATCCCTTCACAAAGAAGAAACAAGAAATACTTTAAACTGAATGCCCTGAGAAATCATATCTTAGTAGAGGTGGCTCAGTTAATTGTCTATCCTGCTTTTCCAGAAACAAATTGACTCAAAGTACAGATAAATTCATATTGTTCATGAAACAGATTCAGAAGAGACTTCTTTAGCACCAAATCAGCATAGAAAAAGTTATCTAGGTCCTAATCATGTTGACTTTCCTTGGCTTTAATCTATAAAATCCCTTCACAAAGAAGAAACAAGAAATACTTTAAACTGAATGCCCTGAGAAATCATATCTTAGTAGAGGTGGCTCAGTTAATTGTCTATCCTGCTTTTCCAGAAACAAATTGACTCAAAGTACAGATAAATTCATATTGTTCATGAAACAGATTCAGAAGAGACTTCTTTAGCACTGAATCAGCATAGAAAAAGTTATCTAGGTCCTAGTCATGTTGACTTTCCTTGGCTTTAATCTACAAAATCCCTTCACAAAGAAGCAGCTCTTTCACTGTTCACTGAATGTCCTGAGAAATGAAGATCTACAAAGCACTCTCCAAGCAAAATTCAAGTCTGGGCTGATTGTGTTCCTCAAGGCCTTTTTCCACAATCACGTGCAAAAGAAGCTGTGCTTTCCTCTACGCACAGCTTGCTAACACTACTGCTGTTCCCAAATTGAGGAGTGCATTTAAACCAGTACTGAAGTAATATGCATAGTAGCAAGGCTTAGTATCCAGGAGGAGCTTTCTGACATTGGTATTTAAGAATCAAAAAAAAAAAGCTGGAAACATTTTGGGCAAAATCCTCCTAAACAAACAACAACAAAAAAAAGTGCACAGGCTTGAATTTAAACTGTTTTCACCACACAAAGGGCAAATCCTGCTGTCAAAAAATCATTCCCCCTCCCTTTGCAATGTTTTAAGATGTGCAGGCTCATCTCTGCAGAGAGCCTCTGCTGTGGAAAGCAGTTTTAGTCTGAGCCTCTCTCAGTTATATCTCAATCCCTTCCTCTAAAGCAGAGGGTAAATAGCTTCATTTCCTATTAAGGGCTTCTACCCATAATATTACTTTTGGAGATGTACCTTCATACTGCCTACATGATGAGAAAGAAGCAGAAACCAAACCCAAAAAACTTACCTCACATCATCTTAAGAAAAATAGAAGGAATACGAGCTTCTGATTACACTGAGAATAGTCTTACAAGAAATACTTCTGAAAATCATCTCCTGAACACTGCACTTCAAAAAAAACCTCAAAATCCAGAGAGAAAAAAGTTAAGTAGCATTAGAGCATAATTCCCATCCCTTATACCAGGAGAGGTTCCTCATTGCCTAACATGGCCTAGCACAAGCCCTTAATTCCCTGTAATGCTAAGAACCAACCTACACAGCAGGCTCTGCTCCTTGTAATGTTACATTGTGTTTGTGCTACATCAAGCAGATCAAGGCATGCCCATGCCTATTCTTCATAGAATAGACCTAATTCTATTCTATAGACCATCCCAACCTATTCTTCATAGGTGAAACCACTTCCAGTAGAAAGGGTAATTAATAAAGACACTTCTTATGCAATCTCCCTTGATTTCAGGCTTAATAACTTAATTGAGAGCCTTTTTAGGACCTCCTTTTTGAGATGCTGGGTTTTTTTCATTATAGATTTATTAGCTCTAAGAAATTGTTTCTACCTACAGATGCTGTAGGTTAGCTCTTAGAATTTTCATGCTAGAACAAGTGACAGAGAAGAGCGGTATCAGGCACCTACAGGAAACCCTTTGTGTCTTATTCTTTCCTTGAAGAAGGCAAAAGAATCATATTCCATGTTTGGGACAGTGAGGTATTAAGAGGCATCCAGTGACTTTCTATTCAAGGAGTTGGCATGCCACTGCAAAAGAAAGGTGATTTCTAATACAGTGTTAGACACTGCAGAACCAGCCTCAGCCTTCCTGTACGCCCTGACTTCATGCAGTTGTGCAAACAGCCACACGCAGTAGTGGGCTGGGTTTGAGTTGGGCACACACCACCTGGCTCCAGCAGAAGAATAAGGACTTTGAAGTGTAAAAGTGGTGGAAAATAACAGAAGAAAACAAGAAATACCCAGCAAAGCTAAATGCATACTGCTACCTAGGGGAAACGGAACATGTTACTTTGGAAATGGACTGAGTGGTATTTTCAGCCAGAGCAGTAAGGAACTATTACTTCAGTTAGAAAGCCCAGGTAAAGTTATACTGCCACAGCTTGATGCCAGAGGGACATGCATGCTGATTCAAAGGTAAGGGCAGTCAAATGGACACCAGGTAGTAAATGACAATCTCTTCCTTGAGAGGTCTTTAATTCAGCTCGTCTTCACCTGTGAGTCTTCCTGTCACAGTCTTTCCCTGAAGAAGGCAGCGAAAATTAATCTCAGGTTTCCTCTACCAGGTAGTCAACAGTGGTCAAAGCTAGGGCCAGAGCACAGTGAGCATATCCTCTCCTGCCAAGCATCAAGTCCAGAAGGAAGTACAAGAAGATGACAGGCACGGCATGCCTACTGCATGGGAAGCATTGGGCAAGGAATCTTGCCTGGATTATCCCTCTGCCAACTTCAGTTAATTTGTCTATTGCTTTCCTTCACTGGTCAGGCCACACCTTGAGTACTGTCTCCAGTTCTGGGCTCCTCAATTCAAGAGAGATGTTGAGGTGCTGGAACATGTCCAGAGAAGAGCGATGAAGCTGGTGAGAAGCCTGGAGCACAGCCCTGTGAGGAGAGGCTGAGGGAGCTGGGGGTGTGCAGCCTGCAGAAGAGGAGGCTCAGGAGTGACCTCATTGCTGTCTACAACTACCTGAAGGGAGGCTGTAGCCAGGTGGGGGTTGGTCTCTTCTCCCAGACAACCAGCAACAGAAGAAGGGGACACAGTCTCAAGTTGTGCTGGAGGAGGTCTAGGCTGGATGTTAGGAGGAAGTTGTTGGCAGAGAGAGTGATTGGCATTGGAATGGGCTGCCCAGGGAGGTGGTGGAGTCACTGTCCCTGGAGGTGTTCAAGAAAAGCCTGGATGAGGCACTTAGTGCCATGGTCTGGTTGATTGGATAGGGCTGGGTGCTAGGTTGGAGTGGATGATCTTGGAGGTCTCTTCCAACCTGGTTGATTCTATGATTATGTACATTCCCAGTTTTAGCCTTCCAGCCCCCATAACACTGTAAGCTAATCAAAGGACAAGGAAGCCTGCATATCATATGAAGTAATTGTGTGAAGATAATCATTCATGAATTAATAAGACAAACAAACAAAAAACACCCTCAAACAGAAAGAAGGAAGGAAAGAGGGGAGGAAAGAGGGGAGGAAAGAAACCCAAATGACTGCATTTAATTTAGGCTTCATCTCTCCTCCTCTTTTGAAGACACAGCCACAAGCCAAGCTATACTTTGCTCCATAGTGTTCAAGTTCAGATGGTTCTTTCACACCGCTTCTGATGAAGAAGCAGGTGTGGGTTGCTGTGTTTCTTGCTGGGTTGCTTGACTACACAAATCATCTGAGGACAGAAACTTTTAAATATTCTCTACAAAAGCAGCAAAATAACAGCCTTCACTGTTCTTTACTTCCAAGAAACAGATAATTAGATGGGGGAAAAAAAATTCTGCCTGGTGCATCATTCCTTTGATTTGTTAACAACAGTAAGAAATATTCCAAAACCCAGTAAGAATAATGCTGAAAAATCCCCTACTGAGACCTCAGTTTGATTCTAATACGTGCCCTGCTGATACTGGAGTCTGAGTGCTCACAGAAGTCACAGAATCACAGAATGTTAGGGGCTGGAAGAGACCTCAAAAGATCATTCAGTCCTACCCCTTGCAGAGCAGCATCACCTGGAGCAGATCACACAAGAACGCATGCAGATGGGGTTTTAATATCTCTAGAGAGGGTTTGAATCTGTCAGTCTCACAGGCTGAGACTAAGGCCATGTAGAATCAAGAATCAATCCTTATTGTGTTGTAGACTGAAAAGGAAATAATCCAAGAGATACTGCTGGTGTTTAGGAAACAGATCCCTGTCAATGGGGTAGAATACAGGCATGTGGCTTTCTTTGGTCAACAGAATAGAAGGAGATTGCTGAAAGAGCAGGATCATTGATTTCACACATTTAAATCTGCTTCTTTCTCCCTCCCTACATCTTAATTTCCAGGAGTCAGCTCTTTGATTTATCTACTGGTTAGGCAAATACCTTTTTTAGACTGCAGTTTTACACTTGTCCTCTGAGGGGGTGTTACTTACATGGCACTACTCAAGGGCAGCTGTGATATTGCTGGCACTGAGTGAGAGATGCAACACTAAAGGGCATTGCTCAGCTTTCTAGAGTAAACATTTATTTGAGCAGGAACCACTTTATGGGTTTTAGCTTTTATATTTTTTTACTTATTCTTTTTGTCTGTAACAAATTTCAAAGCAGAGAATTAAAAGATGTACTACCAGAAAAGAGTAGGCAGATTTAAAGGCTAAAGATTCCACTCAGGCACAGGACAAAAGTAATTACTATCTTGTCTGTCAGGAGAAGAGAGGTGTCACAACCTTTGAAAGGGCATTCCAGTTTGCACTTCCTTTCTACATCTTCTTTGAAGCAGATACTACATTTTGGCAGGCAATGAAGAGCAAAAGCTTCCTGCAAAGATAAACTTCACCACTCAACTTACATAAACTAAATCTTCTATGAGTTTCACTTTACTCCTGAGAAAAACCTGGCTGAAGGCTTCAGGGTGAGGGTAAGCCAGATGCTGTGTAGGCTTCTGCACACTACCAATCATTCCCTCACTTGACCTCACACTTCTGACAGTTTGTGTTTTCCATGGGAACTACCAACACCTACACTTAGCAGAGTAAGCACTACCCAGGCACAGGGGTGCAGCCTCTGTGGATGTCAGCAGCACTGCATCCATCTCTACCACAGCTGGACCTTCCCCATTGCATCTGGAACTAGTTTGGGCCACTGTTGGCAGAATGTCATCTCCTGCCACAGGTGACATAGGAGGAGACATTTTGCTTTTCAGGCTTCAAGAAGAGACCCAAATTAGGTTGCATCCGCAGTGCTGGGAAGGTCTCCCACTCTGCTAACCACTGAGCACCACATGCACCCAAGGAAAAAATGTTTACCTGGTATGGCCACGGTTAACCTTTTTTCCTTGCTGAGACGGTGCCCATGGATGAATTCACTCATGGAAGGGGGGCCCCTCAGAAGATATGATTCTGTGGAGGCAGGATGAGGGGGGGCTCTTAATAGTTTCTGGAGGTAGGTCCCTGAAGTCCTGGGATGGCTCTGATCACAAAGGGAAGGTGAGAATAGTCTTGCAGGAGATCCAAGAAAAAATACATATGGAAACAAAAGAGTTTTACTTTAATTACCTTTCAAAGCCTCATGAATGACAACATCAGGTTAATTTGCTTAACAGGTAAAAAAAAAAAGCTAGTGTTGCCACCCCACACCATTTCCACAGCATGGCACCTGGCCTGCATTAGAAATCCTGGTTCCTATTAGGAGAGGCAGAGATGAGTTGGAATTACATCTCAGCATCCTAGAGCTGACATGTACAAGGCTCCCTGAATGCTTTCTTGGTTTTGCATTCTGACTAGAGCACACAAGAAAAAAAGAGAACGATTCTCTAGGATCTCTTTAACAGAGAGTCCTCTTCATCTTCCGAACTATGGAGATCCCCACACCTCTACAGCTTTGGCAGCGCAGCCACAAGACAAGATGAGAACTCAGTGCTCAAGCAGGTAAGTATTTGCATTAGGTTACGAATGGCAGCTGTGCCCTGTCAAGAGTTTGCTTGCTCTCACGTGGAAAAATTGATCTGAGTGATCACATCCATGTTCTTTTCCCACTAATGAAGAACAAGTGAGCACCAGAGCTTAACAAAGAGATGCAGTTTCTTTTGTGTTAAGTGCTGAAATGCTTATAGGGCACAATCCTTTTTTATTTCAGGTGCTCATTGTGGAACACCTTGAGGAAAACTTGTTAAGGAAGATACAGTCACACTGATATTAAAGACATACAAAATGCACCAAGACACAGACAGAATAGAGTTCAAAACACATTCAGGAGAAGAAAATAACACAGTGAGTAGGTGGATCAGGTTGCCAGGCTTTGAATTTCGTATTCGTGTCCTCCCCACCTCCTTCTCCCCAAATAAGATAGGAAAAGAATAATAATGATCAATTATTACAATTCAGTGAACAACTTTAATCAAAGTCTGGGCTCTGCACTGTACTGTACAGATCACTGCATGCATACCTTTTCCTCTGAGTGCCACTGCTGACCAGTAAGTTTGGTTGCTGTGGGCCCTGACTATGCAGGAGGAAAGTGTCTATGCTTGGCACGGTGGCTGATGCCTCCTCACTTACTTTAGGGCTGCCGATCTTGCTCTTTCCAAGCTTGCCTTTGCTGCGTCGGGACTGCTCGTGGTCAAACTCTAAATCCTCCAGTCGCTGGGTAAGGGCAAGTTTTTGCTGGATAGCCATGCGCAACAGAGAGTTCAGGGTCTTCTTCTCATCCTCTGCAGCTGCTAGCTGCCTTTGCATCTCATCCAGCTGTGTGACGTACTCATCACACCTGGGGAAACAAACCAGGCAGAAATCAGAGCAACCAGTCCAAGAACCAACACTATGACCCGCATTCCTGGGCTGCATTTGCAGGGGGAGATTCAGATCCAAGGTTTTGCTGAACCTAATCAGGAAGCAGACCACCTGTGCCAGTTTGAGCCTAGCTGGGATGTTTTGGTGAGAAGAATTAGATCATAGGCTGGGAAATGAAAACAATGGTGTCTACTTCGCTCACAGTCTTGCTGAGATGTGTAAAAAAGAAAAGCAAAACAAAAGATAAAGTCACTTCTGCTTTGCCTGCTGGGGAGCTGAGGCTGCTGGCTGAACTCCATCTTGCTTTCTAACCTCACCCTCCATTTGCTTTGCTGATTCACCTTTGCTTCTTAATCCCCTTGGCCTAACCTCCATTCTTCCTTGGGACTGGGGTAAGGTAGAGAGGGGTAGGGGAAAGGTGAGGGGGTGGTTGAGAGCCCCTCCTGGGGACTCAGGTTTCTGGGAGGGGAGTTGTGTTTCTGTATTACTTTTTACCTTGTCTATTTCTGTCTATATCTGTATATACTGTAAATCTCTGCTTGTACATTGTGCCAGCTGTAAATATAAGCTTCATTCAAATTTCCAGAGCCTGCTGAGTCTAGTCTGGGTGATTTCTAAAGTGTGGGGGGGCAGGGGATACCCAACCCATCACACCACACGAATTCTTCCATTCCCAATTTGAATAAATTTGGGCATGGATCTGCATGCCAACAGTTTCTAGTCAGGAGGAGAACCTATGATATCAGACAGTAGGATTCTAAGGCAGATAATAAGCAATTGGAGGGGAGGTTTGGGGTTACCTCCAGGTTAGACCACAAATGAAAATTTTGGGTGCTGGTTCTGACAGTTGCTCACGGTGGATAAGAATGTCTACCAACTAGATAATAGTATTTTCCATAGATAGTAGAGTCACAGAATCAACCAGGTTGGAAG
>WAAF01007579.1:0-30386 GCA_013400475.1 Tricholaema leucomelas | reverse complement strand
GAGGCGGGGCCTTCGCCCTTCGCTTCTCTCGTGTGCCTTTCCGCAGGTCCCGGTTGGTTTCTCTGGGTGCGTCTCTCTTAACGCCTCTGCCTCTCTTGCTGCCCGTCAGCTCCTGTGCCCCTGAAGCGCCTTTCCCCGGCAGATTTCTTTCCGGACGGGGCAGCCGGGCACAGGCCTTCGCTGAGAGTTCAAGTGCGTGTCTGCGGAAGGAAGCAGTGGCCCGGTGTCCCCCATGACCGTTGTGAAGTTCATGCAGTCTGTGTCTACTGTCCCTCATGTCACAACGGAAGGACTCTACAGTGCTACTGAGAGCCAGCTGCTAAACTGAAGCTAAGAGGTCACCTTTGTCATCTTCTGCTGCTATTTGGCTTATACTTTGAAGCATCTGAAAAATTATCCCTGCGACCTGAAAGTGACATATGTGTTTTTCACGAAGCTGTCTGTGCTTGACTCTAACAGTACAGATGAGTCCAGAAAAGTTTTTTTTCATCACAGAATGCAAGAAGGATCTTTAGTTTAAGTCCTTTGTCTGGAATCTTGCTTCATGTCAAGTCCCAGATATCCTGGACAGATTGAAAATGTGTTTCTTTTCTGTTCAAATCGTTGCTACTAACTGGCTAGAAACTATTCATGCCTATCAAGTGTTGAAGAAAAGTCTTTAAGTCAGCTATGTGCATGTGTACCTGTGAGTTTTCAAAAGCCTGACGTCAGAGTGAATGGATGCTCTCTCGTATAATATGTTTTCCTTTCATCAGTTACTGCCATTGACAAATATTTTTTATTTCAGTATGACTTCATGACTCCAAAATCAATCATCATGACTCCTAAACCCATACCACATTTTGCTGAGTATCTTTTCTATTTTTCCTTATTCTAGCTAAGGCTTAGTCGGCCTATGAGTTTAGCAAGGTTCTGATATAGAGTGTTTGCCTGTGCTTGTCATTGCTTAGTACACACAATTACCCAGAAGGGAGAGTAGATCTGTGCTAGTTTGAGCCTAGATAGCATGTTTGGGTCAGAAGAACTAGATCATAGGCTGTAAAATGAAAACAATGATGTCTACTTCCCTCACAGTCTTGCTGGGATGTGTAAAGAAGAAAGGCAAAACAAAGATTAGGTCACTTTTGCTCTGCACTTGGTGCTGGGCTGTCCTCTTCTGCCTTTGCCTGCTGGGGAGAGCTCGTGGCTGCTGGCTGAACTCCATCTTGCTTTCTAACCTCACCCTCCCTTTGCTTGGCTGCTTCACCTTGTTTTTTTTTAATCCCTCTGGCCAAACCTCCATTCTTCCTTAGGACTGGGGTAAGGTTGAGAGGGGTAGAGGGAAGGTGAAGGGTGGTTGAGAGCCCCTCCTGGGGACTCAGGTTTCTGGGAGAGGAGTTGTGTCTGTATTACCTTTTTGCCTTGTATATTTCTGTATATATTTGTATATACTGTAAATATCTGCTTGTAAATTGTGCCAGCTGTAAATATAAGCTTCATTCAAATTTCCAGAGCCTACTGAGTCTAGTCTGGGTGATTTCTAAAGTTGTGGGGTGCGGGGGACACCCAAACCGTCACAAGATCCTTTCAGGAGGAAAAGGTCGGGCAGATCTTTGTAAATTCTGACAACCCTTTGTCTCACTGACCCTGATGTTTGCTTCTGTCTTGGCCACAATCACTCCAGAAGGGAAAGTCTGAGTGATGAGTTCTAAAAGTATAAGGCTGAGGTAATTATTTCTGAGTACTTGTCAGCTCTGGTATTTTATATAATACAGTGTCTGTCTAACCCTGAAAACTGATTTATTTTTCTTTGTTCCAAATTACTTGTCATTCCTTATGCCTCAAATACATTCTCTCTACCTCTTTTAATATACAGGAATTGGGGCTCAGTTCACTCTCTTTGTTGGTTGCCATTTTGTCTCGCATCAACTACACCACACAAAGCACATTTTCTACCATCACATTGACCTACATGGTGATGATATTTAATTGATGTGCATAAATGAGATTTATGCACAGTCCATGTAATACACATGTCTATCACTCAGTTGTCCATCTTTCACTCCCACTGCACCTATTTGTCAACTTATGCTAAAGTCACGTCCTAAAGTATGGAAAATGAAGGAGGTTTTATAGCCAGTGAAATAGGAAAAAAAAAACCATACAAAGCTCTCCAGTTCAAGAACATGATGAGTTCTGACCTACAAATCCCTAGGACCTAAGGCATCATTTTGATGAGGGCATTGGTTACTGTTCCTATCTTGTTTTTTGTTTGTTTCTGTCACAGAAGGAATATTGGGCCACGTGGAAGCTTCCTGTGGATTATTCAAATCTTTGAGTGTTATCATAAGAGTCTCTGAGCAGCACAATCCTGAGGCAGTCTCACTCATATTGCCTATTAATTTTTCCCCAGTCTGTATCCAGGCTGATATTCCCAACTGAATAAATAAGTTCTATCACTACACTCTTTTTTCCTCTGCCCCCTCCCAGACTTACAGCTTGTGTATCCTCGAAACTAACTCAGCAATGAGTGTCTTCTTAACACTGACTAGATGATAACCAGGTGACACTGCTACCCTAGGACGTGAAGGTGACAAAAAAACCCAAACCAAAACAACAAAAATCATAGCTAAGACAATTTAGAATCATAGAATCATAGAATGGTTTAGGTTGGAAGGGACCTCAAGGATCATCCAGCTCCAAGCCTCCCGCCATAGGCAGGGACACCTCCCTCTAGAGCAGATTGCTCAAGGCCTCAATTGCTATATTAGAAGAATAAACACACATTTAAAGATGAAAGAAAGCACAAAAAAACACAAAACTCAAACCAAACAGCTTTAAAGTGTAAGAACAGTTTCTTTTCATTAGTGTCAAATGCAAGCAAGCATTCCTGTGCCCACTCAGCGCTGTGGCTGACAGTGGCAGCCCTTGAAATCTTTGCCATGTGTTCAGGTATGTCAAGTACAGATTGCAACTTTTCCTTCATTTGGGTTTTGATTATAATTTTTTGTGGTTTGTTGATTGGTTGGTAGTTTTTTTTTCTGTTTGGCTTTTTGTTTTTGTTGTTGTTTGTTTGGGTGAGGTTTGGTTTTGTTGTTTTTTGGTTGTTTGGGTTTTTTTTTTTTTTTAGTTGGTTGGTTTTGCTTTATTTTTGTTTTGGATTGATTTGTTGGTTGTTTGTGTTTGATATTTTTTCCCCCAGGGAGATGTTTATATAAATTAATGTGCCTTAGATCTGGACTGTCAGTGTCAGAATTACTCAGATGTTTGCCTTGCTGATAAGCAGGCCTTTTTCTCACCAAGTCTGGATGATTTCAGCTATTAAGTTTCCTTTTGTATTGGTGTACTCTCTGTCAGTTTGGGTAAACCCAACCCCCCATCTGGTTTCCTTTTACTTACTGTCTCTATGTAGCTGGACACAGGCTGATTGCTACGCCTAGATGCTCACTTGTTATTCTGCTCCTTTATTGATTTATCACTGCTTCCTTGATTAATACAATCAACAAAATACTTGGGTTTGCATTTTCAGTTCCAAAACACAACAAGGAAAATCTTGCTCAGGAAGATCAAGATTTACACTTAGTACCCCTATTATGGAAATCCTTCTTTCTGAGGCCAGTTCCTACAAGGTAAGGCACACACAAAATAGGTGAAATATATTCTTCTCGAATGTGCCTGCAGTCTTACATAGTCTTAGAAGTCTGTGAAGCCACACTCCTGAGTTCCTGATTGTCTGATAGTAGAAGTGATGAGTGACAACCCTCATTTATATATTGTGAACAGTATGGGTATCTGCTGGCCCCTCTGGTGACCCAGCAGTTTGGATAAAATTCTAACTGGTGATAGTGCTACTCTGTCACCATCTTATCATAGAATAGAATCACAGAATCGTAGAATGCACTGGTTTGGAAAGGACCTCTATTGGTCGTCTAGTCCAACCCCCCTACAGTAAGCAGGGACATCCTACAACTAGATCAGGTTGCTTAAAGCTCTATCAAGTCTGACCTTAAAGGGCCCTCCACCACCTCCCTGGATAAACTGTTCCAGTGTTCCACCACTTTCATTGCAAAAAAATTCTTCCTAATGTCCAATCTAAGTCTACTCTGCTCTAGTTTAAAAACACTGTCCCTTATCCTAGTGCTACATACTCTTCTAGACAGTCCCTCTCCATCTTTCTTGTGGATCCCCCTTCAGATACTGGAAGGCTGCTATAAGGTCTCCTTGGAGCCTTCCCTTCTCCAGGATCAACAACACAAACCTTCTTAGGCTGTTTTCATAGGAGAGATGCTCCAGCTCTCTGATAATTTTTGTGGTCCTTTTCTGGACTCTCTGCATTGGGTCCGCAGCCTTCTTATGCTGAATGCTCCAGATCCAGCCACAGCACTCCAGGTGAGGTCTCACTAGAGCAAAGCAAAGTAGCAGAATCACATCTCTCTATCTGCTGGCCACATTGCTTTTGATGTAGCCCAGGATGTATTTTGCCTTCTGGGCTGCAAGTCTGCCTTGTTGGCTCATGTTCAGCTTCTCATTCACGAGCATCCCAAGTCCTTTTCCACAGGGCTGCTCTCTATTATGTCCTCCCTGAACCTGTGTTGATACTTAGGGTTGTTCTGGCTCTAGGTGCAGGATCTTTCACTTGGCCTAGTCAAACCTCATGAAGTTCACTGGGGCCCAGTTCTCCAGCTTGTCCAGGTCCCTCTGGGTGACATCATGTCCCTCTGCCATACTGACCACACTGCTTGGCTTGATGTCATCTGCAAACGTGCTGAGAGTGTGTACTGCTGATGACACTAAACAACACTGATCCCAGTATGGATCTCTGAGGGATGCCACTTGTCACCCATATTCATCCAGGCATTGAGCCATTGACCACTACCTTCTGGATGTGACCATCCAGACAATTCCTTATCTATCAAATAGTCCACTCATTAAATCTATCTTTCCAACTAGAGAGAGTGATGTTGTGGGGTGATGTGTCGGAAGCCTTGCAGAAGTCCAGACAGATGATATCTGTTGCCCTTCCCTTATCTACTGATGCAGTGACTTCACTGTAGAAAGTCACTAGATCAGTCAGTCAGGACTTGCCTTTAGTAAAACTATGCTGGCTGCCTTGAATCACCTCCTTGTTCTCCAAGTGCCTTATCAGATCTTCTTACAGGCTGCAGCTCTGCAAAGCATGTGCTGTAAAAACCATAAGCTGCAGCACAGCACTCTAAACAGCTCGACACTTTTTTCTCCTTTCTATGGGATGACTCCAGCCTGTACTGCTGGCACCCAAGTGCTATTTTGTGATAGCCCTGCTCTAGAAAGATGACACAAGCAACATTATCTGGAGACAAAACCTGCTTTACCTCCACACCAACCAGCAAGGCAGTATCACCTAATGAGAGCATCTTCACATGGTGTGTGACGCAGTGCTTTGGCTCTCAGTGGTGGCAGAAGATGAGCCTACGCAGTGTCTGGGTGCCACCATCACTGCCTCGGTGGCAGAAAAACAGCTTGTCTGCTAACTCAAATGTACCTGGAAGCCTGTCTCATCAGTACCTGACTTAACACCAGCTAGGGAGATGGTGGATTGCAGAAGAGCTGTACATGCACACTTTGTCCCTCTGTAAGTACAAAACATGGCTATGGCTGCAGGGAGAATATTAATTGGACACATATTACAGAACCAGAGAATGGTAAGGGTTGGAAGGGACCTCTAAACATCATCTAGTCCAATCCTCCCTGACAAAGCAAGATCACCTAGGACAGGCCACACAACAATGCATCTAGGTGGGTTTTGAAATTCTCAAGAGAAGGAGGCTCCACAATTTCTCTGGGCAGCCTGTTCCAGTGCTCTGGTGCTCTCATGGTAAAGTTTTCCTCATGGTAAGGCTGAATTTCCTGTGTTCCAGTTTGTATCCATTGCCCCTAATCCTACCACTGGAAATGATTGAAAAGACATTGGTCCCATTATTTTGACACGCACCCTTAAGGAATTTGTAAGTATGTATCAGATCATCTCTCAGACTTCTCCTCTCCAAGCCATGCAGCCCCAGGTCTCAGCCTCTCCTCACAAGACAAATGTACTATTCCCTTAATTATCCTTGTACCCCTCTGCTGGAGTTTCCAGCAGTTGCCTGTGTCTCTTGAACTGGTTGGGCCAGAATTGGACACAATAGCCAAGATAAGGCCTCAACAGGGCAGAGTAAAATGACAGGAGAACCTCCCTCCACCTGCTCCCAGATCATTCTCTCCCTCTTAGCAGCATTTACAGAGAGCACTGGCACATGAATGAGCAGAGGGCAGAAAGCAAATAGTAGTGCTGGGGTGTTGTGGGAAAAGTGAGCTGTTCAGCATCGATTTTTTGATATCTAACTGTGGCGATCTTTTCTCTGCTTGTGTGTGAGAAGAGTAAAGATGTGTTAACCTGGTAAAGTCCCAAACAGTAGAAAGCAAAGTGCTTCTTTTTCTCTTCTGAGAAGAGCTTTCCGCTTCAGAGCTCTTTTTGCTGCTCTCCTCTCCAGCCATTTTCCCCAGTGCCACCTAACTATGGACATATCCAGGTTTTGGACAATAGATTCTCAATTCCCAAATTGCATGCCACGACTATAATGAAGAGAAGCCACAATAGGTGCCCCAACCCTTAACCAAAAGTACAGGGAGGAGTGTGCAGCATTCCAGGAAGCTGAGTCTCTGGGGACAGTCATCTATTGCCCTACCTTGTTTATATTGCCCACTATAGATGTTTGTCCATACGCTGGATTAAATAAAGCCTTGTGTGGCCTCAATACACTTAGGAATCTTACCAACAGTAGCATCAGGAACAGCAACATTATGTGGGTAGAGACTTGTTTGCTGAGCTGCAGTGAGTTTGCAGCTTAGTTGGTTAGTTGAGGGTTAAAAGCTGTTAAACTGTGCTGGCTGGTTGGATCACATAAGCTATTACATATGTAACTCAGATGAAGGATGAAGCTGCTGAGGGCAAGTAAGACATGGGTGTAACACTGTAATAGGAGTGCAATCACAGCAGGGAGTATTTACACCTCTTTCCTGTGGAACAGGTATGCAGGAGTGTAGCACATAATGCAAAGCCCCTCACCTAAGTCTCTTTGGCAATTGTTTGAGGATGGAGAGGGGCTGTGGTGCATAGTAAGCATATCAGCTGTACTGCCTCCAGCTGTCCAAGAATGACTGACCCTGGACTCACCTACAACAAGTAGAAGCCTATTAGCACCTTTGTGTGGCTATCCCTCATGGTAATGCTTCCTAAAAAAAAATAAAATTGCTTGAGGAGAATAACTATTGTGCTACCTCTCAGTATTGCAAATACATCTAAATATAACCCAGACCTCATTTTCTTAGGGACAAGTACTGGCAGATCCTAAACCGGAGATGGGAATACTTGATAGCTCTCAGCTGTAGTGCCAGTCCTTGGCTGTGGTTCACACATCTCCTCATTTAAGCCAAGTGGTCTTAATAAATATCTGCAGAAGTTGGACAGACCTGAGTATCTGAAGGGAAGCAACTTGCAGGGTTCAGACTGCAGTCTTGTGTAGGTTTGTGATGTAGCAGAACCCGCTGGGGTGCCCATGAGGCGAAAAGGACTGAAGTCATTTCAGTGTAGCAGGCATTACAGTGATTCCCTCTTCATAAGTACCTGTAGACACCCTGACATCATTCTTCTCCTCTTTTAAATTCTACCTCATTCCAGTTTCATTGGGAAAGTCAAACTGCCTGTTGGTCTAGGTGAAGCCTTCTCTATGAAGTCTTTCTGCAAAATCCTACACCTAAACCAGAATTATTTCCTTTTGTCCTTTGCCCAGATGGAGGTGAATCTGCCACTCCTGCCTTTTTCTTTATAATCCTTCACCAGTTTATTTTCTTTGCCTGAGTACCTCTGTCCATTCCTTTTAAACTATCTGCTCTGATTGCAGAGTAAACTTTTCAAAGATTGCCAAATGCACCTTCACTTTCCTGAAAGTTGTTCCTGCATATATGTGTTCCAAACAATAGTTCTACATCTCTAAAGTTATTTTGTGTCTTTACTACAAAGCCATTAAAAAAAAAAATAATCATAGTTTTTTTCTGTGTCATGAAGTTTCTGAATTTATTCCAGTTTATTTTAATGTAGTAGATGGCAACAGTTGAAGATCAGAAGTTGTCATGTGTATTATTAGAAGTTCTCTGTCAGGAATGGGGAAAGGGTAGTAACTGCTGGGACAAAAGCGATGGTAACCACTTCAGCCACCTAATTTTCAGTCACCAATAACCAAGAAGTAACACATTGTGAAGCCATAACTGAGGGCTGGAGTTAAATCTCCTCCAGTGAAAATTACTGAAGTGAAGATGTATAAGCTCAAAATAACAGGATTAGAGAGAGAAATAGACTATGAGAGTTTTGATTCTGCTGCCCTGTCATTCATGATCTCCATTTTTCCTCTGTCTCTGTGCTATGAAATGTCTTGGTAGCTGCTAAATGTCATCTCCTCTCAACATTATCACTTTATTTCACTACGTAGTTAAGTCAGTAAGAAGTCACATTCATGCTTTGCAAACATGTCTAGGATACAGACTTTATACGTGTGTGTGCACTACAATTCATTTACTTTCTGTATCCTTATTTCATATTACATCACTTTCACAAACAAGACCTTGAATGGAATTGAAACTTCCAATTTAATTCATCTTTCTCTCATTTATCTATAACAGGATTAGAGAGAGAAATAAGGTGCATGCTGAAGCACTACAGAGCTCAGGTGCACTTTTCCTGCAATATTTTTTCTGCCTCTTTTCTTTTCCATTTAGAGGGTGCAATTTCTGCCCACACTGGATTTATTCATAATGTTGCATTCAGTGAAACCAAGTTTTACAGTAAAGAGAAAAGTTTGCTTATTTTATGTGCTATTAATGTTTACAATTTAGCCACTGTAAATAAAACAACAAGGTGGAAAGAGGACTACATTTACTCTAAATTACCTTATTTGTGCAATCCGGATTTTTGGTTGCTAATATGTACTGAAATGCTGTATTTACAATATGTATTTTGTCTGGTAATATCAAAGGAAATCAGAGGGCAGAGCTGAAGCACAGTCTTTGAGATTCTTAAATCAAAAGGCACTACAAAAGCGATAGATAATATGATAGTTTATAATCAAGTATAGATTAATGAAATATTATTCCAGAGGTCTGTACTGTTCAGCATATTACATCATCTTCCAGCAGATATCAATATTGAATTCTTCCTGGTTCTTTAGGAATGACCTATGGCCTACCTCTCCCCTTTTTGAAACTCGGATTATCACAAAGTGCTCTGCTTGTATCTTAACAGTATTTCCTCATCTCAGTGAGGGATGTAAAATGCATAATGCTAAATTAGATGTTCGAGTTTTTTTCCTGTGGAGTGGGAAGAGGATTTCAGAGTTGGCATTAGATAAACCTTTGTGTAGATATAATGTGTGAGATGAGTGGGAAAAAAAGTAAGCAAAAAACTCCGAACACAAAATGATACCCATCAGTAACACTATTTTAAATTTCACAACTATTAGAGAAAATACATAACAAGGTAATACTCTCTGAGCAGGAAAACCATAACTACTGCTACACTAGTCCTCGCACATCTTAAGTTACTTGAGAGACAAAGATGATTTCAGTAAACGTCTCCAGAACTTTAGGAGTTTGCTTTCTTTTACAAATCTGCAGGTTTTTAACATCAAATGATGTTTGCCTTGCAAGTGACACGCCACATGAGAAGCAAATAGCTTGATTAACTTAATAATTGTTATAGACTTTTGTATGGAAAACAAACAAAAGAAAGAAACCACCCAACACAAGGTAGCAGGGTAAGTTTGCCTCCACTGCTACTGAAATTCCAGGGAGAAGAAATAAAACAACTCTGTGTTCATAAATGCCCAGATACAAACACGTTGCTTATGATTCTCTAAAAAGAGCAATGGCAGATTGTACGAGACACTATTTCACTAGACTTTAGCGTTTTAGGAGGTAAAACACATGGTCAAAGGAACCGGTTCTTAATCCATATTCAGAGCTGAAAGAGGAGTTTGTGTTACTTCCTCCTCTTCAAAATCAATTTAAACTGTCAAAATAGCTTTAAATCAGCAGGTTCCAACTTTGACCTCAAGAAAACCCTCTAAAGAATCAGACTGAGTCGTTTCTGTAACGTTTATGTCAAAAGGAAATTTTTAATTTGCAAGGAAAAACAAAAGTTTCTCTCTTCAGAGGTCTCTCCAGCAACAGCACACGGGATTTATCGCTTCTCCTTTAACTTACTCCGTGTGTTTGCGGCTGGAAACTCTCCCGAACGCAAATACCTGCTCTTCTCCTCCCTCACCGGGGAAATGGGGCGATTTGGTGGCAGAAATTCCGAGGAAAATACACTTTTGTTAGTCCAAAGAAACACAAATCGAGCACACCGAAGAGCTCCCCGGCCGTGCAGCGGGGCGGGCTCTGCAAAGCACCAATCATCGCGCGGCTCCTCACTAAAAATACGAGCATCTGACCCACTCCAGCCCAATTGTGTTCGCCTGCTCCGCAGAGGACGTCGCTGCCATGTCCGAGACCGCTCCCGCCGCCGCCCCCGATGCGCCCGCGCCCGGCGCCAAGGCCGCCGCTAAGAAGCCGAAGAAGGCGGCGGGCGGCCCCAAAGCCCGCAAACCTGCGGGCCCCAGCGTCACCGAGCTGATCACCAAGGCCGTGTCCGCCTCCAAGGAGCGCAAGGGGCTCTCCCTCGCCGCGCTCAAGAAGGCGCTGGCCGCCGGCGGTTACGATGTGGAGAAGAACAACAGCCGCATCAAGCTGGGGCTCAAGAGCCTCGTCAGCAAGGGCACCCTGGTGCAGACCAAGGGCACCGGCGCCTCCGGCTCTTTCCGCCTTAATAAGAAGCCAGGAGAGGTGAAGGAAAAAGCTCCTAAGAAGCGTGCAGCCGCGGCCAAGCCGAAGAAGCCAGCAGCCAAGAAGCCTGCCAGTGCTGCCAAGAAGCCTAAGAAAGCGGCAGCTGTGAAGAAGAGCCCTAAGAAGGCCAAGAAGCCGGCGGCCGCTGCGGCTAAGAAAGCAGTCAAGAGCCCCAAGAAAGCGGCTAAGGCAGGCCGCCCCAAGAAAGCAGCGAAGAGCCCGGCCAAGGCAAAAGCGGTGAAGCCGAAGGCAGCCAAGCCCAAGGCGGCTAAACCCAAAGCAGCTAAGGCAAAGAAAGCAGCGGCTAAAAAGAAGTAAATTATCCCAGAAGAGTTTTGCTCTACACACTTTGTTACCCAACGGCTCTTTTAAGAGCCACCCACACTTTCCTTAAAGGAGCTGAGATACTGAGGTCAGTAACCTGCAGCAAAGATTCAGTAATTCATAAGTCGTCAAAAGATCTATTGTATCTTTTACCCCTCTCCCCCCCCTTACAACTACCGAAAGAACTGCTAAGGAGCTCAGTCGGCTTCAGGGAAGTGTAAGATTTTTACGTGTTTTTTTTCCTCTTTCTGGTGAGTAATTGGTTTGACTACGAGGAAGCAACGTTTTATAATAGCGAATTTGATAAAAATGGGATGTATGTTTTTTGTAAGGATGTATTTTTTAACAAAAGTAATGCAATTGCAAGGCACGCTACTACTGAGCCATGTCTAATCTACTGTATTGTTTCTTGTAAAATGTGTCTATAAATGGATTTATCCATGACGGGGAGGAGGGGATGGGTTTCCTTAATGACCCGAAAAGAAACCAGCATGTCTTTCACTCCTTTTGTTCCCGCTGAGAAAGAAAAAGAGCTTTTAAGTATTGAAAAAAACCGCCCTGGCCAAGGATTGGCCAGAAGAGAGCCCGGCCTGCTCTTCTCCCCCCCCCCCCCCCCCTCGCCTCGCTTCCACCCGAAGCTGTTAGAGGCTGAAACAGCACCGCAGACGAGACGGGAAAGAAACAGTAAGAATGAAGGGATGGGGTAGGGCCAGGAGATGTCACAGAAAGAATTCCATTGCTGGGGGGTTATAAGAGCTGAACAGAAAATCTCATCCCCGGAAACTGCTTTCAGAGGACATTTTGACACGACTTTAACGACACCATGGCAAGCGTCACTACTATCACCAAACCAAAATTACTGTTAATAAAACTGGGAAAAGATAAGAAAAAAAAATGGGTCGAGTAATTAATATTCCAACGGGTTAGCCAAAATACGGGTAAGTGTGCTCTTTCATGATTTTGTGGGTGGCTCTGAAAAGAGCCTTTGGGTTACTTTTTCCGGAAGAGACGTGTCGCCTCTCCCTTGTGCTCATTTGGCTTTAGCCTTGTGGCTGTCGGTCTTCTTGGGCAGCAGCACGGCCTGGATGTTGGGCAGCACTCCGCCCTGCGCGATCGTCACCTTGCCCAGCAGTTTGTTGAGCTCCTCGTCGTTGCGGATGGCCAGCTGCAAGTGGCGGGGGATGATGCGAGTCTTCTTGTTGTCACGGGCCGCGTTGCCTGCCAGCTCCAGGATCTCAGCCGTCAGGTACTCCAGCACGGCAGCCAGGTACACGGGGGCGCCGGCACCCACTCGCTCTGCGTAGTTGCCTTTGCGCAGCAGCCGGTGGACGCGGCCCACGGGGAACTGCAGCCCGGCCCGTGAAGAGCGCGACTTGGCCTTGGCCCGAGCCTTCCCGCCTTGCTTCCCGCGCCCAGACATTTCCGTTTGTTCGCTGGTTTCAACGAGCAATCGACAGCAATACACAAGAAACAAACGGAGCTCGTCAGCTATAGTCTCGTTTTCCCGCCTCGTCCCTTCGCTGATAGGCTGAGAAGTAGGTCTTGTCAAGGTAGCCAATCAGGAGAAGGATCGTAGTTTGACCAATCAAGGAAGGTGACAGGGCTATTTTGACTCGTCTTTGTGGTCTGACCAATGAAAGGGTGAAAACAGCATTCTCCTGATTTGCATACAGCAGGCTATAAAGTAGAGAACACGGCTGACGTTTGCATTCGGCTTTGTTTTTGCCACTTCGCCACAGTGGTAGTTGTGTGTGAGGCGTCCGTCTGCTGCCATGCCTGAGCCGGCCAAGTCTGCTCCTGCGCCCAAGAAGGGCTCCAAGAAAGCCGTCACCAAGACCCAGAAGAAGGGCGACAAGAAGCGCAAGAAGAGCCGCAAGGAGAGCTACTCCATCTACGTGTACAAGGTGCTGAAGCAGGTGCACCCCGACACGGGCATCTCGTCCAAGGCCATGGGCATCATGAACTCCTTCGTCAACGACATCTTCGAGCGCATCGCCGGCGAGGCTTCTCGCCTGGCTCACTACAACAAGCGCTCCACCATCACATCGCGGGAGATCCAGACGGCAGTGCGGCTGCTGCTGCCCGGCGAGCTGGCCAAGCACGCCGTGTCCGAGGGCACCAAGGCTGTCACCAAGTACACCAGCTCCAAGTAAACTGCCTGCACCTTTAACTAGATTTGCTCGACCCAAAGGCTCTTTTAAGAGCCACCTACTTTTTCATTAAAAGGGCTGTATAGTCAAATTCTAAGAAAGTTCTATTTTTTTTTTTCGTGTTAACGTTTCGTTTCGTGTTTATATCCACTTTGGTGAGGCTTCAGCCGTTTTCTAGTCAGAAAGTTAATAAAACCAAAATCCATCTCTATATTAAACATCTACCACTGGATGGTGCTGTTTCTTTTGCGGCAGAAATGGGAGCTGCCTACCGTGCTCTGTGGTGCAGCAAAATTTTATGTAGTAAGAAGTGGCATATACCTTAATAGCTGTTATCAATAGTCCCATTATTAATACTGTACAGAAGTCTAATTGGTCCGTGTCCTGGGGGGCAGAAGTGAAGGGGGTCCACCATTAAAAAGTTAGGATAACTTAGGTCTATCTTCAGCAATTTTTAATAGTTTTGTTGTGTATATGATTTTTACAGTAACAAGTTTATAAAGTCGACCTCCAGCAGCTAATTTTAAGAAAGTATCTTATAAAGCCTTTAATCAAATTAGTGGCATACATACAGGAAAGGTCTGATAGGCATGAAATAATATTCACCTCTGCTTTGATTTTTTTTTTTTTTTTTTTTTACTTACAAGGTGACTGTTCTGTACTAAAGCAGAGGAAGGAGCTATGTGATTGACTGTAAAAACTGCATACACAATATGTATATTTCTTTAAATTGTTGAAGATATGTTGCTGTGGTGTTTGATCACCACATTGCCCCCAACTTTTCTGACCATTCAGACCATTGTACATACTCTTTTTTTTTTCTTTTTTTTCTTTTTTTTTTTTTGTGTTTGCCATCCTACTTGCATTGAATGTAGATTTTCGTAGTTGAAAATAGGAAAATGAAGGAAACTATTCCCAGGACAGGAAGGCAGCGCACAACAGAGATTTTAGGTCGAACTCTTTACTTCAGACAGAGAATCTTGCACCACCTTTGTGCAGCATAAAAGTTATGACAACAGGCATGCGGCTAGTTTATGCATCCTCCTTGTGTTTTGTAGCATGCAGAATGCAAATACTCTGAACGTTCTGCATGATAAAGTCATTTTTACCTTGTGCACTTGGGGTACAGCAGAGTTAGCATCTTTAATTATCCCCTTCAGAAAAGAGGACAAGAATTACCATAGGAATGGCATAGCCCAAATCTTTTTTACACTTTGAAATACATCTTTACTTAAAGCTGTAGCCTCCAAGAACCAGAAGACCAGACCTGCAGCAACACATGCAAACCTATTTGCTAATTTATCTGACTTAGTTCCACTCCCTATGTGCCCTTGTGCATTTGTGTCCAGAGAAGGGCGATGAGGCTGGTGAGAGGCCTCAAGCACAAGCCCTACGAGGAAAGGCTGAGGGAGATGGGATTGTTTAGCCTGGAGAAGAGGAGGCTCAGGGCAGACCTCATTGCTGTCTACAACTACCTGAAGGGTGGTTGTGGCCAGGGGGAGGTTGCTGTCTTCTCTGGGGTGGCCAGCGCCAGAACGAGAGGACACAGCCTCAGGCTGCGCCGGGGGAAGTTTAGGCTTGAGGTGAGGAGAAAGTTCTTCACTGAGAGAGTCATTGGACACTGGAAGGGGCTGCCCGGGGAGGTGGTGGAGTCACCGTCCCTGGAGCTGTTCAAGGCAAGGTTGGAGGTGGCACTTGGTGCCATGGTCTAGCCTTGAGCTCTGTGGTAAAGGGTTGGACTTGATGATCTGTGAGGTCTCTTCCAACCTTGGTGATACTGCGATTAAACTCTGCCTTTTTGAAATTGCTGGGACAAAATCCATGAAAGAAGTGAAGTGGTCACATGAGTGTAAGGTATATCTATATTTAGCACCTTAACTGATAGTAAATGTTGCACAAAATGGCATAGGATGTATATGTGTTGTACTTCAGGCTTATACTAGCAGCTTCTAATTGTGTATTTTTTGAGGGGACAAAAGTCAAACTGAGAATTTCTAAAATGTTAATAATCAGTGAGCAACTCTTTTCATAACACCCTGATGGCAGATAAGTCTTTTACTATTTTTCCCCCGATCTTTACACTCTCTTCCACCTGAGAACACCTGCGTGAAAAAAAGCATTTCTCAACATCTTTCTGAAATGACGCAGGGTATAAACGAGGGAGGACATGAGGAAGCTTCAGAAGAATCGAGGTTTATTTGCAGCATTTATTTGAATTCCCACACCACTCCCCTTCCCTCGGCTCCCCCTAATCTCGATGGGAGACCATGACTGCAAAGTGGCATTTGCTTTATCAGCAAGCGGCCTGAAAGAGAGAGGGTGGGGATCTGCAGGGAGGGGGCTTAGGGTCAGAGGTGGTGCGTTGGTGTCCTGCCTGTTAGCCCAGAGCGCCGGCATGTCAGAGTTGCTAAGTGATCCCATTCACACGTTGCTTAGGGAGGCACATTTTCCTTTGTTGCCTTTTCACTGGCGTTTGCACTTTCTTAGTCTATAGGGCTCCTGTAAAACCGAATCAACGTTAAAGAAATAACCCGGAATCTGCTTATATGAGGTAGCAAGTGTTCACATTTCCCTTATTAAGAAATATATATACATGTATTTTCAACATTAATGTGCCCACTTACTCTTTTTTTCTTTGATTCATAGAATTGTTTGAGTTGGAAGAGATCATCTGGTTCCAACCCCTCTGCCATGGGCAGGAACAGCTTTCACAAAATCAAGTTGCTCAAGGCCCTGTCCAACCAGGCCTTGAACACCTCCAGGGCAAGGGCATTCACTTTCCTGGGCAGCCTGTTTCAATGTCTCACCATCATCACTGTGAAGAATTTCTTTCTAATAACCAGTCTAAATCATCCTCTCCCACATATCTGTTTGATAAACCACATCTACAAAAGATCTCCACAGAAGTATCTGACTGTAGGATAGTGTTTTAGTGGTGTACTTGGCAGTGATGTGTTAATAATTAGACTCGATTTTAAAGGTCTTTTTCGATATGAATGATTTTATGATTGTCTAATTCTAGAATACATTTGAGGCTTTGTGACCCTTCTCAGTTTAGATACCGCATAGCTGTATTGATTTTGGGAGGGAAGGCTGGGGGTTTCTTAGATGTTTGGGTTGTTTTTTTTTCCCCAGATAATTTAGTTGAAGATAGAGGTACATAGTGCCTAAACATACTCCATTATTTCTCTGTTGCAGAGTAACTAAAATAACCACATCTTCTGTACTGTTTCATTTGTTACTAGAGCATTCATTCATTTATAAGGGGAAAAAAAACCCAAAAGATTATCCTCTTGAATATTTCTACAGCCTAGTAATTGAAATTTTAATCCTCTCATAGAGTGTCAAGAGAATGCGAAGTGTAACCAGTGATTTGCAAAGCGTCCTCCCATATTTTGCTACAATGCCTAGTGATTTCAATGTGATGATGACAAAAGTCACTAAGTAGAAGAAAGAGATACTGATGGGAGTGAGACTTGCCTCTCTTGCAAATGAATGAACTTATCACCTAGCCTCAAGAAAGTTAAAATCAGTTAACACTAGACCCATGAAGATTTTAGCCTACATTTCTCTTTTTCTTGTGCTGAAGAACAGAGACGGGAAAAGCTGTGGACATACTGAAGTGTTCCTCTTGCTGTCCATGGAGCTCAAAAATGGGCCCAGGGTAACCAAGAAGATCATAGCATGTGCAGCAAAAAATCTGCAGAAGATTGTGGGGCTGGCTATAAAAGCTGCTAGAACTCCAGCTAAAGAGAAAATGGAATCAGGAGAAAGCAGAACAGCGTCAAAGCAAAGGAACCAATTTAAGGGAAAGCTTGTCCCTGCCGGAAGGGCAACAACTCTTCCAAAAGCCACACACCTTCTCCCCAAACTACAGGTACAAAACTCCTTGTACCTGGTGGAGAAAAGTGGCCATCACGGTCAGAAACTGAAAAGCGAAAAGATTTTCCCCAGTGTAAGCCAGCAGCCACCTCCACGGTAGCATATCACATCAAGCAGTTTACCAGTGGTCGTCCTGTCCTGCCTAACTCCACTCCCTTACAGTTAATTCTGTCAAAGAAACCCAAGGGGACTTTCTCACATGATAGCATTTAAAAAGCAGCAACAGAGGGAAATCAACACGGGGCCCGAGGCAAGGAATATCCCTCCCGTAGCGAAAGAATTGTGTAAGGGTTACTGCCAGTACCACATACTTTCTTCAGTGCAGTTTGTTATTTCGTATTGCATTGTGAGTTTGTGGTTCGTTGAGTTTTCAGGTGTCTGTGGGCTTGTTTTTCTTCCTCTTTCTGGTGTGTCCTTTTCAAAGTCGATGCTGTGGCAGACAGCAAACTCCGTGTTGACCATAGTTGTAACAGCCACTAGCTGCTCCTTGACATTACCCAGCAGAACAGAACTAATCTAGACCAATGTGAAAGCTTTTGCTTATAAGACCCTCTAGAAAGTGGAGTATGGAGCATTTACTAGTAGAACCAGTTTGCTTAATAGGAAACACAATGTTTTTACTGCAACATCACACAAAACAAGCCAATTAGCACTGCAGACATGTTTAAAATGTCCAGACTTTCTCAGAAAGCGTGCAAGTATTTTAATAGAGATAAAATAACAGCTGTTAGGGAAACAGGTAACTAAATTGCAATCTCTTAGCATACCAAGTATTTTTGAGGCAGCGTTTATATTGATACGTCCCTAAAGAAAACAACACAAAACAAAAAAAAAACAAACAGTCAGGAACGCGGAAGCACAGAGCTCAACCACTTTACCACTTCTCAAGTTTCTGCTACAGTTCACCAGAATCAAACTATGAGTGACTCAACCCTTTTTGACCACTGTGGGCGGCTCTGAAAAGAGCCTTTTTGTTATTTTGGTTTTTTGTTTTGTTGGTTTTATTCCTGACCCGACCTGTCTCCGATTTAGCCTCAGTTACGCTCACTTCGCCTTTGCCTTGTGGCTGTCGGTCTTCTTAGGCAACAGCACGGCCTGGATGTTGGGCAGCACTCCGCCCTGCGCGATCGTCACCTTGCCCAGCAGTTTGTTGAGCTCCTCGTCGTTGCGGATGGCCAGCTGCAAGTGGCGGGGGATGATGCGAGTCTTCTTGTTGTCACGGGCCGCGTTGCCTGCCAGCTCCAGGATCTCAGCCGTCAGGTACTCCAGCACGGCAGCCAGGTACACGGGGGCGCCGGCACCCACTCGCTCTGCGTAGTTGCCTTTGCGCAGCAGCCGGTGGACGCGGCCCACGGGGAACTGCAGCCCGGCCCGTGAAGAGCGCGACTTGGCCTTGGCCCGAGCCTTCCCGCCTTGCTTCCCGCGCCCAGACATCGCTGCAGCTCGGCAAACGAAACACAGAAGTACACACACCCACTTGCTTCCAAACCACACCCGAAGCTTATATAGTACTGGAGTGGAGCGGCATCGGCTGCGCTGATAGGCTACGAAGGGGAGTTATATCAGCAACCAATAGGAGCGCGGATCGAGAGATGTCCAATAGCAGAGCTCGGAGCTGTGTGTCGCCCTGCAGGAAAACTTCCAACCAATGGGGACGCGGCACTAACGAGCCGCTGCGTAGCTGAGAGCTGCTATAAAAGCGGAGGCCGGGAACAGTGATAGTACCCGTTGCTTGTTTCAGGACTCTGATAATTGTCAAAGAGCTGCTGGTGCTGCCATGCCTGAGCCGGCCAAGTCCGCCCCCGCGCCCAAGAAGGGCTCCAAGAAAGCCGTCACCAAGACCCAGAAGAAGGGCGACAAGAAGCGCAAGAAGAGCCGCAAGGAGAGCTACTCCATCTACGTGTACAAGGTGCTGAAGCAGGTGCACCCCGACACGGGCATCTCGTCCAAGGCCATGGGCATCATGAACTCCTTCGTCAACGACATCTTCGAGCGCATCGCCGGCGAGGCTTCTCGCCTGGCACACTACAACAAGCGCTCCACCATCACATCGCGGGAGATCCAGACGGCCGTGCGGCTGCTGCTGCCCGGCGAGCTGGCCAAGCACGCCGTGTCCGAGGGCACCAAGGCTGTCACCAAGTACACCAGCTCCAAGTAAACTTCCTACACCTTTAACTAGATTTGCTCGACCCAAAGGCTCTTTTAAGAGCCACCTACTTTTTCATTAAAAGAGCTTTAATTTCTGCATCTCAATAGTGTTAATGTGAGAGCTGTTTTGCCTTAAGCATAAATACGCTTGAATAGTAAGAAAGAAGCAGTGCCCGTTTGCTATGGTTACTGTGAATATTTGTAAGGCTGCCTTACACTGCCGTTTTTGGTCTTCGAACTGAAGCCAGCTGCTTGTAGGGCACCTTCCGTCCAGCATGTGCCGTAGTGCCATTGTTCATCCAGCGTCTGAAAATGAGAGAAAAAAATTACCCTGTTTTCTCTCTGAATCAGGCTGGTTTTGATGCTCATTTTTTTTTTTTATTTGGCTTCTCTATCCGAAAATGATACTCTGGTTAAAATGTCTGACAGGTGTAATTAACCTTTTTTTTTTCCCTAACCAAAGTCCCTGTTAGATTGTTAAAGGTCTCAGAACGGTCTGAAAGTCACAGATAAGTTCTAATCACTCAACTGCAGTTTCTTGGCCTCTGCTACCCCCGATTGGAGTTTCTGACCCTGGACACAGGGCAAACTACAATTGTCGATGAAAAAAATTTCCCTGAAGGACCTTATAAAAGTGAGACTTAGAAGACAGAAAAGTTAAATAACAGTAGAAAAATACTAGTGACAAAGCCCTTCAAATGAAAAAAATGGATGGCTCTTAAAAGAGCCTTTGGGTCGAGCAAATCTAGTTAAAGGTGCAGGCAGTTTACTTGGAGCTGGTGTACTTGGTGACAGCCTTGGTGCCCTCGGACACGGCGTGCTTGGCCAGCTCGCCGGGCAGCAGCAGCCGCACTGCCGTCTGGATCTCCCGCGACGTGATGGTGGAGCGCTTGTTGTAGTGCGCCAGGCGAGAGGCCTCGCCGGCGATGCGCTCGAAGATGTCGTTGACGAAGGAGTTCATGATGCCCATGGCCTTGGACGAGATGCCCGTGTCGGGGTGCACCTGCTTCAGCACCTTGTACACGTAGATGGAGTAGCTCTCCTTGCGGCTCTTCTTGCGCTTCTTGTCGCCCTTCTTCTGGGTCTTGGTGACGGCCTTCTTGGAGCCCTTCTTGGGCGCGGGGGCGGACTTGGCCGGCTCAGGCATGGCAGCACCAGCAACTCTTTAATAGTTAGCAAGAGTTCCGAGTCAACCAACGGGTACTGTCACTGCTCCCGGCCTCCGCTTTTATAGAGCAGCACGGTGCCACCCCGCAATCTCTGCCAAACCGTGTTCGCCCCACCCCTGAGCTCCACTGAAGCAGAGGCGGAGTTTTTCGTCCTGTCGCTGCCATTGGATCAGAGCGATTCACGTTGTCCCAGGGAACAAGGGGTCTTATCTGGCTCTTCCTTTCTGGAAACGTTCATGTCAGCGATTCCTTTATTATTGGTTTCTTACACTATTGCTAGGAACCCTAGAATAGAGATGTCACACTCGTGATTCTTCAAATTAACCTTTATGGGTCTTCAGCGGTAAGCGCGGAAAGAGAGGGGTCGTGCAGATTCCCAGCCCTGTCCTGGTCGCTGTAGCCTAATTGGCCAGCCCTGCCCCGCAGGAGCCGGCGTGAGACCAGCAGTGATGCTGTTTTGCTTCTGCTCTTGGTACTGAGATTCGGTCTTGGCTGGGCGTTGAGGGAAAAACGACCGTACGTGGAAGTGTTTTAAGTGTGGGAACTGCTTAGTAGATTTCTTGGTTTACCCCAAACATTAGGACTCTTCCTCGGGCACTCCCTCAGTCCCTCCGTTGTTGGTGCCTAGAGCTGTTACGAAGCTCACTCACACGGGAAACAGTGGAAAAACAGGAGAGGAGAGATGAGAAAAGGCGGGGGATGAAGGAGGAGTGTGGTGATGTGCGCGGAATCTCCGTCCGGGACACTTTCCTCCCACCCGACTCAAGGCGCATATCAATCTACGAGGAGCAGTCCGCCACCTNCCCCCCCCCTTCCCCCACCCCCCCCTCCAAGCCCCCCCCCCCCCCCCCCCCCCCCCCCCCCCCCCGCCCTTTCCTTCAGTATCACAAACTCATCTGCATGGATTTGGTAAGGAAGCCACCTTTCACCAATTAATTAACACATTGGATGCTATACATTGATTTTCTATGTCACACATGTCCAAGCACAGTTTCATACAGCCCCTTCAAAGTACAATAGTTAACAACAACGCAGATAATATTTTGCCTTTGGGTGGGGATGAATTTTCTCTTCTTAGGGGTGGGGCGAAGTGCCTCCGCTCCCCAAAACAATGGCAAACGTCACAGACAGAAACAAACACTTTATGAAACAACTGAACACTCGCTTGCATACGGTCTATATCCTTAGAAAGGCGCATGTTTCCAGGATAGATCTTTTGCTGAGATGAAGAGAATCTAAACAAACCCCCTCTTTTCGTTAGATTCTTACAGATATGTCACCTCTTTGCCGTTTATCGCCTGTTAAAGCCTTCTAACTAATAAACACTAGTGTGCCCTGCATATTGTCTGGCAGAGAAGGCTCAAATATTATGGAAAGAGATGGAATTATCATCAGAAAGCACGGTTTAAATAAAAAAAAACAACAAACAAACCCAGTTAATATAAACGATGCCTTTGGGCATTGTTTATTGTACTTCGCACGGAGGCCAGAAATGTAAAAGAACAAAGCGACACATGATATAAAGTTTGATGTCTTTCTAGACACGAAATGAATTGTGGTGGGAGATGAAAACTTGTTGCTCGGGATGGATCTATTAGCTCCGTGCCAAAGGACATGGGAACCTCTTTAGGACAAAGAAAATTATTTACACATCTGAAGGCAGGGGTTTTAACACCCCTTTGTTCTCGCAAAGCACCATTTTTCTGCAAGAACAGGCCACGTCCTGTCTCTGCAGGAACAAAGATAGTCAGCCAGCCTGTCCCCCTGACCCTTTCCTAACTTTCTTTCTGTGTTTTCAAATCTTATGGAAGAACTGATTCCCTGACCACAAGTTGACAGAAACAGGGTTCTGGGTGCCGATTTCTCACCATGGAAAATTCGACCCTGGGCAGGCAATGCAGAGCAAAACGCTTTATTCACCATCACATAAAATATGTACACGCAGATTTCATTGCAGTTCTGCTTGTACTTCTACGTCCAGTCAGACTCTATTCCCACAAAGAAAACATTCTTCTTGTTCCTAGGACCTTCTTTGTCCTTGGCCAGACTTGAAGATGACTTGCAAGTATTCCTCAAGACCTTGCCAAGATATTCTCCTCTTAGCTTTGGGGTTGCTTTCACCTTATATGCAGTTTAACTTATATACTGTTGCAGGTTTTACCTTCTATGTTGTGCCTGTGCATCTTTCATCCTATCTGCTGCACTTTGCTGCATCGACCTCATGCCAGCTTTGTCTTCATATCTAATGATCCAGGGCTGTATTTAATCACTGCCTGCATCCCTGCCCTACTCACCATTATTGTCAGTCTGGGTTTAGGTTCTTGCCTGGTGCATGGCAGCACAGGCAAGATCTATCTTCTGACCTTTAATGCAGTCCTGTACAGAAAGGAGTCCCAGGAGGCTGTTTGCAAAGCTAACACACACCTTCAGACGAGTTTTTCAAGGGGTTGTACAGTTTAAAACAAATAAAAGCTGCACAACACTTGTTCATTTGTCACCTTTTGGTTATAATCTAACCTTGTGCCCTTCTGCACAAGCTCTGAATGGTGCCTAGCTCATTACACAGAGGTGATCTGATATTAACCTGTTAGGTCTCCTCTTAGGGCTGTAATTTTTACCATGTTGATAAGTCTTAGTTTGAGTTGTTTTCAACCCATCCCACTTCCATTCCCGTGGTCATCTCTGTGTTACTATGTGTTATTTTATTGTGATTGATGGTTTACTTTGAGGAACACAATTTCCATGTCGTGAATTTTGAGGGATACCAAACAAGGGTCACCAACAAGGACATAACCCCACAGCATTCACTTTGTTGGTGACAGCATGACCCTGCCTTCTCACTGTTTCTGTTTCATTCATATCCCAGGGCAATTCTGCTGCTCCCCTAGACACTTCATTGAACTTACATGTGCACTTAAGAATATTTTTACTGAAGTTGAATTAGACTTGATATACAATCTTCTCCTCTTTCAAATAGCCATAATTTTGCATATCTGTCCCCATCTAGTATGTTACTGAGTGTAGCACAGGTATGAGGATTAAAGAAAAGAAAATCAACCTCTTCTAAACACTTTCTGAGACATTATCCTTAACAGCTGATCTGCACAGATCACTTTTCTTAGCTCATCATGCTACCATCTCCTCAAACACCTGATACTGGGATAATCAGAGCAGGCTCTCTGCTGTTTGCATAAAGATGGCCTATTGCTGACTTGGAGTGATAGAGGTCATTATTACATTTGCATTTATCAGTATTGGCTACATAGCATCATAGATGTCAGTAAGAGTGATTACTGGTCTATTTTAGCCTATTCTTTCTCTTTCCTTCTCCCACCCTCCTTCCCACCTACCTCACACATCAGTTGTACCTCCTGTTAATTATTCCCTTTGTTCTCTAAAAGCTGTTAAATACCAGCACTATCCCATCCCCACTCCTCTTCCTTAGGGCCATTTCTTCCTCATGGCAGCTAATCATGTATCATGCACCTTCTCCCTGCATCATCAATTGTACCAGTCCCTGATTTGCTACAATTAATTGTGATTTTGAGCTGTGACAATTTAGCAAAGGAATGTCCTGAACATTGCTATAGTCAAACTAGACACTAGTAGTGAGTGTTCTTAAGCACCAGAGACTATCTCTTTAGAATCATAGAATCATAGAATCAGTCAGGGTTGGAAGGGACCACAAGGATCATCCATTTCCAGCCCCGCCTGCCATACCCGGGGACACCCTACCCTAGATCAGGATGGCCACAGCCTCATCCAGTCTGGCCTTAAACACCTCCAGTGGCACGGCCTCAACCATCTCCCTAGGCAACCCATTCCAGGCTCTCACCACTCTCATGCTGAAGAACTTCCTCCTCAAGTCCAGCCTGAACCTGCCCATCTCCAGCTTCTCCATTCCCCCTAGTCGTGTTACTCCCTGATATCCTGAAAAGTCCTTCCCCAGCTTTTTTGTAGGCCCCCTTCAGATACTGAAAGGCCACAATAAGGTCACCTGGGAGCCTCCTCTTCTCTAGACTGAGCAGCCCCAACTCGTTCGGTCTTTCCTCACAGGAGAGCTGCTCCAGCCCTCTGATCATCCCAGTGGCCCTTCTCTGGACACACTCCAGCATCTCCACATCCTTCTTGTAATGGGGGCTCCAGAACTGGATGAAGTACTCCAGCTGAGATCTCACGAGAGTGGAGTAGAGGGGGAGAATCACCTCCCTCGACCTGCTGGCCACACTTCTCCTGATGCAGCCCAGGATCTGGTTGGCTTTCTGGGCTGCAAATGCACACTGCTGGCTCATGTTGAGCTTCCTGTCCAGCAGCACCCTCAAGTCCCTCTCCTCAGGGCTCAGGGCTGCTCTCCATCTAGTCACTGCCCAGCCTGGATTTGTGCTTGGGATTGCCTCAACCCAGATGCAGGACCCTGCACTTGGTCTTGTTGAACGTCAGCTTGTGCCCACCTCTCCAGCCTGTCCAGATCCCTCTGGATGGCATCCCTGCCCTCCCACATGTCTGCTGCACCACACAGCTTGGTGTTGTCAGCAAACTTCCTGAGGGTGCACTCAGTGCCACTGTGTGTCCAACCACAACAACCAAAGAGTGCCATCTTTTTGCCCAACCAAAGAGAGAATAGTTACCACCCTCACTACCTTCAGTTGTCCACATACAGTTAGATAATAAAGAGATGGATAAAAGAACCTAGTGGCAGAGGCCACATAGTGATAGAAACACATGATATCCTGAGGAGAGAGAGACACCCTGGGAAACTTGTCAATCAAAAATGAGCCACATTGATCACCTACCTCAGGTGCCTGTATGTCCAAGTAATATTTGGCAGCATTCTGTAGGGAAGTGCATGTTGGTGGTGGCTCCACACTTTCCTCTGTGGAGGTCTTGCTAACAGGTGGAGCAGCCAGGGTACTCATGCAACAGATTAAGAGGAGAAGGAATCATCAAAAATTAGGGGTGTCATAGGAACATCCTGCTGATTTAGCTGATCTTATTCAGTGAATCAATTTCACTTATTCTTTGAATGAGGAACTGCATGCAAGAGCAACCTTGTCGGGAAAGCTCCCAGAAAAATCTGTATAGGCCTAGAACACTTTTTTTGTTTGTTTTGGTTTGTGTTTCTGTGTGTTTGATTGGTTGGTTTTGGTTTGTTTTGCTTCATTTTATATTTTGGAAGGAAGAAACAGCAGTTGGGGACTGTAGCAAACAACCAAAGTGGCTCCTGGAAGCAAAAAGCCCACTATGACGTCCTGGGTATGACTTAAATGGAGAGAGGCTCAAAACAAATCTGTAAACCTATAGATCTTCCTAACCTCAAAATGTCTATGAAGAAGCCATGAATAATCAAATTTCCAATGTCTCAGCTTTCTAAGATGTGCACTGCTTTGCTGCTCATTTAACATAGCCTACAATCAGGAAGAGTACCTTAGACATTTTCTGCATCCATAAGTAGTACAAATGATTTCACTCTTGCCAGTCTTGTAGTATTTGCTTCACAGGTATTCTGAGCCAATGCACCAGGCAACTAGGAAGTGGCTCATCCACTCAGTCTCTGCCCACCTGCCTACAGCCTGTAGACAATCCAGGACAGTTCAGTTTGACAACACGGTATAGAAATTATGACCTGTTTGTCACTTACTATTTCACCCTGACAAAAAACAGACCCACACTGCCAGGCAGAAATCAACACTAAAATTTTGTTCTCACCATTTTGAAATGCAAGGAAAAACTTGACCATGTGCTACAATACCCTTACTAGGGTTTGGGGACTGCCTTAGAGAAGAAACAGCATCACTTACCCCAGAGTAACCAGCAGTCAGAAGGAGCTGTTGTTCCCCAAGGTAACAGCAGTCATAGAATCATAGGATCATAGGATGGACTTCGTTGGAAGGGACTTCAAGGATCATCAAGCTCCAACCCCCTGCCATAGGCAGGGACACCTCCCACTAGAGCAGGTTGCTCAAGGCCTCATCCAGCCTGGCCTTAAACACCTCCAGGGAGGAAGCATCCACAACCTCCCTGGGCAACCCATTCTTGTGTCTCACCACCCTCACTGTAAAGAAGTTCCTCCTAACATCCAGTCTAAATCTCCCCTCTTCCAGTTTAAACCTATTACCCCTCTTCCTGTCATTACAAGACCTTGTAAATAGTCCATCCCCAACCTTCCTGTAGGCCCCCTTCAGATACTGGAAAGCCATTGTAAGGTCTCTTTGAATCCTTCTCTTCTCCAGGCTGAAGAGCCCCAACTCTCGTAGCCTGTACTCATAGCAGAGCTGCTCCAGCCCTCTGATCATCCTCATGGCCCTCCTCTGGACTCACTCCAACAGTTCCATGTCCCTCTTGTGTTGTCCAGACATGCTGTAGTGGGAGAGCCTAGATAATATGCACAAAGGGTGCAGGAGCAAAGGAAACATCATTGTGGCACTGAAATATGTTGTTTCATGTGTTCCTGTTCCCCTCCAAAGGTCTTGAACATTTTCCTGAACAGTTAGAAATAGTAACATTTGAGTTCCTTGAATGTGTTGACTGGGAAAGTTGTGGATATCCCCTCTCTTAAAGTGTACTAGGCCAGGATGGATAGTGCCTTGAACAGCTTGGACTAGTGGAAGGTGTCCATGTCCATGGCAAGGTATTAAGAACCAGATGATATTTAAGGTCCCTTCCAACCCAAAACATTCTATGAAACTAGTGATACCCAGAGTTTCTGTTCAATATATCCTTCTGTTTTCCAGCTTGTGCACACATTTTCCAGACACATCATATTTTGTGTATGCTGTGACCCTTCCAGCTTATTAAAGGCATGAGTTAAGCTGAAAGGAAGACAGGTGACTGGCTGTTTTCTCTCTACCTTGTTTACATTCCCTACAGGCAACATTAGGTTTTTTGTTGAGGCATTAATATAGACATATAAATGCATCCAGCATGGCAACATTTTAATTCATATTATATTTATATCACATTTAAAGACTATTAAATGAGAATCTTTTTAATTTAACTGTTTGAGTCATTGGTCTTAATTGATTCTTGGAATTATCTCTTAAAAGAGCTTGCAAGTTATCAAAACTAATGCAGTCTGAAAAGATCAAGGAAATATTTCTCTCTGGCTTTGAACTAAAGGAAGACACTTCCTAAAATCTGAGAACATTTACAATGAGATGGTGTAAAGAAGAATTAAGAAAGCTGTATCTATAAATCCTTTTTGTGATAACTAAGTCATCTGCCTAATGTCTACTACATCTCTTGTCACGGGGGTTTTTATTTTAAGAGACTGCTTCTTTACCTGGGAATACAAAAAAACCCTTTTATCGTGGGGAGGTCCTTCGCTAGAGGTTGAAGGATTATTACAGTGAGCAGCTTTCCCCCCGTTAACATTTCCTGTGAAAACTGTCTTTGTTTTACTTTATATTAGCTGGGAGTAGAGCTAAATAAGTCACTGTGTCCAAAAGTGCCATTAATTTTAAGAAATTAAGCCACGTCACGGCAAACACTTCGTAAGCCAGGTAGAGAGCTGAGGAGCTACTTTGTGTTACTTGCTTCTTCTCAAAGCTAATTTACATTTAAAAAGTGTGGCTTGATTCCTTCCACTTTGGACTACTTTGGCGAAAAACCCTCCTAGGAACACGAATCCGCTGCCGGTGTGGCAGTGCTGTCAGAAATAAAATTTTAATTCAAAAGGAAAAATAAAAATCTCTCCCGGCTCTGAGTGCAGCACCCAAACAGAAGGATTATTGGACTGGCAGGAACCCATTTTGACTCTCAGCTAAATGGAACGCTAAAAGAAAAAAAAAAAATCTTAATTCCTGGGCAAAAATGCGAAGAAAAAAGGTGCTGCGAAGAGGTTTTTTTGGGGAAAACCACACTTTTTTGAGAAGGAAGAAACACAAGCTCGGCAGCAGAGAGCCGGGCGGTGCGGGCTCGGCAATGCACCAATCAGCGCCTGCCGCCCTACTATAAAAAGAGGAGTCGCAGCGCAGCTTCAGACGTTGCTCTGGGTATTGCTTGGCGTCATGTCTGAGACCGCTCCAGTTCCAGCTGCTGAAGCAGCTCCGGCGGCCGTGGCCGCTCCGGCCCCGGCCGTTAAGGCTGCCGCCAAGAAGCCGAAGAAGGCGGTGGGCAGCTCTAAAGCTCGCAAGCCCGCAGGGCCTAGCGTTACCGAGCTGATCACTAAAGCTGTGGCTGCTTCTAAAGAGCGCAAGGGGCTCTCCCTCGCCGCTCTGAAGAAGGTGCTGGCTGCTGGTGGCTACGACGTGGAGAAGAATAACAGCCGTATTAAGCAAGGGCTTAAGAGCCTAGTCGGTAAAGGCACCCTGGTGCAGACAAAGGGCACCGGTGCTTCTGGTTCTTTTCGCCTTAGCAAAAAACCTGGAGAGGTGAAGGAGAAAGCACCGAAAAAGCGGGCAGCTGCAGCCAAGCCCAAGAAGCCAGCGGCTAGGAAGCCTGCCAGTGCTGCTAAGAAACTGAAGAAAGCAGTAACAGCGAAGAAGAGCCCCAAAAAGGCTAAGAAGCCGGCGGCGGCTGCAACCAAGAAGGCAGCCAAAAGCCCCAAGAAGGTGACTAAAGCTGCAAAACCCAAAAAAGTGGCAGCAAAGAGTCCGGCAAAGGCAAAGGCTGTGAAGACCAAAGCAACCAAGCCTAAGGCGGCTAAGCCCAAAGCGACCAAGGTGAAGAAGGCAGCAGCCAAGAAGAAGTAAGCTCCAGCAGAAAAAAATCCTCTTCTGCGTACCTCAACCCAACGGCTCTTTTAAGAGCCACCCAATTTTTCTCCGAAAGTGCTGAAAAAAAAAGTTTTTCCCGTCGTGTTTCTAATACACAGTAGAAATCATAACTTCCGTAGTACTCGAGCCTGTCGCTCTTAGAAGCTGAGAGCGCAGTGATTTGGAGGAACTATAGCTCTTAAACAGCGGTCCTTTATGCTTTAATCGTTGCCTCAGCTCTGAGGGTAGATTATGCACCCCTTTTGAGAGCGGCCAGATGATATTTATTTAAGTACTTAAAGACTAGGTCTTGTACTTAACACGTCCTTTTCCCTAGCTGTAGAGGCAGATGTGAGTAGGGCCGCGGAAGGTTAGCGCTTGCCCACGAACGAGCACTTAAGACACACGGTAGAAAAGCCAATGTAAAAACGACAGTGTACATCAGAAAAATTAATGCAAAGCATACTAAAAAGTCACTAAAAACTTCTAACACAGCATTCGAAAACCGAAATAATATGCGAGTCTGAATGACCATAATTCCTGTTTGTTTCACAAACACTCACAAGCTCGAGTTAAGCAACTTAGCTCTTTAAACGACTTTGTGGGTGGCTCTGAAAAGAGCCTTTGGGTTTGTCTGCAGATAACAATTACGCTGTTTCTTCAGCGTTTACTTGGTTTTAGCCTTGTGGCTGTCCGTCTTCTTGGGCAGCAACACGGCCTGGATGTTGGGCAGCACTCCGCCCTGCGCGATCGTCACCTTGCCCAGCAGCTTGTTGAGCTCCTCATCGTTGCGGATGGCCAGCTGCAGGTGGCGAGGGATGATGCGAGTCTTCTTGTTGTCGCGGGCCGCGTTGCCTGCCAGCTCCAGGATCTCAGCGGTCAGGTATTCGAGCACAGCCGCCAGGTACACGGGGGCGCCGGCACCCACTCGCTCTGCGTAGTTGCCTTTGCGCAGCAGCCGGTGGACGCGGCCCACGGGGAACTGCAGCCCGGCCCGTGAAGAGCGCGACTTGGCCTTGGCCCGAGCCTTCCCGCCTTGCTTCCCGCGCCCAGACATCGCTGCAACTCGGCAAGCAGTAACAAAAACAGAAGTAACTGAAGTCTCATTCCCAGGCCGCACCCGAAGCTTATATAGTACTGGAGTGGAG
>WAAF01007576.1:0-13295 GCA_013400475.1 Tricholaema leucomelas | reverse complement strand
ACTGGGAAGACTCTGGGAACCCTTCTGGGAGACAGCTGGGCCAGGGGTGGGCTGGGGAAAGCCCAAGGGAATCCTCAGCAGGCCCAGGGATTCCTTAGGGAATTCCCTTTGCTCGCCACTTCCCCTGCTGCCTGTGATGAAATGGCCTTTGGTCCCCAGTGCGGTCCGATGGTCGTTCTCCGCTCACGGCTGTGTCACAGTGAGCTCTGTGCTTACCTGGGAGAGGCCTGCACAGATAACTTAGTTCAAGATTGGTACATGTGTAAAGTACAGATTGGTCCAGGGTTATGTGTGTGGTACAGATAGGTTAACTTAATCAACAACAACCTGTAGAGTCAGCCCCCTGCAGCTGGCTGGCTCTGCCTCCTGCAGCTGCATGGGGGGGTGCCACCCCCATGCCTCCAAGATGGATTCAAGGACACTTTGCAGCATGGTTTCTTATGTCCTGTTCATGTCCTGTGTTAGCAAGAAATCCTTCCACAATTCCCTCTTTTTCTTTTGAGCAACCCAGGCTTGATCTCCAACTTTACACAGGCTGTGTTCAACAGAGGAGTAAATAATACAGCCACAAATCAATCATACTGAAACCAGGAAGAGGATGAACCTGTGAGAGCTTTGCTAGCAGCATTAGTCTGGCAAGCCAACAACCCAAGTTCAGCTAACAACCCCAAAAGCTTTCCTGCACGCGGCAGTAAGTCGTGTTCAGAGAGCAGAAGTGCAGGTGAACATCACAGTCACAGCAGAGTGCAGCAGTGCCACATCTGCGTTGGCTCTGGGTGGCAGTCGATGTCGTAGAGTCACAGAGGTATCAGTTGTCCAATGTTCTTCCTCAGACTCCCATTGCTCTGGGTTCACTCTGTAGCTCTCAGGAATCTTGATGTCTTCACCACACTCCTTTGCTATGAGCTGTGTCTGTTGTGCTTCAGAGCTGCCACTTTCTGAATGTGGTACAGAGATATGTCCTAGATGCTGCTTTCAGGCTTCCTCTTGGGCCTAGTTCCCACAGTTCTGTTTGTTTTTGAAATTTAGGGCAGTGTTTCTCATCTTTTTGCAGGGCCCTTTGCCAAAACACAACAAGCACATTGCCATCTGTGCCAGTAAGTGGGTTTGGCCCTTCCAACAGAGGCTAAGCTGGTCTCTGTTTTGCTGTTACCCACTCATTAAACCAGAACCGCTGAAAGCTCATGAAAATACCCAAATTCCTTAACCATGATAGAACAGAATAGAAGAGAATCAACCAGGTTGGAAGAGACCTCCAAGCTCATCCAGTCCAACCTAGCACCCAGCCCTATCCAGTCAACCAGACCATGGCACTAAGTGCCTCATCCAGGCTTTTCCTGAACACCCCCAGTGGCGGTGACTCCACCATCTCCCTGGGCAGCCCATTCCAATGGCAAATCCATTGGCCTCTGCCCACCCATCCAGCCCAGCCAGGTCCCTCTGCAGGGCTCTCCTACCTTCCAACAGCTCCACAGCTGCTCCTAGCTTGGTGTCATCTGCAAACTTACTCATGCTGGACTCAATCCCTTCGTCCAGATCATCAATAAAGATGTTGAACAGGACTGGGCCCAGCACTGATCCCTGGGAAACACCACTAGTGCAAGCTGCCAGCTGGATGTGGCACCACTCACCACAACTCTCTGGACTCAGCCTTCCAGCCAGTTTCTGACCCAGCACAGAGTGAATCTGCCCAAGCCAGGAGCTGCCAGCTTGGCCAGGAGCTTGTTGTGGCAGACAGTGTCAAAGGCTTTGCTGAAGTCTAGGTAGATTCCATCCACAGCCTTCCCCACATTCACCAGGCAGTGAATCAAAACCTTATGACCTGTGTACACACAACCATTATCTCAGTGCTCCTTTCAAGTTCTTGCCACAATATCTGCCATCTGAGCAAGACTTCCTGCTCACTGCAAGCAAACAGGCTGGGCATAACAAGTTGGTATCCATCGAAAGCCTGTGAACACAAACGAGCAAACGCACAGACAGATACAAAACCAGATGCAAACACATTCATTCCCTGGGCTAACAAATCCTTTGGCCTGGTCTGTATGATCTGACTACAGAAATTTCAACTTTTTTATTCTTCTCTCCTTTCCTCTCTATCCCTCTTTCCCTCTCTTTTTTTGTTTGGTTGGTTGCTTTGTTTTGTTTTTGTTCTTTCTCATTGTTTCTACATGGCCCTAGTGCTATCTAAATATAGGGAAAATCCTAAGAAAAAATATCCTACAATATCCTTACATCCTAAAATCCTACAATTGTCATATTATAAACTCTCAGCCTTAACTGTATTATCTTATCAACTTAAAAATCTATCAACTGAAGGAAATTAGAGAAGAAGCAAAGAAAATCAAAGAAGATAATCCCATGGTATTCTGAGGGGAAAAAAAAGGAACCTTAGAATCAGCAGAGAAGAACTAAGCAGTAACCTATGCAGTTACAAAACAATTTCTTGCCATAGTATTCCACTGTAATGGCTGCCAAGTAGCACACTCCACTGCCATCAGCTCAGGCTCACCATGCTGCTGGAATTGTCCCAAAACTCACCCACTGCAATTTGCAGCTTTTCTCTTGCACTCCAAAATACGTCACCAGCAAAGGCTGTCAGAATACAGCACTGTCTCCTTTAAGAATTAAGTTATGCATCTGCAGAACCGATAAGGAGGGGGAGGGAGGTGGGCAATGGGCCCAGCTGAGCTCTGCAGGCTGGGGGGGGAGGTGGTGACACCGGGGGGGGCTCTCATTCCCAGCAGGCAGATTTGCCGCTTGTCTTGGCCCTCTGCTCTCCCAGTCCCCATCCTTTTCCACTTGTCCTACCTGTATAGGGTTAACACTCCCAGAGGAGTGTCCCTGGACTCGACACTTGACCTCAGGTGGTCTTGATCCCTCCCCAGGGGTGGGTCTGGACACCACCAGGTGATGGTTAGCCCACTCGCCCCTTCCCGTCCCAAGCAGGGGGACTTCCTGTTCCTTTTTCTCTCTCGACCACTTCGCAGCTCTCTGAACCACACTGCAGCTGTCTCTGCACCCCTGCATCTCTCCACACAGGTGGTCACCACCATCACAAACCCGAGTTGTATTTATACCTTTTGTATTTGTTACTCTTCCTTCCCTACACCTCTGTAACCTCCCTACCTTTGATACCATTTTTAAGTTGTTAAACTTTTCCTTTTTTTACTTCCAAATCGAGTGAGATTGATTTACTTGGGTGTGCTTAGCTTTCCTCTCCACTTCTGAATTCCTTTCTTTGGGAAGGGGGGTGGGGTGGAGAGGGAAGGGCACTTTAAATTGTCATCAGTTATATCAAATTTATTAGAGTCTCTGGGAATTTAAATCAGAACCCCAGACACTACCACATCGACTATTTCCTGGTGGCTGTTTCTTCCCCTCTGCCTTATCAGGTCTCTCCTGTCCTGTATCTCAGCGTTAGATTGTGCAAGTTTGAAGCTAGCTAGAATGTTTTGGTGAGAAGGATTAGATCATAGGCTGTGAAATGAAAACAAGGGTGAGGTCTACTTCCCTCATAGTCCTGCTGAGATGTATTAGAATAAAAAGCAAAACATAGATAAAGGCACTTCACTCTGGGCTTCACTCTGGGCTCTTCGCCTGCTGGGTCGCTCTGAGGCTGCTGGCTGAACTCCATCTTGCTCTCTAACCTCACTCTCCATTTGCTTTGCCTGATCCACCTTGCTTCTTAACCCCCCTGGCTGAACCTCTATTCTTCCTTGGGACTGGGATAAGGTTGAGAGGGGTAGGGGGAAGGTGAGTGGGGTGGTTGAGAGCCCTTCCCAGGGACTCAGGTTTCTGGGAGGGGAGTTGTGTTTCTGTATTACCTTTTCACCTTGTCTATTTGTGTCTATAACTGTATCTACTGTAAATATCTGCTTGTGTATTGTGCTTCATTCATATTTCCAGAGCTGGCTGAGTCTAGTCTGGGTGATTTCTAAAGTGGGGGGGGAAGGGAACACCTAAACCACCACATAGATCTATAGCTTCACCAGATGCAGCCTTCTGATGTTTACTCTAACAACTTCTCCTTTTTCTGCCAGACCTCCGTGGTCTTCAGGCCATGGCCAGAAAGAGCTTTGCCATGCTGTCTAAGTGTCTGTTTTATAAGCTGTAAGAAAAAAGAAAGTGTCTCTCACACACTCAGACAGAAGGCAGAATGCAAAGGTAAAAAAAAGCAGGAGCTGAGCGGTTTTGACGAGGCTTTCCTGCCATTGTTGTGGTAAGGTGGACACCCTTGCCTGGAAAGGCTTACATATGCAAATAGCCTAACACTGAAGCAACTCAGGCTCTCTGAGGTAACACAGACCCACACACAGATCCATTGATTTTCCCCAATGCACCCACTCCTGCCACTCCCATCCCATAAGCAGCACAGGAGACGCCGATAGCAGCATGGCAGAAGTCCCATAAACCCCCGTCCCGGGCTGGATTTAGCCTCCTAACTTCCTTGTCAGGAAGCTCTATCAGCTGTGCATCTCTTCTGCGGGGTGCATTCTGCTGGGGGGCGCTACGAGGTGTGGGGGATGGTAAGGGTGGATCCAGACTGCTTTTCCTGAGACTCTCATCACTGGAGAAGGGAGCAGTGTCTGGTTTCCTGTGTGCAGTCGTCTCTGCTTTCTCTTTTTGTCTGCTGTTTGTCCCCTCTGNCAGCCCTCTGATCATCTTCGTGGCTCTCCTCTGGACCTGCTCCAGCAGTTCCATGTCCTTCTTGTGTTGGGGGCTCCAGAACTGCACACAGGACTCCAGGTGGTGTCTGAGGAGAGCAGAGCCAAGGGGCAGAATCCCCTCCCTTGCCCTGCTGCCCACACTGCTCTTGCTGCAGTGCTTTTTCCTTTTCCTCCTAAGAGTGAAAAATCTCCGTCCTGTATCACGCTGTCAGTGGGGGCGCAGGGGGGGGGGGGGTCCTGCATTTGCAGACGGCAAACTAGACCCTGGTGACCACGCGCAAGAGGTGCCGCAGCAGGGTCCGTGGGCGCATTAGCAGCACTCACTTCTCAAACTGAGAAAGCTTTTGCTGCTTTTGCCAGCTGAGTGCTTATCAGTGGCCACCATTACCAATCGCCGGTCGGGGCGTTCCTGGTCACACAGGCAGCGGCCATAGCGACCTGCTGGTCAGCTTTCACCTCCGTTATTTATCACCTCTCGCCAGGCGGATTTGAGCCTTTGAGCGATTTTAAAGTCCTTACTGCCAGTAACAGGTCAGTCCCACAGTGCATCTCCCACTTCTCTCCAGTGCTCTGGGGTAGACATCATACGGATCTGGCACACAAAGTCCCTCTAACTTCCTATGCCATCAACTCACAGAGCTTGGTCCTGGCCTAAGCCCTCTCACGGAGAATAAGCTTGCCAAAACCGCAGTGCTGTGTCCCTTTCGCAGCCTGCCCTGCCGAACACATGGAGTACCCAGCCGCGGTCTGAGTTTCTGGCTACTGGCCCTTGTTTGTTTCCACAGCGCCCTCCGGTCCAGTGCTGCTGCTGACATCCCTTTGCAATTGTCTGCAGTGTCGTCGGCGTTTACCGACCCCGGCCTGCGATCGTGGCCCTGCCTGCTGCCGGTCTGCATACCTTGGCCTTCCCCAGTGCCTGTATCGCTGTTCAGGCGCCACCCTGCTGCATTCCAATGGCTCCAGGACATCTCTTGGCCTTTCCAGGAGTCCTCCAATGACACTGGAGGGTTCCAGCCAGCCAGGGCCTTCCAACCTGAGTTCCAGCTGCCCACCAACTGCCCTGCACCATTCCAGGTGGCCCAGAAATTCCCTAGAGCTTTCCTCTAGCCTAGCAGTGCCCCAGATGGATTCCAACAGCCCAGGGTCCTCTGTTGGGAATTCTACAAGCCCAGAACTCTCCCTGATGCCTTCCAGAGTGCCCAGGGATCCCAACAGGACTTTCTCGAGCCTGCCAGTGTCCCTGCTGCCTTCCAGAAGTCCTGGGGCTTCCATCAAGCATTCCTCTGTCCCAGCAGAGCCTGGAGAATGAGGTGGAGGAGCTCAAGTAGCCAAGCTGCAGAAGTGGCCATGGGGAACCTCCTGAGGTTCAACAAAAGCAAGTGCAGAGTCCTGCACCTGGGCTGGAACAGGCCTCACAATCAGTACAGGCTGGGGGAGGAGCTGATAGAAAGCAGCCTTGAGGAAAACAACTTGCACACTTGGGTGGAGAAGTAGCTGGCCCCATGAGCAGACAATGTGAGCTTGCAGCCCAGATGGCCAATGGCAGCCTGACTGCATCCAAAGCAGATAGAGAGAGGAGATTCTGCCACTCTGCTCTGCTCTGCCGAGACCTCACCTGCAGTTCTGCATCCATTAACACAGGAAGGACATGGACCTGATGGAGAGGGTCCAGAGGAGGCCATGAAAATGACCAGGGGGCTGGGGAACCCCTGCTATGAGGAGAGGCTGAGGGAGCTGGGGGTACTCAGCCTGGAGAAGAGAAGGCTCAGGGGGGGAACTATTAGTGACCTTTCAGTGCCTGAAGTGGGCTACAAGAAGCCTGCAGAGAGACTGTTCCAAAAGGCCTGCAGGGACAGAATGAGGGCAATGGCTGCAAACCAGAGCAGAGCAGACTGAGATTGGATGTTAGGAACAGGTGCTTAGAACATAACTACCATTGGTACACATCACAAGGGCTCAAATCTCCTCCTAAGGCAGCTCTGAACTCTCAGCTGCAGCTTAAAGTGCTTATTTCAGTCAGGGTAATGTTCCTTCTGCCAGCATTTGCCACCTGAGTTGGGAGCCTCCTGCCAGAAGCCAGTTCTGCTGTGGCTGACCCTCAGGGCCAAGAGACTTCCCAGCCATGAAAAGCAGAGATCATCAGAAAGGAATCCTTGACAGTGAGAGTGGGGAGACACTGGTACAGGCTGCCCAGTGCAGCTGTGGATGCCCCCTCCTTGGAGCTGTCCAAGGCCAGCTTGGATGAGACCTTGAGCTGGTGGGAGGTGTCCCTGTTCATGGCAAGGGGTTAGAATTGGATGAGCTTTAAGGTCCCTTCCAACCCAGACCATCCCAGGAATCTATCCAGTCATTTTCTGGTGTGCTGCAATCCTGGCACAGCAGTCAGGCTCCCACACGCAGCCATTCCTAGTTGACATCTTCCCCTCCCATCAAAACCAGCAGGAAATTAGAGTGGTGCTTGGGTTGGGCTGCTGGGGAGAGTACAGTGGTAGAATATTTGATCCTGTTGGCACTGAAGCCCAGAGCAGAGCAGTTGGCTGAGGAAATGAACCCAGAGGGATCAAGCAGTGCAGGGGCAGACTCCAGCAGCACACTGAGTGTGAAGAACAAACAACTGCAGATAGCTCCAGAGCTGCCTGTCAAAGCCACAATCTAGCCTGAGGCAGGATGCTCCATGCACAGCACTCACACTACACAGCTTCTGTGAGACTCTTTTCTGCCTTGAAACTCAACCAAACCAGGACTGACTCAAACATTCCCTTCCTGGGGAGCAGTCAGCAGTAACTGTGCCATTATGGACAGAGCAATTGGCTGCACCCTCAGCAAGTCTGCAGGTGGCACCAAGCTGTGTGGCACAGTCACTTGCTAGAGGAAAGGGATCCATCCAGAGGGAGACCTGGGCAGGCTGCAGAGCTGTGCCCAGGCCAGCCTCATGAAACTCAACGAGGCCAAGTGTAAGGTCCTGCACCTGGGTTGGTGCAATCCCAAGCACAGCTCAGGCTGGATGGGAAATGGCTGAGAGCAGCCCTGAGGAAAAGGCCCTGGGGGTCTGGGGTGGTGAAAAGCTCAACAGGAGCCTGCAGTGTGAGTGCAGCCCAGACAGCAACCCTGTGCTGGGCTGCAGCAAGAGCAGTGTGGGCAGCAGGGCAAGGGAGGGGATTCTGCCCCTTGGCTCTGCTCTCCTCAGACCACACCTGGAGTCCTGTGTGCAGTTCTGGAGCCCCCAACACAAGAAGGACATGGAACTGCTGGAGCCAGTCCAGAGGAGAGCCACAAAGATGCTCAGAGGGCTGCAGCAGCTCTGCTATGAGGACAGGCTGAGAGAGTTGGGGCAGTCTGCAGCCTGGAGAAGGCTTGGAGGAGACCTTAGAGTGGCCTTCCCGTGTCTGAAAGGGACTTACAAGGCGGCTGGGGAGGGATTACCTACAAGGTCTTGTAATGACAGGAGGAGGAATGGGTTTGAACTGGCAGAGGGGAGACTGGAACTGGATGTTAGGAAGAAGTTCTTTGCAGTGAGGGTGGTGAGACACTGGCACAGGTTGCCCAAGGAGGCTGTGGATGCTCCCTCCCTGGAGGTGTTCAAGGCCAGCTTGGATGAGGCCTTGAGTGACCTGCTCTTGTGGGAGGTGTCCCTGACCATGGCAGGGGGTTGGAACTGGATGAGCTTTAAGGTCCCTTCCAAACTAACCCATTCTATGGTTCTGTGATTACTGCTCCCGGCTGAAGATGCAAACATTCTACCATGGACACACTCACTGCCATCCTGCTCCTCGATCCAAGCACTCCAATCCTCTCCTCAGAGCCATTCCCAGTCACCCTAACCACAAAAGGCCTTTTCCTCTCCTCGGGGCTCTCATCAATCCTGCCTCATCTCCATGAGTTGGCTGTGACCAACTTACCTCCTGGGAAAAGGTTTCCCACCTCCAGCACCGGCATCATGCCTGGGACACAGAAGCAACCCAGCTCCTGGGCAGGCTACCTCCTTACCCAAGGCAATGTGCCTGAGCCCAAGGGCTCACTCTGACAAAGCCAACACAGAGCCACAGCAGCCCTCTCATTTCCTACACAGCAAAGCAGGGCCCTAGAAAAGCAGCAAGCAGACCTAAACAGAAGAGGGCAAAGCCTCCACACCTCCTTTATATCATTTCCTAGCTGGGGGAACCAACAAAGCTACCAGGCCCACACCCCAGAAATGATGGTTCAGCCCTTCCTCTGCTAATTAATCCCTGTGCAAAACTCATCACATCTCTAAGTCTCCTCCTGGGTGCAATCTCAAGCAGCCTCTGAGCCATAGCCTGAACCAGGCTAGAAAGGAACACCCTCAGCCCCAGCAGCTCCAAATCCACTGCCCACCAGCCAGGCCACGAGGAAAGACTGCCTGGAGGAGGCAGCTGCCTCTGCCACGATCCTCTCCCCAGGCAGAGTGAACTCCTGGGGCACAGGGAGATATTACTCAGCTAACTACTCCAGCACCCTGCCTCCTGCTGGCAGCAGCAACCACCACAGAGCTTGGCCCCAGCAGCTCTCCAGGGCTCACCACTAACTGCAGCTCTTCTCCTGCCAACCAGAATAAATTCCCAGCAAGCAGCATTCCGCTGCTCACAGACTCCACACTACTACCTCAACCCATGAACCCTCTGTGTGTGGGCAGCAGGAGTGGCTGGAGACACCTGGCCACACTTTGCACCTGCTACCATCACTGTGGCCATCCCCACAGGAACCAAGGTCTGCAGCTCAGCAGTCACACTCCACAGCTGGACCAGCAAGAGAGGCCCCTGTGAGCCTGATGCTTTGTCTCCTTGGCCACCTCAGGAGGCCCAACAGGACCTGGCTCAGCCAATCCCTCCCCAGGAATCACAGTCTCACAGTCTCACAGTATCACCAAGGTTGGAAGAGACCTCACAGATCATCAAGTCCAAGCCGTTACCACAGAGCTCAAGGCTAGAGCATGGCACCAAGTGCCACGTCCAATCCTGCCTTGAACAGCTCCAGGGACGGTGACAGGTGTTGCCTCCTATGGCACACACTGTGTAGCTGCTCACTTCCACTCCATGCTCTCAGCAGCAGCTGCATTTCCTACCCCAGCTGCATCCCCCCTCTCACTTCCCCCATTCACAGGGCACAAACTTCACCACACAGAAGCCAAAGCTCCCCTGGGAGTTACCTTTGCAGGCAGAACCTTCACATTCTCCCCACCACTTCCTTCCCAGCTGGCAATGCAGGCTGCTGCTGCTCTGCCTGCCCAGGAGCTCACCCCTGGCAAACACCACAGCTTCACTCAGCTCAGCCATGCCCTGACCACACTGATGTGCATCACCTGAGAGGCCTTCGCCTCCAAACAAGAAGTCCTGCCCCAGAACTGACCCCCACTGACATCAGCAACTCCACAGCTGCCCCCCCCTCAATCACCCCTCCAGGGAGCAGCCCTCACTGGTGCAAACAGGACCCAGCTCACCCCCACACTCACCCCATTAACCCTGTCACTGCCTGCCCCAGGCAGCAGCACAGCAGACAGCTCCTCACAGCCCTTATTGTCCCCAGACATCCCCATCAGTAACCACCCCCACAGCCTGCAGCCATCCTGGCACCACTGCAGGCACTGCCCAGCCCCAGAGCTCTCCAACACAGCTCAGACTCTCACCCAGCCTCAGCACAGCTGCCCCAGCACCCCCTGAGCCGCCCCCAGTGCCCTCAGGGTGACTCTACCCCAAGCCTCACACACCAAAGAGTCAGCAACAATCTCCCCCCAGAGCATCCCAACCCCCCCTGGACACAACAGAGGCACAGCCCTGTTGCAGTTAGGGCTCAACAGTTGGAAGATGGTGCAATGTGACAGAAAGATAGGGCTGCTCTCTGTGCTCTCTATGGTATCTCTATGATTCCTAACATCCTGTCTGTGATGTATGCAGACGGCAGTGATGCTGTTACCTATCCTATATAACCCCATGCTACACGTTAATAAACACCACTTGCTGTCCACCACATTGGTGCTTGCCTGCTAATGACCACGTGCTACCATCACTGAACCAGGGCATTGTGGCAGAACGGCAACAAGTGGTGCTGAAACCCAGGAACCACCCAAGAAACCTGGGAATACCCAGGGGGACAGGGACCCGGGTAAAGGGAAGCCTGGGGAAACCAGGGTAGACAGAAATCCGGGAACACAGAGATCTGGGGAATCCCGAGAAGGAGGAGGCCTGGGAGATCGCAGGATGACTGCCCAGGATCCAGGGGATTCACCTGCAAGAGAGAGCGGCAGCAGTATCACCCCCCCGGAGGAAAGGGGAGCACTCCTGAGGACCAGCAAGGAGGATGGACGCCCTTGTGAAGGTCGTATTTCAGATTCATAAGCAGTGGGGGATTGATTGCAAGTCTAAAGATTTTCCCCTCGCCGTTGCGAGGCTCTTAGAAACCGGAGTCATCAATGAGCCGGTAGATATTCTCCACCCTGCGGTGTGGGATGCTTGTACGAAAGCTCTGGCTGAAGAGGCGATGTCCTCAGGCACCGGGAGAAGCCTTAAAGCATGGGGAAAGGTGGTTGAAAAAGGCTAGGCAAGAGCAGGAGACTTGGAGCTTGCCTCCAGGTCACTCCTAAATTAGGAGTTGGGGAGGCAACTCAGACCGCACCCCCAAGCAATTACGACCTCGCTGTATCTAATGACCTCAGCAATACACCTCCCAAAACCCCGCCTCCAGATCCCTCTGTCGCCACTCGCAGCGACAACAGCAGCGGCAGCGGCAACGCACCCCCGCCAATGCCTCCGCACACAGCGCTGGCTCCCGCTTCTCCGGCTCCCACTCCAGCACCGCCACCGAGCCCAGTCCCAACCGCAGAGGGACAGGGGCAAGTCAGATCGCTTTATCGTGGCTTATTTGAGGAGATTTGGAGCATGGAGGAGAGCGCGCGGGCAGAAAATAGACAGATTCAACCTCCACCTGGTTTGCCCAAAAACGGCGCCGGGCAGGCAGGGGAGGGGCGGGGCGGGGCAAGAGCTCCTTTGTTGGCATAGGGGAGGGGCAAGCGTGGCAGGGGAGGACCTTGGGGGTGGCAATCAAGACACAGCGCTCATGGGTGAGAGGCGTGACGTCACCCAAGCCACCTGCCCACGGGGAAGTCTTTACTCGGCAGATGCTCCACCTGCGAGAGGGCGGCACAGGCAGGAGACAAAGAAAGAGCCTGCCCACAAGGGGCGTGGGCGGAACTGCAGTCCGAGCAGAGGGCGGAGAGAGCCAAGAAGGGGAGAGCCTTCCGGTAGAGCAGGGCGGGGGCAGAGCCCAGGGAAAGGGCACAGCTACCCGGAAGTAGGCAGTCAGTTAGCTTCCGGCAGGGGCTCAGACAGCTCCAGCAGCCCCTCGGATACCAGCTCGGACGAGTGGCTCTCCGCGGACTCCTACTCAGAGGAGGAAGAAGAGGAGGAAGACAGACTTAAAAATCAAATTGTCCCTTTCTGGATTAGCGAAGAAATGCGAGGGGAACAAAAACCTCTCACAGATTGGAGAAAAATAAACGCAAAATGTGCCCATTGGGCTGAGCCGATCCCACTGGCATTTCCAGTCCGAGTGAATGGGGGCCAAAGGACCTATTCACCAGTAAATCTCAAAGATACACAAATGGTTGTCAAGGCCATCGCAGAGAAAGGCATTAATTCTGCCATGGTGTCGACCCTTATCGACAGTCTCTTCGGAGGGGATGACATGCTCCCGTTTGACATAAAGCAGACCTGCAGGCTGATCCTCGGAGGCTTGGGGATGATCGTCTTCAGACAAGAATGGGAGGATAACTGCACAAGGTGGTTAGCTGAGGTAGGAGGGCAAAATCATCCACTGCACGGCTCTACCTTGCAGCGGCTGACAGGCTCAGATCCTACCATGATTACCCCCCAGGCGCAAGCCCAAGGCTTGCGAGCCCACGAGGTTATGACAACCACTCGTGCAGCCAGAGAAGCCATCCGCACAGCCTCCATGGCTATCTCCAAGCCAGCATCATGGACCACAATGAGACAGAAAGAGAGTGAGAGCTTCACACAATTCGTGGATCGCCTCCAGGCTNCTGCAGGATGAGGGTGTCGGGAAACGGCCAAGGGAGGGGGCGCACTGGTTGCACACAGCCTTCTCCCAATCAGAACATGACGTGGCCCAGTTACATCTACCCCAGGGAGAATGAAGCATACCAGAATCCACCATTCAACCGACAGGCAACCAACTTTGTGGTTCAACCAGCGGCCCAACCGATGGCCCAGCCACAGTTACCCATCCAGGGGCAACAAAACCTACAGCTTGGGAGCACGATCCCAGGGTTGCTCTATTAATAAAGTGCTATGAGAGACCAATAGTCTGGGGTACTTGCTTCCTTTACAACTCTCCAGACAATACTATCATCAGTATTCCCTTTCTAATAGACACAGGCGCAGACGTCACAGTCATTCCAGAATCAAGATGGCCACTACATTGGAAACTGACAGATGCCCCCCATGGTAGGAGGGGTAGGGGGATCATCACGAGCTCAAAAGAGCATTGGATTGGTGGCAATAATGCTCCATACAGAGAGAGGCTCAGAGAAAACCACAGCACTTGTGGGATTTGTCAGAGAAATAAAATATGCCGTGAAACCCCCTTGGACTCAGA
>WAAF01007575.1:15639-99143 GCA_013400475.1 Tricholaema leucomelas | reverse complement strand
GCCACAAAGATGCTCAGAGGGCTGGAGTAGTCCTACTACAAGGACAGATTACAAGAGTTGGGGCTCTTCAGCCTGCAGAAGAGAAGACTTCGAGGAGACCTTATAGTGGCCTTCCAGTATCTGAAGGGGGCCTACAGGAAGGCTGGGGAGGGACTATTTACAAGGTCTTGTAATGACAGGACGAGGGGGAATGGGTTTGAACTGGAAGAGGAGAGATTTAAACTATAGACGTGAGGAAGTTCTTTGCAGTGAGGGTGGTGAGACACTGGAACAGGTTGCCCAGGGAGGTTGTGGCTCCTCCCTTCCTGGAGGAACACCAGGAGGTTGGATGAGGTGTCTCTGCCTATGGCAGGGGGTTGGAACTGGATGATCCTTGAGGTTCATTCCAACCTAAACCATTCTACAATTCTTGAACACCTCCAGGGACAGTGACTGCACCACCTCCCTGGGCAGCCCATTCCAGTGCCAATCACTCAGCTTTGCTGAAGTCCAGGCAGACTACATCCACAGCCTTCCCTGCATTCACCAGGCAGGTAACCTGGTCATAAAAGGAGATCAGGTTGGTCAGGCCTTTCCTAAACCCATGCTGGCTGGGCCTGATCCCTTGGCCATCCTGTAAGTGCTTTGTGATGGCACTCAAGATAAGCTGTCCCATGCCCTTGCCTGGAACTGAGGTCAGGCTGACAGGTCTGGAATTTCTGAGTTACTCCATCTTCTTGTGGATGGGCATCACATTGGCAGCTTCCAGTCTTTGGGGACTTCTCCAGTGAGCCAGGACTGTTGATAAATGATGGAGAGTGGCTTGGCCAGCTCATCTGCCAGCTCTCTCAGCACCCTAGGATGGATCCCATGGACTTGTGAAGATCCAAGTGGTTCAGCAGCTCCCTTACTTCCTCCTCCTGAATTACAAGGGGACTATACTGGTCCCTGACTCCATCTGCCACTTCAGAAGGCCAGTTGTCCTGGAAACAACCTGTCCCACTATTGAAGACTGAGGCAAAGAAGGTGTTAAGCACCTCTGCCTTTTCCTCATTCTTTGTTAATTATATTCCCTTCTGCATCTAATAAGGACAGGAGGTTGTCCTTGCCCCTTCTCTTGCCATTAATATATTTATAAAAACATTTTTTGTTCTCATTAACAGCAGTGGCAGCCTAAGTTCTAAAGGGGCTTTTGCCTCTCTAATTTGTTTCCTACAAGACCTAGAAACATCCTTGAACCCTTCTTGGGACACCTCCACTTTTATCCAAAGGTGATACACCCTCTTTTTTAATTCCTTCAGAAGCTCTTTGCTCATCTAGTCTGGCTGCCTCCCTTGTCGGCTCATCTTTGGAACCTCATTTGTTTTTAAGGGCTGTTTCCCAAGGAAGTTTCTGAGTTAGTTACTTAAGTAAGCCAAAGTCTGCCCTTCAGAAGTCCAATGTGGAGGTTCTGTTGATGCTCCTCCTGGTTTCACCATATATTAAAAAGTCTCTAATTTCATGGTCACTGGACCCCAGGTAGCCTCCAACCACCACGTCCCCCTCCAGCCCCTCTCTATTTGTGAGCAGCAGGTCAAGCAGGGCTGCCCCCCTGCTAGGCTCATGTAACAGCTGAGATAAGAAGTTGTCCTCCATACACTCTAGGAACCTTCTAGACTTTCACTTCTCTGCAGTATTAAAGTGCCAGCAGATGTCTGGCAGGTTAAAGTCACCCACAAGAACAAGGGCAGGTGATCTTAAGGCAGCCTCCAGCTGCTTAAAGAATAATAAATCAACCTCTTCTTCCTGGCTGGGTGGCCTATAACAGACTCCACCAGGATGTCAGCCTTGTTGGCCTTCCCCTTCATTCTCACCCATAGGGACTCAACCTGATCATCCTTAATCTCTACTTCTGTGACATCCAGAGCATCCCTAATACATAAGGCCACTCCTCCACCCCTTCTCCCTTGCCTGTCTCTCCTGAAGGGTCTGTAGCCATTGATTACAGCACTCCAATTGTGTCAGTCATCCCACCACCTTTCTGTGATGGTGACAACATTGTAGTTTTCCTCTTGTACCAAGGCTTCCAGCTCCTCTTGTTTGTGACCCTTAATACATGCATTACTGTACATACACTTCAGCTGGGATGCTGGTTTTGCCCCTATCTCTGGCCTTCCTTCTCTCTCAGCCTCCTTCAGTTTATCTCTAGTACTACTGTATTTAACCCCCTCCCCCTTCCAGCCTATTTTAAAGCCCTATAACAAGCCCCACCAGCTCATGTGCCAGGATCTTTCTCCCCTCTGAGACAGTTGTACCCCATGTGTTGCTAGCAGACCTGGGGCCATATAAAGTTCCCCAAGATCAAAGAATCCAAAGTTTTGCTGGTGGCACCAGCCTCTGAGCCTCTGGTTAATCAGGTATGATTTCCTATTCCTCTCAGCATTCCAACCTGTGACTAAGGGTATAGATGAAAAGATTACCTGTGCCCCCGATCCTCAACTGCTTTTCCCAGTGCCTTGAAGTCTCTTTTGATTGCTCTTAGACCTCTGGTATCAACCTCATCGTTTCCCACCTGTGTAACCAACAAGGGATAGTAATCAGAGGGCTGCACTACAGTAGGCAGCCTTCTGGTAACATCTTGGGCCCCAGGGAGGCAGCAGACTCCCCTGTGGGAAAGGTCTGGCTGGCATATGGGGCCCTCTGTTCCTTTCTGAAGGGAATCACCAATAACAATTACTCTCTTCTTTTTCTTTTGGTTACAAGTTCTGATGCCAGGGGACAACTGATTTACTTTAGTCAATCCCCCAAATGGTGATGCTTCTGCCTCCAAAACCACCTCAACCTCTAATGCCCTATATCTGTTGTGCAAGGGCAACTGAGGAGGTGAGGAGGGCTGGAAGGGTTTTCCCTTGCCCCTTCTGACAGGCATCTGTGTTCATTCTCCCTTGTTTCTTGGGGTCACCTCCCTCTGCTAAGGGGGTCTTCAGAGCCTGGTGCCATACATCCAACTCCCAAAGCTAATGTGAAAACCATTCTCAAAAGCCCAGAAAACCAAACTTACTGTTTCTTTGGCCAGTCTGTTCCATATCTTGGCTGGTTTTGAAGCTTGGATCTTCGTGGAGTAGCAGGAGCCCCAGGAGCTCTGTCTTGCCCCAGCCCAACATGGAGAACAGCTATGGGAGAGACTGGAGCACCACCTGAGGCAGGGCTTTGAGAGAACACAGGGGAGACCCAGGCAGCCAGCACCATGTGGTCGGAGGGTTTTCTCATCAGGAGTGCTGCCAGCAAAGTGACAGGGCCACAACTGGATCAGAAGAGGTAAAAGCTTCCTTTCTTGCTGCAGACCAGGAGCAGTTAAAAATTCTCTTTTGTGTCCCCCCCTCTAAATCCCTTAATAACTCACTTGTGAACCCTTCCCACTGATCGCCCTCAGCTGCCCACCTGTCAATTTATCTTCCCGTCTGCACCTTGGGGTTGTCAGCTCAGTCACACGCACAAAGTCAAGCAATAGGCCAAACCTCCCACTCTTTTCTATCTTGTTTCACCCTGACAAACAAAAGCAACAGCTGTGCTGCTTTCCCACTTGACCTGCCGGTTTGCTGCTGGCTGTTTTCACCACACGAGACAGAGCACACAGCAGCCTCCCTGGAAACTGAAACTGGCAGCAGAGCACCCCAAGACAAAGATAAAACTTCTAGCAATGAAAAGTGAGCACAGATTTTGAGGAGGGTGGTGCCACTTCGGAAGGTTTTAGTGGGTGAGGTTGCTTTTGCTGTTGTAAGTGGTGACCTATCCTATGTGCTGGCAGATCACAGGTTCTCCCCTTAGCCCCGCAGATTCACAACACTTGTTTTCACTGCACCTAAAACCATAGAATCACAGAACATTAGAGGTTGGAAGGGACCTCCAAAGATCCTCCAGTCAGGGCAGGATCTCCTAGAGTAGGTCACACAGGAATGTGTCCAGGCAGGTTTTGAATGTCTCCAGAGATGGAGACCTCACAGCCTCTCTGGGCAGCCTGCTGCAGGGCTCTGGCACAGAATCAACCAGGCTGGAAAAGACCTTCAAGATCATTGAGTCCAACCTATCACCTAACACCTTCTAATTAAACCCGTGGCACGAAGTGCCTCATCCAGTCTCCACTGTCAGCCTCACAGTGAAAAAGTTTGCCCTTACGCTTGTGCCCTGGGTTTAAGACTAGATGTCTTTAAAAGCCACAGAGTTCCTTAAGGTCCTCCAGAAAAGGCTACACAGGACCCAGGCAATTCTAATTTGTTCTTCTACCCTATAATTCTGCCATTTCTTTTCTCCCTGGCAAACACAGCTCTTGCCCAGCATGGGGAGGAGTTGGGGCCTAGCTGCAGCCTAGCTCATTTGTTCTACACAGTGCTGGCCTGGTTGGGCCTAATGTAAGGAGACATGGGGGGGCAGAGGAGAGCATTTAGAGTTGGGTATTAAGGCAGGGCTGGGGAGAAGGGTTTTCTTGCCTGTATTATGGATTTGTATGTTCTGTATTTATATGTATTTCTGATCGAGTGTGGAGCATTCTTTGTTTAACTCCTCTGAGAAGGACTTAAAGCTCTCTGTCTCCTTCAATGTAGACAGTTCTTGTGGCTCCTCCTCTGCTCCAGCTTGCACCGTTGCCCCTTGTGCTGTCACTGGACACCACTCAGCAGAGCCTGGCTCTGTCCTCCCAACGCTGCCCTTCACATATTGATAAACCGAGGTCACCCCTCAGACTCCTCTTCTCCAAGCTAAAGAGCCCCAGTTCCCTCGGCCTTCCCTCACAAGGGAGATGTTCCACTGCATTCGGCAACTTTGTGTCTCTGTGACGGACTCTCTCAAGCAGGTCCCTGAGGTCCTTCTTGAACCGAGAGGCCCCAAACTGCACACAGTATTCCAGATGTGGCCTCACCAAGACAGAGTAGAAGGGGGACCTACAAACCACAGCCCTTCTAATCCACCCCAGGATGCCATTGGCCTTCTTGGCCACAGGAGCACACTGCTGGCTCATACCATCTTTCCATCCACCAGGACCCCCACATCCCTGTCCTCTATGCTGCTCTCCACCACGTCAGTCCCCAACCTGTACTGGTCCATAGGGTTCTTCCTTCTGGGATGCCCTTGTATTTCACTCAGTTTCTCCCTACCCAGCTCTCCAATCTGTCCAAGTCCTGCTGAACAGCAACACAACCTGAGGGGATGTCATCACTCCTTCCAGTTTTGTGTCATCAGCAAACTTGGTGACAGTCCTCTCTATGCCCTCATCCAGGAGATGGTGAGGCCACACCTAGAGCACCGTATCCAGTTCTAGACTCCCCAGTTCAAGAACAACAAGGAACTACTGCAGAGAGTCCAGCAGAGAGCCACTAAGATGCTGAGGGGACTGGAGAATCTTTAAGAGAAGGATGAGAGATTGGAGCTGTTTCATCTGAAGAAAAGCAGCCTGAGGGAGTTGATCTCATTAATGCTGATCAGTAGCTAAAAGATGGGGGTCAGGAGGATGGACTCAGACTCTGTTCAGTGGTGCACAGTGATTGGACAAGAAGCACAAACTGAAACACAGAAGCTCCACCTAAACATAAGGAAAAATCCTTTGAGAGTGCAACAGCACTAGACCAAGTTGTGGCGTCTCCACTCCTGGAGGCATTCAAAACCAGCCTGGATGTGTTCCTGTGTAACTTACTCTGGGTGAGCCTGCTTTATCATGGGAGCTGGACTAACTGATCTTCAGAGATCTCTTCCAAACCTCTGCCATTCTGCAGTTCAGCTCTTTCAGTAATCACCTTTTAGCAGGATCAGGCATTGTTTAGACAGCTTGAACAGCAAATCCTTCTTTGGCCACGAAACCAACCAATAAACCCTTATGCTACCCCATTCCCAGACACTGCCCATTAAATGGGTGCTCCACAGTTCTCACTTGGTGTCCTACCCCCCATCTCCTGGTGTGAGGCACGAGGGTGACATTCAAAAGAAACCCAGTTCCACACAGATGCCAGAGACTCCGAGCTTCCCTGGCAAGTCTGCAGAGTATTTACAAAGCACTTTGCTCAATTATACAAAGGGAATGATTTGCAATGTAATGGTGTGTTTGCATTCTGAATATCTGATTTCCTGTTCAACAAATAACCTAAACACTCCCGACCAAATGAAATGTAGACAAGACTTAAAACGTTTGAAGAAAAGCACTCATCCAGAAAATTAAGGTCAACATGGAACAGATGGTGCCTCTGAAAAACGTGGCTTCAACATTTATCTTGATGTAAAATAAAAAAGTCTTTTAAAAACCTCTGGCTGTTTGGTGACAGCCCTACTTGAAATATTGAATCTCCCACTCCATGGATAATAGAGAAGCACTAAAAAATTACTTCAAAATACTAATCTAAATCAAGTTCTCTCAGCTATGGTGCAATAAGATTTTTGTGGGCATGTAAATATGTATCAATAAAAGATAGATTCAATCGCTGCTGTAACTGCTATAAATATTGCAAGAGCTCTCCCCATTTCCATAAATATGACCCACGACTCCCAAGTGAAAAGCTTTTCCATTTGCAGCAGTCAGGAAAAAAATGATCTTTTCTTCTTTGTCAAAGTCTTTTGAAAGGCTGAGCTTGAAGTCCAACATATGGAGCTCTGAACAACTTGTTAGGATGATGCATGGAAATGCCTTCTCCAGCCTTGGAGAACTGGATCAAATGGGACTGCAGGAGGATAGCTGTTACCCTGGGGGGCAGGCAGTGGCACTCTTACAAGAGGAGGGAAACAGGAGCCCTGTCGTTTCTGCTGGCTCCAGCTCATTACTATTACTTCAGCAGTACAGAGATGAGCTGGAGCCAGCAGAAATGAGAAGAGATAGACCTGTCAGACATCTGATGAGTAATAACATCTTTGAGGATATAATTCTGGTTTCTCAGGAAGTTGAGTGTTGTGGAAGGTGAGCAACGGGCAGGACAGGTGAGCTTCTGTCATGGCTGCTAGCACAGGCTTTCTCAGGACAGGTACAAGAGAGGGCAGATGGAGAAAAGACAGAAGGATCTAGTTGAGGATGCCCCTACTTACTGCAGAGTGGGTTGAGCTAGATGGCCTTTGGAGGTCCCTTCCAACCCAGACCATTCTATGACTCTAAAACACAAGAGGATCTTTCAACTTTACCTGAAATCAGAAAACAAAACACCCAAAGACCACACATCCTAGTCTGGAGGCATACAAACAGGTTTTTTGAGGAAGAGGAAACACCTGCAGCACCTAAAAATACAGTCCCAGTGAGACCTACTTGCTGCACATAACCAATAGACCCCACTGCTGACAGCCAGGGCCCTGTGAGAGGCTGCTCTTTCTGATCACAGCCTACTCACATCACCCAAATTGCTCCATGCATCAGCTGAGTGATTGCCTTCAGGACTAAAGTAGCCTGTGATGACAACTACAACACACCATCAGAGCAGCCATACACCTAGAGAATCACAGAATCGTGGAACCATTCTAAGTTGGAAAAGACCTTCAAGATGATCAAGTCCAACCATCCTCTAACTTGACCAAGTCCACTGCTAAACCTCAACACCACATCTCTGTGTCATTTCAGATAGCTGCAGACAGCCAGAAAGTCTTTCCTCAGCCTCCCTTTTTCCAGACTACACAACCCCAGTTCCCTCAGGTGATCCTCAGAAGGAGCTATCTCCACATACTACCCCAAAACAATCAACATGAGCTCAGCAAAAACAGGCTGCTGAAGCACATCCACAAAACCACAAGGGAATTACAGATCTACTACTCAGTTTTGTTAACTCAGGCCTGCAGTTACAACACTGATGAAGCTGCACAGAAAGGTTTCTGCAAATCCACTTGGCTAAAAAAAGCTATGGGAAGCTTATGGCAGCAATTTTCCCCAGCGGACACATCCTTCTTACTGGTTTCATGATACTGACTTACTGATGGTTTGCTCCCACTTCCTCTAGAAATTACCTCCAATTCCCTGTGCTACTAGGGAAAATAAGCTCAGCAAGAACATTTAGCCTGCCTGTCCCTAGCAATGGACCCAGTCATCAGTAAAGTGCAGCCAAAATGAGACTAGATCGTGCAGACTGGGGAAAAGGCTTTCAAGAGTAGCTTTTGCACAGGGGTTTCTTGCTTCAAGGTTGTCCCAATCCACATTGCAGCCAGCTCTGATAAACAGCAGCTCAACAGCAGCTCACTGGCACCTTACAAATAGCAGGAAGGAGATCAAGTTCTTTTTCCTCTCCCTCTCTAGGGCTTTTTAAAACTAAATCAGATCTTTTTTTTTTTTTTCCTTTTAAGAGAAAGTTGCTTTGATTTTGTTGGTCCTATTGCATACCCAGACACTGCTGCACACAGAAATATGTCTGCATCATGCTTCAACTCCTTATTTCTGCAAATAAACCAAATCATATTAATTTGGCATTTAAGTGTTTTTCACACTGAGCTAAGTCTGACAGCACCTGTGATGGTCCTTCTCTGCCTGGCTAATAATCTGACTGATGGCATGCAGGTGGGTCTCTCAGATCTAAAAACAATTTGCAACATTTGCAACATTTGCATCAGGTGATCTGAAAAACACAGAGCTCTCCACATTAAAGGTTAAATATAAGTAGGCTGCAGAGCTCCATGAAAATATTGCATAATTTTGAGATAAAAATAGGTTTGCTTTATTCAAGCTAAGCTGGATAGGTGGGGCTTTCCTGCAATCAGCCTAAACCTCAGCTCTCCAAGTTACATGCTCAAGTTGATTACAGAAAATTAAATGTAGTATTAATCAATCTAGGAAGGAGAAAATTACAAAAATTAAGCTAATGCATAAATCATGGGGGAAAAAACGGTGGAAATGGCTACAGATCATTCAGTGCATCTTCACACTTGTCCCACACCACAATCAACTCCCTCCCTTTTCCAAGCTACTCCTGACATGTATTTGTCCAACTGTTTGTGATATTTACCCACCACACATGTACCAGAAACTACTACCCCTTCTACTTCAGGCCTTGCCCCAGCCCTCTCCAGTGACCCTGCCTTGGTAGGAGCACAAAGCAGAAATAGCAGCTTTAACAGATCAATTGTCAAGGGCTACACTTCCCACATGGCAAGAATCATAAAATGTCAGGGGCTGGAAGGGCCCTCAAAAGATCATCTGGTCCAGCCCCCCTCCCAGAGCAGGATCACCTAGAGCTGATCATGCTGGAATGCATCCAGGCGGTTCTTTAATATCTCCAGAGAGGGAGACTCCACAACCTCCCTGGGCAGCCTATTCCAGTGTTCCATCACCCTCAGTGAAAAAAATTCCTCCTCAGATTCACACAGAACCTCCTATGCCTCAACTTCCACCCATTGTCTCCTGTCCTGTCACTGAGCATCACCAACAAGAGTCTGGCTCCATTCTCCTGGCACTCACTCCTTACGTATTTATAAACATGAATCAGGTCACCTCTTAGTCATCTCCTCTCCAAGCTAAAGAGCCCCAGCTCCCTCAGTCTCTCCTCATAAGGAAGATGTTCAACTTCCTTAATTATTTTTATGACTCTGTGCTGGACCCTCTCAAGCAGCTCCCTGTCCTTCTTGAGCTGGGGGGCCCAGACCTGGACACAATGCTCCAGTTGAAGACTCATCAGAGCAGAGTAGAAGGGAAAGAGAACCTCCCTCGACTTACTAACCACACCCCTATTAATATACCCCAGAATGACACCGGCCTTTCTTGCCACAAGAGCACACTGCTGGCTCATGACTATCCTTTCATCCACCAGGACTCCCAAGTCCCTCTCTCCTTCACTGCTCTCCAGCAGGTCAGCCCCAGCCTATACTGACAAGTGGGATTGTTCTTTCCCAGGTGCACAACTCTACACTTGCCCCTGTTGAACTTCATTAAATTTCTCCCTGCCCAACTCTCCAGCCTAAGTCTCTCTGAATGGCAGCACAACTCTGGTGTAGCAGCCACTCCACCCAGATTGCTGTCATCAGCAAACTCACTGACAGTGCACTCTATGCCCTCATCCAGGTCATTAATGAAGTGGCTTTTCATTTTCTTCATCAAAAACTCAAAAGCAAGCTACACTGGTAGGTCCTGCATAAGCATTTCTTTATCCCACCACTCTGTGCCAGGCAGGCAGCCAGCATTGCCATGTCCAGAGCCACAGCTTTCCAGCCATGTGCTCAGAGGAACCAGCAACTGGCACTGGGGTGGAACAAATGGTCTTGCCCTACATGCTCTGGGGCCATAAGGTACCCACAGACCCCACACTAGGAACAGGCACCATGAGGGCCTGAGCTGTGCAGCCACAGCACAGAACTACTCCTTGATGCATCACCACCTCTAACAAATCTGAGCTTAGGAGTACATTTTCTTAAACACCAGCTTTCGGCTTTCCCATGGCCTTCGGCCTCTTCAGCAGTCATAAATTTAGCATGTGACAGATCTGCCCTGCCACGTTATCTTGGGTTTACAGATGAGAACCCGCTGCCTGCACAGGACCCAATCCAAACCATAGTGGAAGTTGGTGGGATCTCCTGGCCACCCCCTCTGCTACCATATAGCAGAACTGGGCAAGCGTGGTTCCAAATTTCCCAAGCGGTTGACCATTTCATCCTCTGACCATTAACTTGAAGAAAGCTATTGTAGAGGGCTCTGATACACTATGAGAAACAACTACCCTCCTGTGGAACCTCACTTAATGACCTAGCAAACCAGTTTGGTCTTGTGTACGCCAGTTTATCTGACATGTAGCAGCTGGTCGGCTCTGCAGTGACTCTGCTGCTTCAGGTTCTCTGCAGAGACCATCCCATTATAACCTGAACAGTAAGGAAACATTTAGCTCTGCAGGTGCATTTACAACACAAGAGTCTCCTCTTCTGAGCTCAATCCTGATGGTTTTGTCCTTCCTTAATCCCACTTCTTAAGAAACATACAAAACGAGGCAGTCTTTATCAGCTGGGGGGGTTGGAGGGCAGGTTTAGATGAAACTCTTGTAACTGCATTGCTTTCTTCCTGGGGAAAAAAAAAATCAGCAATTTAGAGAAATTAAAAAGCTAAATGAAGTCCTTAAATGTTCTTCTTAGTCACTTCCAAACCTTCCCCCCCACCCCACCGCGGTCGCTTTGAACTACTTTCTCTATAGTTTAGTCAACAGCTTGCTTAGGTTTTGGGTTTTTTTATCTCAATTGCAAGATGCTGTATATGCTTATGCACACACAAATGTCCAGCACAGGATAAATTAAATAGCATAATCCTTGTGAAGAGCCATAACTTCAAATTCTCTGGACTCAAGAATCAAGGAATTAAAAGCATGATTAAGGCTGATGGCAGAAAGTACATCTCTGAATGAATTCCTGGAGGGCTCAATCTCAGTCTTCAGGCAGCAGCTCCTGCTTTGGCATGTGTATCTTCCACTGGGAACAAAATGGCTTTTTCGTTGTTGTAATTGATACCTTATCCCTGAGAGTGGTTCCTCCCCTTCAGCCAGCTCAAATCTCCCTCATCATGCAGAGCAAACAAAAGCAGGTCAGCAAGGAGGCTGTTATATCAGGCAAGCACACAGCCCCACAAACAGCTCCCCATGCACAAAACAGGCACTGGGGACTTTAAGCATTACCAGCAGTGGCCTCCAGTTCCACCAGGGGAAGTTTAGGTTGGGTATTAGAAGAAACTTCCAGTCTCCAAGACTGGGAGAGATTCCTCAGGGAAGTGATTGAATCCCCATTCCTGGGGGTGTTTCAGAGAGGCAGAGATGTGGTGCCAAGAGACATGGTTTAGCACCAGACTTCAGAGTTAGAGAATGGTTGGACTTGATCTTAAAGGTCTTTTCCAACTGAAATGACTCTATGATGCAGCAGCCAAGACACTCAGGCCAGAGCAGCCTCTTTGAGCTTCCCAAACATGGCACCTGGAGCTCTACTCTGGCAGCGGTCACAGGTCACTGCAAAGGGCCAATCAAATGCAGCAGCCCAGAGCAAGAGCAGGGGACTTGCAGGACACAGCATCTCCAAGACCCACCTGGATGTCTCTCACTCTACTTCCAGTACAGAGGGGCTGGGCTTGCTGAAGAATCCATCCTTGAGGCTGCTCCAGGCTACCCCCAGAGCACCCAGCTCCCCAGCAGCAATCCATAGCTCTATTGTAATACTTAACACAGCCTCACCAAACCCAGGATAGGGACTCAGCCCTGCAGTCTTCTTGGCAACATGCATGGGGAAACTCCCCAGATGACCCAACTTCAGCTCAAGAGCCAGCAGTTAACAAGAGCTGAAAGGAGAAAGCAAGGCACCTCCTTGCATTCCCCTCAGAAGCGCTGCCAGAGTCAGCACTCAGCAGTGCAAACAGGTTGGCTCAAGGGTTAAGAATAAACAGTGTCTGAAAGCGAAAAATCTATGGATGTTTGAGAGAAGCAGAGCAGCAATCTGGCAGCTGAGAACCGTGGGCCACAAAGCAGCCCAGTAAAGTTTCCCAGAAACACTCACAAAGCCATTATGGTCTGCCAATTCCTAGTCCTAACAAAGTCCCTGGGGGAAAAAACAAACAAACCTGCTTTATGGAACAAAGGAGGATTTTCTTTGGGGAGGTATGGACATAAGTTGCAGAGGATGACCACAGCACAGCCAGGTCATTAGGAAAGTGTGAAAAAATGCAACGCTCCAGGTTAACAGCATCTGGCTATTAAACACTCCTGTATCCAGTAGAACCTGGCTGACAATCCTGCCACGCTGCTAAGGGTGCTTATGCAGACTGTGCTGATGTAGAACAGGTGTTTCACACCACCTATAGCAGCCTTGCACAAGCGGCACCAGCTGCAAGGATCCTTACTGCAGTTTGTGCTGTGAGGTACAGCATTACTGGAGTGCACAGGACTACAAGCTGCCAGTTTCAAGTTAAGACCAGAGCCAAGTTGTGAAAGCAGACACACCAGGTATTCTGGTACACACCAGATACACTTGGATTTGCTCTTCAAGCTCCATCCCATTTTCAGTCTGAACATGGCTATGTGGTGGAGTCATGTACTCCAAGGTTAGGACTGTGCTTCAGGATACAGGACTGCTTTTTCCACTTTGGGGCTCAAGGTGGAAGAGTGACTGAGGACAGATAGACATTGCTGCTGTCACACCAATTTTGAAAGCCTCTTCCAATCAAAAAATTATTTTACTGCTGCACTCTGTTATCAATCCTTGCATTAGGTGTAAGAGGGGATGAGCTTTTCTGGGGTGATGAGAGCTGGGTGCCTTATGACTTAAGTGTATGAGGACTGCTCAGCTGCACTTCAACATGGTAGTCTTTGTCTGGACACATGAACATTGTTTTCCAGAGGTTGTTTCCTTTAGCAATCTGTTACCTAGAATGAGACCACCCTAGCTGCAGCCTTAACCTTAGTATCTTATGAGGACAGCTGTAAAGACTCCTTAAGGATCAAAGCATTGGGCACCTAAGACCTGCCTTGTAGTGTCAAGAGCAAGAACTCCTTGTTTACATTGAGGTGGTATGATCCAAACAGATGTAAGGCAGGCTGCCAGATTCCTCTGCAAGCTGAGAACTCACTATTCTTGACACTGAGACCTCTGAAGGAAACAACTTTGTCTTAGGTTCACTGGAAGATCAGAAGATCTTGAAAAATTACTGAGTATATTTGAGTCCATGCGACTTTTCAGGGCACAGATTTCCCCTGCAAAGAAGTAAAAATTCATTAACAAACTGGAAGAGTGTTTCACATTAAGAAACAGGGAGTCAGGAATGCTACTAACCTTGAGAACACGAAGATCAGCCTCTTGCCTTTTTTTTCCTGCAAACTGCAAATCAGGGATCCACTTGACAGCAAGCTTTTAATCTTAGTCACTCATCAGCAGTAATGATCCCACTTTTATTTGGATTTTGTGAACAAGTATTCTGTTTATTAGCTTGATAAAAGCTCAAATGCATAGAGCTACAAACATCAGGCACCTCAGCACACAAACACAAGGTTCCCACCTATTTCAGCCTTTCTTATGCTGTAGAGAAGTCAAGATCACCAGGACTTGAGATCCCCCAATGAAGTCTCCACCATGCCATCACTTGTAATATTCACTTGCTACCTTTACAGCCACTACTGAAAGCAAGGCTCTCACACCACACTTGCATCTCATTTACCTCTGCAACATGCCATATGTACTTCCAACACTTAGAAGTCCTCCTGGCTTCCTTCTCACAAGCATATCCAATGTCTTAATGCAACACTGCATAAAAGGTTGTCCATGTATCTGGATTACACATGACTTAAATAAGCAAGCAATTTAAAGTCCCTGAGTTACACATCACCTCCTTACCCCACTTCCCCAGCAGTCATTGTGTGCTTTCTGGTTCACCATTTAGTACTGTTCTTCCGTAACAGCACTTCTGGGTGACCTCACGAGGCACGGACACCTTTTCATATCCATTAGTTCCACCTAGAAGCAGATCTTACAGGAAAGCACTTTACCAGACTGCAGGCAAACAGCCCTCAGGTGTCTGGGCTCACAGGTCTCTCCTAATGCTCCCTTCAGAAGTTTGTCACTGCTGCTGCTTGCATTTAAAAGAAAGTTCAGTATTTCAGACTAAACAAGGAGCTTTTGACAATTAGAAGCATCTTTCAACAAATCATCATGATGAAAGTACCAAAAGCAGAAGTATCAAATGTAAGTAACTTGTAAACATTAGTGACACAGTAGCAGATTCAATTAACATGGACAACCACATAGACAATTCACAAATCAAAATGAGCCTTTTTGTCATGAAGTCTTTATGGCTTGACAAAGAAAGTTAAGTTTTTGAAATTGTTAGTGCAATTTTGTTTTTATTGGAGAGGTCAGCTCAAAGAAGAGTTAAACAGATGAACCCAGGATGACACCTCAGCTTTCAGGTTGGTTTTGAATCTTAGCTGAAACATGGCACTGGACTCTTAAGTAGAGCCAAGACAGTTGTGAACTCAGAAATAAAGCCACAGGAGACAGCGTGTGTGTGTGTGAAGGGGGGTTATCTTTAAGGGATAGTTTGTATTTCATAGATGAAGCAGAGGAAAGGAAGCTTAGCAGCTTAACAGCACCAGAAGTGCAGCTGTGTGCTTGGCCAGTACCTCTGCATTTCACACAGACAGCTTCATCAAACCCATAATTCATTTGGAAAAGGGAGGGAGAGAAGGAAGGAAGATTGAAGGACAAGTAGGCAGCCTCACTGAAGAGATGGGTAAGGCAGCATTTCAAAACAATTCTTTCCTGGAAATTCAGACTCCTGCAAAGCAACCTTCAGCTTTTACATAAGGAGTGACTACAAACAACGTATTCCCCAGTACCATTTGGATTCAGGTCCTCCTCTCCTGTCATATTGTGCAAAGCAAGAACAAATATCCAAGCTTCTATCCAAAGCAAGAAAAAACAGTGTGACTTGACAGTGATAAGGGTGTTTATGGAGAATTTAAGTAGTGTGCATCTTTTTGGAATAGGCTTCAAGACACTCACCACGTCTTCAACTTTCATTTGAGCTATCTGTTCTCTGATTCAGAAGACGAGACTAGGTGCTGGCACCACCACGTCCCTACACTTATTGCTTTCACAAGCTCTGTTTGTTCCAAGGACACCTAGTTCACCAGAGCATCTCTGTGCTCTTCCATGTTGTTTCTCTTCCACTAAGAGCTTCCAGTAACCCCAAGAGAAGTCACCGTATGCACATACAGGACATAATCAACCTTTTAAGGCTATATGGTTGACCAACAGAAAAATACATACATGTAACTGAAATTTTCTTGCATTAAGCAAAGGGTACAGAGTTTTAATTGAGACTCTTCAACCCTTACTTTTAGATCCACCTTCTCCTTCTACCCCCCCTCAATGTATAGGGAATGCTCACTGTCCTTCCCTAAAGCAAAACAAGAAATAGATCACATTGAGTTTGCTCTGTAGACCAAAAGGTAAAAAACCCCCAACAATAAAGGACAAACTGTTCACAGTTAACTATAAATAAAAGTGCAATAAGTGTTCAAGTAGAGTGTAGAGTTTAAGCAAGCTGTACAACCACGTTTGGCATAGTCATCTTTTAAAGGCTCTGCGTGGGTCCCTCCCATTACTGACAGCAGGGGGAAGAGGCTGAATGCTATTAGCTGGTGCTGGATTTACAGGTCCTCGGCCATTGCCTCTCCCACTACCTGCATAACTGTGGCCATGGTTATATGTGAATGGAAATCCACTTGATTCAGGTCCAGTTTGTAAACCATTTCCTATAAAAACAGAGAAAAAGTTATCACAAGTTCCATGAGACTGAAACCACTGCTCCCTTAATGTAAGTCTAGCACCAGGGAACATGGCGTTTGCAGCAACTGTCAAACCCCCAGCACCAGAAGGAAAATCACCTCTAGCACTGAGAGACCCCAATCCACAGCTTGCCTTTTACCTTCTCCATATATATAATCCCGTTCCTCTCTCAACTAAAGCAAGAAGGATCATGGAGTTGCATGCTCATTCTTTTCCCCAAGAGAGAAACTGAAGTGTCCTGAAACCAGACTGGTGGTTTCAGAAACGTGGACTGGGGCTTTTAGGTCACACTGAGAAATTTCAGAGACAGCAGGACAGAAGAAATCAGGGAGAAACCAGCAATAGAAAAAGCAGGTTACACAAAGCTACCTCTGTCATTCTCCACTGACAGCTACACGGAAATAGAAAGCTGCCTTGTCAAGTCCCACCATGAAAACAAATTCTGCCAGCATCAAGTTCACATAAACTTGGGCCTCATAAGCATCACTGCTCATGTCCTGGTGGTAGGAAGAGGGACAGAGCTGAAACAGCAGAATGATGGCAGGTAGCCATGGATAGAGGAGATGAAAGGGAATCACTGCATTTAAAGACCACATAAGAAGCAGGGGGGGAAAAATGGGGTTTAAGATATGCATGAGCTCAGTGAAAACAGCTGTCCAGTGCCCAAAGCAGGGATATCAAGGAAGTACCTACACACTAACTGGGCTGAAAGCCCACACACCTCAACCTGGTATTGAGGAAAGACAGGCCTGAAAGCACACCCTTCTTTACTCAGAACAATTTATTTTCAAGGGAACAGAAAGGACTTGACTTCCGTTTCTCTTACATCTTGCTCAAGAAGCAGCAGTCATTGGAGTGATAGAGAGCTTTCTGACACCAAGTTACAGAACCAGTTTGTTGTCATCTACCAGCAGGGCTTAACTCAACAAACAGTGAGTCTGGGCATCTTAAGGTTTCTTCTCAGCTTACACCCAGCTCAAGTCCTTGAAGCATTTTAAACTTCAATGCTCAGATATATCACAAAACAACCCAGCCAGGTCAGATCTTCAAATTCAGATTACTACCACTTGCTTTGAGGAGCTAACCTGGCAGGAAAGCCATAGTGAGGAGCAAGATTAAATAAGCAATTTTTAAAAGCAGGGTGTCAGGTCATTTAAGAAAAAGAAAAAAGAAAACCAAACCCAACCAACACCAACAGAATTTCAAGTGCTTGCAAAAACTCTTTGAAAGCATCAAAATCATACAGCTTTAATCAAGTCCCTTTATCAGATACAGCTACCTTGAATATTCTGATCTGTTCCAGGGAAGAAACCCTGAAACCATTACTCAGGAAACACTGACGCTGGTGTGTGCTTGCAGGTCTAAGAGATTTTCCAGAGCACAGCACACTTTTGCCCCAGAGTGGAGAACCCTTAGCAAGATCCATTTGTTATTCCTATTAAGTGTTTCTCATCCTTTCACTTTGCAACAGAAAGCAACTTACCCAGTGGCCCGAAAGTACAAGAACCCATATTACTTGATGCAGAACTATTATTCTGTTCACCCTGTGCCTTCAGAGAAATGTAAAAAAGAAAATAAAAGAGACATGGATCAGACAGAGAAATCTCACATTTTTACAGAAAGAAGATGACTTTTTCCTTTGTGTTATTATAGTAGCTTCACACAGAATTTATCTGCTACTCTAATTATTATTGGCTCATTGTTATCTCCATATATATCACTTCAAATCCATTTTTTTCAGAGGAGTCACATTCCAAAGTGTTCAGAACAAAGAGCACTTTATGCCAGAAGCCTCAGACAAGTTTAACATACCAGTTTGTTCTGCCCAATGTGTTCCGAGTTAGGCTCACTGAAGTTTGGCACTTCTGAGTACACCATGCAGAACCTGGGGAGAAATCAGGATTATGAGGAAGCTCTAAAGCCACTTTTTAGCAGAGTCCTAAAGTCTACAACTCAAAGAGCAAATGTTCTTGATATATCCCACCACCTAGAAGTAACTAATCCAGGCTCCACTGTTCAGAGAACATCCACAGATACTAACAAGCTCTTTCGTCCCTTCAGAGGCCTGTGGTGAAGCTGTCCAATCTTCCTGGTTAAGGGCACTTCAGACAAGCAGAGGGAAGTACACATTTACACTAAGAGATAAAATGGCCTAAAGAAAACAGAAGGTGATGAAAGGGCTTACTTCACCTCTCTTCCAGTTGCACAATCTTGTCCGGCATCCACAGGGTCATCTGAGTCACAAAGTCAACCAGCCTGCTCTCAGACTGAGACCAAGCACTTTGAACAGCCTCCCACAGTCCCATGCTGTGGAGTGTGCCATTAAAATAACAGCACAGAGGAGCCTTAAACAGGGAATGAAATTGCAAGCATCCTTTTCCACTCAAGGAGACTATGGAAGAAGAGGGCCATCAACTCACTACACAGAAATTAGGGCAGTGGGAGGGGAAAAAAAGACTTGGATCATCATAGAGCTTGGAGTGGTTAAGTAGAAGTGCAGCTCCCATGTCCTGCTGGGAGGGCACAGCTGAGGTGACAACTTGCCTCACTCAGGGCAAGCTTCACCTTATGTTGGAGAGTAAGCCCACTGGATGACACTTAGGAGGTAATGACTTTGCACCAAAGAATCTGCAGGCCAACCCTTACAAAATGCAGCTTTTGAATCATTTTGGAACCACCCAAGAGGTGGCCACCCCAGAGTCCCACTTCCTTGACGATTACAAGGCTTCCCACAGTACTTTGTGCAACAGCAGAAATAGTCCTCTGGTTAGAAAATGAGGCTGCCTTTTCCTGCTGTTTATCAATCACGTTACTCATATGTGTTCTGAGGAGTCATCACACCTCAGTCTGTGGGAAGTTCAAGGAATATCTAAACAAGCAAGGCTTGTTAAACATGATTCACTGGAGTTACCTTCGTCTTCATTCTGCACCATCTGTAAAGCATGACACACACACAGTTTCCACCAAAATACAGTGGTTACTCAAGATGAGGTAAGCAATGCAGCTGAAGTCTTTTGTCACATACACAATTCCCACCTTCCCAGGTAAAGCCCAGCCCAGTGCCACGATGGGGGATGACTTTCCTCACTATACCTACAATTCAGAGGGTCATTACCATAACACCATGTAAAAACTCACACCATGGTTGCTTGTACTGTACCAACAGGCTTTTGTTGCCCTAGCTTCCCTTCATTAAGAGCTACCACACCTTATACTTACCACGGTGGTCTGCTGAGACGAAGGGACATAACACCACAAGCACAAACACACAATACTTACTCCCCAATTTTATGCAGCTCGCCTACTCGTCCTGTGTAAAGTGTCAGGCATCCTTTCCACAGAGATGCATACCTGGCCAAAGAGAGAAGCAGCAAAGCAGTGAATGAGAACTAAAGTAGAAAGCAGAAGCTGAAAGTAGAAGCTATTACCTCTTGGAATGCAAATATTATGTATTAACAGGAACAGGCTACAAAAATTCCCAGGTATTCCAACTTACCCCTCTCAAATTTTATAGATGCTGGGTTTACTTCTAGCAAGAGGTACTGGAAGCTCAGCTGACTCCTCTGGCAATTCCAGGAAAACAGCCAATTATTTTGAGATTGGATGCTCTTTTCTTGGCTGGAGCAGCCCTTATGACTGTTCCTGTAGAGGAAAGGCACCTTGCCAAAAGCAGTATCTGCCTTACCACTCACTGACAACTCTCAGTTCTGCACTCAGCAGGAGCCAGGAACCTTTGTTCACTGGGCAATATAGATACTGGTACTGACTGTAACGGGAAGCTCGAAGTTTTTCAGTATAGGTCCTTCCTGGATTTGTTTGACTGTCATGTTCCAAGTGACATCTAGAAATGCAATTAAATCATGTTCCAATTGGAGAAGCATTCACTTACAAGACAGCATTGAGTGCGTTCTACTCTTTACAGTGACATGACTTCAAGCACTAGAATACGAGTTATGCAAAGCTTCTCGTATAATTGTTTGTTTCCACAAGGGGCGCCGTGTATGTGGAGAAAAAAAATGCAGACCAGAGAATCAGGTGCAACACAAAAGACATCACAGGCTGTCTTCTAGCAAAGGAACAGGGAGCACCAGCAACTGCACTCTCAGGAGGCACTGATAATCTGGACTAGTTACTGCTTGCTTATTCTCCTGGTCTACCTCTGAACATACATAACAAACATTCTTCTTGCCCTTTGCCTTATCTGCTGAGGCTGGGAACCATCTGGCCACATACAGAGGCTGGAACAGAGGCAGCAAGGAGGAGCCAGGTCAGCAGAACAGGACTATAAGAAACGATAACCTTCTCTGTACTTCAACACAAGCGACAAAGCACAGCATCTACAGTTACAGTGCCTGTCATGGGAATTCTCCATTCAGAGGCAGGATTAATGATCTTCATAATGATACCTTTTGCTTCAAAGACTCCCTTTATGCCTCATCTTTAATAACCAGTCAGTTGAACAGTCTGACAGAGCTACCAAATAATAACTGTAAGTCAAATATACATTTACTGTGGCAAAATCCAGCAAATCATGGCACTGATAGCCTCCAACACAAAGTTATTCCATGTATGCAAACATTTTTGTGAGCTGGCCATAAAGCACTGAACTCCAGAACTAACTTCAATTTAAAAATATTAACTGCAGCATCTTCCTGTAAAAGGGTCAGTTGGAGGCAAAAATCAGCAAGTGTTTGCTTTTACAGAAAAATGCATCCACAGCTTGAAATTCAGCAGGGAAAAAAAAAATTACATGCTGTGGAGCCTAACTAAGCTTTTCTGCATGTATCAGTGAGCATCCAGCACTGAAAAGTCAGATTAGCCCATAGAGCTGAAATTTACCTGCCTTGAAACAGCAACATCACACACACCAGTTGATCCTACTTCAGTTAAGTACAAAACTGTATTTGCAGAACCTTGTAGGCAGAGTGAAAGCTTTTTTCTCAGTATGAGAGACAAAACAGGATGCCTTTAGCTTTTGCCACTTCACTCAGCATGCAGTCCTGAGCATGCAAAGTCATGTCAGTGAAGGCACGACTTAGCCATCCACCAAGAAGAGTGATGTCACCTTGTAAATTTAATCTGTGCTAGCCAGTACCTTTTTTGACATGAATAAATGTGCTGCAACCGCAGAGCGGCTACAGTAGACCAGTCACAGAGTACAGTAACAGTGCTGAATAGAATCACTGTTCGTTTGTCTCACTGCCACCTATCCACAGGGCTTTGTGCTGGCCTGGAGCTGAAGTTCCACCCACTTCAGGGCTCCACGTGATTTCCACACAAGCAGACTTCCCCAGAACCATCTCTGCTTTTGGAGTCCACCCATTTCCGCATGTAAAAGGACATTTGCATAGGAGGAAGCAGCTGTAGGTTTGGTGGCATGGGTCATCCAAAACCAAGACTTACACTTGAACTACTTAAGGGCAGCTCAGCTAGCAGCTCCACTAGGTAACCTTTCACCTACTTGTTCACAAAAACAAATTAAAAGGGCCTTACGCTGTAGCTCCACTATCTCCTGGGGTACTATAGGCCAAAGGATCAATGTAATGGATTTCTAAGTAACTTCCACTATCCTGAAGAACTCCCTTTGCTACTGACAATTTAAAGAGCATGGAAAAGGATTTTCAAATTGAATCCAGTATTCTCTTACAGCTAACAAACACAAGTTTGGGTTTTGTTTTCTTTTCCTTAAACCAGCTCCGAGATACGTTAATTTCACCTAACTAACAGACTCTATGGTGTAGCCCTAGCATGACTTTTTACAGTGAAACCAAAAAGGTTCTTCTCAATTTGTTAAAACCACCGTAATGAAAAGCAGCTTTTCTGCCTGAGAGACCTTAATCATGGTCTCCTTTCATTAAGGAGCAAAAAAATGTCTGTAAAAATAAGGCCATGCTTTTGACTTCCCTGCTTGATTTACAGACCAGGACTGACTGTTGCGCTCCACCCACTCCAGAAGAATCATTTTCCTAAGGAGTTTTTAAGGCCAAACCAAGCCTTTAAACACCACCTCCTCATTAAAAATACAAGCCCCTCCTAGCCAAGGGCCAGACTGCGTGCTCATGCTAGGCATCTTCTGGCGTGGATAAGATGGATTTCATCAGGCCGTTGACCTGGGGATGCTGCCTCTGTCTCAGAGAGCCAGGCCAAAGGGAGCCCGCTGTCACCCGTGTCTCTTAGGAGGTAGCCGAGCCAGCTCATAACCCCAGCACCTTCACCTGGTGACAAAGGGCTGCCTGGAGCCAGGCCCCGGGTGTGTGGGGGAGAGGGGCGAACTGGCTCGGCCCCATACGCACCCTTTGGTCAGGCGGATGATGTCCCCCGGCTGGATGAGGCCGCCGATCTCGTCCCACACGGAGAGGGTGATGCTGCCCGTCTTGTCCGCCACTTTGCAAGACCTCACTTCGTGCCCGTCCTTCGTCTTGGTGACTCGCCCTGCGGGAGAAGACCGACTCAGGTGGGGGCGGGGGTATACGGCCACGCCAAGCCGTCCCCCTCCGCCCGCGGGACACGGGCCTGGGGCGTGCCGGGCGCCACTTACCGATCTCCAGCACAATAAAGATGACATTTAAGTTTTTCAGTCCAGGTTTTATGTCTTTTATGAGGAAGTACGTATCGCTCGCCGTGCTCATGCTGCAGCCGGCACTGGGGGTAGGGCTGGCGGGGCGGGCCAAGCCCGCATCCCGCGGAGGTGGGGGGGGTTGGTGTGCAGCGGTGGTGGAGGCGGCAGCAAGGCAGCGCTGGGCACGGGGAGGGGTGGGGGGGGTTACCAGCGACCCTCACAGGGAACAGGGACACGAGCACCGAGGGGCTGCGCGGTGACTGTGCGGCACGCCCGACCCCCACCGCTCGCTCTCCCACGCAACACAACCCACACCCGCCCTCCCGCTCCCGCCGGCACTGAGGAGCACATGTGCGCTGCGCTGCTTTTTATAACGAGCGGCCGGATCCACCCCGGGGGCCGGGCGGGAGGGGAGGGGGACGGTGCTGAATGGAACCGTCTGGGGCACGCGGAGCTCCGCGACTGGGCGGCAGGCGGGAGCGAGCCGGCGCCGTGCGCTGATTGGGCCGCGCTGCCGCCATTTTCTCCTTCTCGGGGCAGTGCCCCGGCAGCGGCCGCTGACACAAGGCGGCGGGCGGGTGCGGCGCAGCCGGGCTGTGCGCAGCGGCGTGGCTGAGCTGCTCGCTCTTCTACCTACGGGAAATAGCGCTGCGGCGCCCCGAGCTCAGCCGTTGGGGCTCTGAGGAATCAGCAAGAGATTCACCACCTTTCCGCGCCATTTTAAGGCTCGTTTGTAAATACCAAGAGGGGTGTTCTCACGGAGATTTCTTGCAGGACCATTTCCCAGCAGTTCCCACCTGCTTCATTGGGAAAAAGACGCCATTTAGGAGATTGTGTTGCAGGCTAGGAGAGATTCTGTGGCTCTTCAAAGAGGAGTCTTAATTTTGGTCTCGACCAAGCAGAAGCAGTTGCGGGGGCTGAAGGGGAGGAGCAGGAGGACACTAGTGCTGTGTGGCATGTCAGGGCTTGGCAGGGCCACGGGACATCGTCATATTCCTGGAACAGACTACTCAGTGGATATAGGGAAAGTCTGGGATTATGGAATACTCTGGACATGGAAAGTCTAGGGTTACAGAATGCTTAGTGGACACGGAAAGTTTAGGGCCATGCAGTACCGTGTTTGGAAGCTTTCTGTGCCAGAAAATGTGAGGCTGAATCCTGCTGAGCGCTAAAAAGGTTACTGAAGCAGCCAGAACTCTTTGACAGGAGCCTCCTATGAACATACACAGTTCTCGGAGCTTGGCTACAGGCTGAGTCAAACATCAGAGGAGGACAGCACCTTCGCGGGGAAAGCCATCGAGGTGGTGGACCGACAACAAGCCCTCTGAGCCTTGGCTGGAGTGATCATGAGAGAGTAACTCCCTGCTACAAAACAGCCCGAAGACATGCAGATGGTTCTGTAATTCAGCTGTCCTCCTTTGGAAAGGTAGCAGAGCAGCCCGTATGCACTTTGCTCCTCCTTTGCAGAGCCAGACTTAGCTATCTGGGCTTTCCCTTTCTATTTCTGTAAGCAGAAATCCACAGATGACAGCAGTTGTGAAATGCGTTCTGCCACACTGGAGCTCTGGTCCAACAACTGTTGTGCAATCCTTATCTGTAAGGCATGGGAGCAGGCGCTGCTGGGTGCAACTCGGAGTAAAAAGTGTTGCTTGTAGGAAGCTGAGAGGAAGGCAGCATGAGCCACCGAGAGCTTAATCCACTTCTGTCCCAAATCCTTCAGCTGGTGCAGAGAGGTGGAGGGGGCATGACAGATGCCCTCAGTGGCCTCCTTAGGAATGGCAGTGTCCCTGGCAAAGGTTGGACAAGAATACTTTTATCTGCAGAACTGGTACCTTTTTTTCCATACAGATATTTTTTTCTTCCTTCCTCTCTACCTTTTGTTGGCCTCATCTATTTAGGAACCTTGGGATGGAATAATTTTATATCCTGTGTTTTCAGCCCTGTGCACAGCAGAAGCCTGTCTCAGATCACTCATCAGGTCCTACCAAAACAAAACATGACTCTTGGTAGTAAAATGCCTGGGACAGGGCAGCTGAAGGCCAGAAGCTGCTCTGTATCATGGAGAGCCGACACCATGGAAAACCTCAACAACTGTCTAGCTCTTGTATTCTGACGTAGGAGAGAAAAAAGAGAAGTAGCTCTCATTGGAGATTTGAGGAGAATCCTTCATTTCACAAGCCAAAGAACGGAAAAAAAGTTAAAAGTATACTCACCTTATGGCAAGCCTTGGCCAGAGAGGAAGTCATCCAGGTGGTTATCTCAAAAGCAGAAAATGCTAAAAAACAGTGTAGCACAGCAGCTGAGAGAGGTGCAAAGGACACCAGATCTGGGCTCCCAAGGCACCTTGCTGTTGTCAGGATACTTGCAGATAAGGGTACCTTTGCATGGATGTGACCACTTCTCTGCAACACATCCTGATCCTCCTTGTCCAGCACGGGACCAACAGGCCTGCAGAACGGAGAGGAGGAACCAACAGTGAGCATAGGAACAGGTAGATTTCTTTTATACTAAGGTTAAGTTTAAAGCTTGTAGTGAAAAAACAAACCTCCATACTGCAGGGCCCCAGCAATCTTGGAGGGTTCAAGAGCAAGCTGCAAGAACTCAATAACCAGCCACCGATGGAAGCTTTTGTTTGTGTTGCAAAGAGACACGTCAAATCTTGCTCGTTTTTAATTCTCATTCCAAACACCAACCCCCAAGAGTGTCCTAGGTGCTACCCAGCCATGATTGAATGATTGCTATTTGCTGTGAAGGAAACATGCAAAGCAGAATGATTTTTTTTTCTCCCCTGCTTCTTGGTAAAGTTTAAAAAATAGAGAAATAATACTAATTTATTTGGGGTTTGTGGTGCATTCTCTCTTGCTTCTTTTTTAACCCTACAACCATAAGGCTGTAGGTAATCATAGAATCATTTTGGTAGGAAAAGCAATGAGAGAATCATAGAGCTATAGAATCATTTCAGTTGGAAAAGACCTTTAAGATCGTCAAGTCCAACCAAGTGCACCCTCAGCAAGTTTGCTGACGACACCAAGCTGTGTGGTGCAGCAGACAGACTGGAGGGAAGGGATGCCAACCAGAGGGACCTGGACAGGCTGGAGAGGTGGGCACAAGCCAACCTCATGAGGTTCAACAAGACCAAGTGCATTGTCCTGCATCTGGGTCAGGGCAATCCCAGGCACAAATCCAGGCTGGGCAGTGACTGGCTGGAGAGCAGCCCTGAGGAGAGGGACTTGGGGGTGCTGGTGGACGAGAAGCTCAACATGAGCCAGCAGTGTGCACTGCCAGCCCAGAGGGTCAACCAGAGCCTGGGCTGCATCAGGAGAAGTGTGGCCAGCAGGCCGAGGGAAGTGATTCTCCCCCTCTACTCCGCTCTGGTGAGATCCAATCTGGAGTACTGTGTCCAGTTCTCGAGCGCCCATTACAAGAAGGATGTGGACATGCTGGAGTGTGTCCAGAGAAGGGCCACTGGGATGATCAGAGGGCTGGAGCACCTCTCTTATGAGGACAGACTGAAAGAGTTGGGGCTGTTCAGTCTGGAGAAGAGGAGGCTCTGAGGTGACCTTATTGTGGCCTTTCAGTACCTGAAGGGGGCCTACAAAAAAGCTGGGGAAGGACTTCAGGATATCAGGGAGTGACAGGACTAGGGGGAATGGAGCAAAGCTGGAGATGGGTAGGTTCAGGCTGGACGTGAGGAGGAAGTTGTTCAGCATGTGAGTGGTGAGAGCCTGGAATGGGTTGCCCAAGGAGGTGGTTGAGGCCCCATCCCTGGAGGTGTTTAAGGCCAGGCTGGATGGGGCTCTAGCCAGCCTGATCTAGGGTAGGGTGTCCCTGCCCATGGCAGGGGCGTTGGAACTAGATGATCCTTGTGGTCCTTTCCAACACTGACTGATTCTATGATTCTATGGTTATCTTTCTCTACCAAGCCTGGTGCTAAACCATGTCCCTCAGCACCACATCTCTGCCTCTTTGAAACGTCTCGGGGGCCAAGGATTCAGCCATCTCCCTGGGCAGCCTGTTACAGTCTTTGAGAACCCTTTCAATGAAGAACTTTTTTTCTAATCTCCAACCTAAATCCTGCCCTGGTGAACCTGAGGCCTTTTCCTCTCATCCTGTTGCTTGTCACCAGGCAGTTGTAGAGGGCGATGAGGTCTCGCCTCAGCCTACTTTTCTGCAGACTAAACAACCCCAGTTCCCTCAGCTGCTCCTCACCAGACCTGTTCTCCAGGTCCTCCACCAGCTTCGCTGCCTTTCTCTGGACCCACTCCAGCACTTCAGTGTCCTTCTTGGAGTGAGAGCCCCAAAACTGAACCCGGCACTTAAGGTGTGGCCTCACCAGTGCTGAGTACAGGGAGATAATCACTCTCCTGGTCCCACCAGCCATATTATGCTGATCCAGGCCAGCATGCTGTTGGCTTTCTTGGTCACCTGGGCTCATGCTGGCTCATGCTCAGCTGGCTGTTGACCAACACCCCCAAACCTTTTCCACTGGGCAGCTTTCCAGCCACTCTGCACCATGCCTGTAATGCTGCATGGGATTGTTGTGACCCAAGTGCAGGACCCAGCAGCTGGCCTTGTTGGACCTCATCCCATTAGCCCCAGCCCTTCAATCTAGCCTAGGGTCGCTCTGTAAAGCTGTCTTGTATTCAAGGAGATCAACACTCTCTCCCAACTTAGTGTCACCCCATGAAACACCAGCTTCCTGATCACCTTGCTGGAGGCATAGTCTTCTGCAAACAGGATGAGCACAGAGGGCTTTGATGCAGGTGTATCTACAGCCAGAAGAACTTCCAGAAGACTAACAAACACCCTGTCTGGGAGCCACCACAGCAATATGTAATAGAATGAGAAAAGAGCAAGGTGCATTGTCAGGATCTAGGGGTCCTGCAGTAACCTGCTCTTAAAAGGATGTCAGTGAGCACTGAGTGCATGAGTGGGTCACACTGAGAGAACCAAAACTTTGCTCATGGAGTTCACAGGAGCAACAGGAGGTGTGTTGAATAAAGTGTGACTGCATCAAAGTGAGAGCCTTCCCAGCATGAAGGGAGTTGAGCATGCATGTGCCACTCAGTTAGTGTCTTACCACACAAGCCACATAAAGCCTGTGATGAATGTCTGCAGCAAGGGTTCCACTGATGATGTTAAATCTGTCTTGCAAGCTTCTTGGCTTGCTGCAGAACATTTTTCTTCTGGCTGCAAGATATGTTTATAGGTGAAGACTGACAGGGGTGTTTCAGTTCAAAGCAGGATTGGGGTTGAGTTGTTGAAAGAGTTCTCAGTGGTCACAAGTCTGGCAGAAGTCTCATGCATCTCAACAGGGCTAGGACTTCACTTTCTTCCTGCAATGGAGTTATGCCAGCATATACACTGGCCCAAACTCCCCTTTTTCTGTCATCTGTTCAGAATTCAGTGCTACTTGAGTCCCAGGGCAGATCTTCATGCAAGGCATTCTGCCAGCAAGAGCTGAGATTTAATATTCTGTCGTAGACAGGGACTGAGAATGTACAAAGCCCAGCAAACACCACCTTGAACTGAGCCTCGCCAGGCTGCTGGTATACACCTGACAAGCTCCTAAATTAAGCCAGAGGTTCAGTCAGCTATTTTTAAACATTGGTGGCATTTTGACTCCCTGATGACACTTCAGTGCCCATTTATCAAGCCGGCAGCCAGTCTGACGTTCTGGAGACCCCAGAAAACAGTGCTTTGATGCCTTCAGCATCTCTCAAGCACACTGCATTAATCTTTGGCGAAACCATTCAGGGTTTCCCTGAGGAAATATGAATTACTTCAGGGGTTGCCACATAGGCTTGAGAAGATCTTCAGCCAGAAGGCAGTGGGACAGATGCAGTGAAGGAATCCCCGCTGTGCTGGGGTCTTGCTCCTAGCTTGAGAACAATGATCCCAGCTGCCTGCTGTCCTCCCTGCCTCAGTCCAGTGTATCCACACATTTTAGCAGCTGTTTTCTTTTGAGGATCCAGACCTACAAGGCATTTCTAGAAATTCTTTACTTCCTTCTTTTGATTAATCCCACACACAGCAGGAGGATGACTTACATGAAACCCTTGATGTGAGGCAGTTCTAGGGCAGCTTTCCTGCTCAGCATCAATCTAGGCTTGAACCAAAGGAATTTGGGCCTAAATTTGCCCCACATGGACAGAGAGCGTAAGAGCTAGGCCCTCTTTATCTTTGTCATTAGAGATCCCAAGGATGCTATACAAGTCCAAACAATCTGTGGGCTTAAAGCCCACTACAGCTCACAACTGCTGTTTCTTCAGTCTCTAGCTAAAGTGTTATGGCAAACCCCAGACTTACATCCCTATTCCTTCACAAGACACCTTTACTTAAAAGGTTTAACAAGTGTAGATGGGGGGATTAGCACTTGGCCAGTGTAGCTGTGCCAGAAGAACCCCCACTCTGTTGATAAGGTCACCAGTCAGTCATCACAGCCACTTCAGTAACTCCTTCTTTCCCTAGGGAAAAGAGATTCCAGCTTTACACTGACCAAAACATGGGAGTGATGCCTTAAACTAGCCCCATGTGTAGCAGCTGCGGTTGGCTGTCTGACAGAAGAAACAAATGCCCCACATGAGAGGAAGAAGGGAGGTTGGTGGGACCCAGAACTCTGCACAGACCTCTGCCTTTCCACTGAGTGAGCTGAGAGTCACTTGTTTCACACACAGACAGCCCAGTGCAGGGCAGTTGGCTCCAGAGAGTTGTCTGAAGTGGCTCAAAACTCTGAGCCTTTTCCTCTTGATTTTAGCTCAGAAAGGGAAACATTCCTGCAGGCTATCCCACCAGTTTGTCCCATGACCCCCACCATGGTAGCAACACATGATCTTAGAGATGAGGAGGATCTCATAATTCTTCCCACCCTAGGAAGAGTTTTGCTTCTCCTTCACCTCTTCCCTGGTGCCTGGAGGAGGTATGCAGACACACCACATCACACTGGCTCCTAGCTGGCTCCACAGAGGCTAATGGGCTAGAAGTTCAGTGTTGGTCTTGCATCATCTAATGCTGACCTTCAAAAGACAAATAGGGGATTTATATCCAGAAAGTAGGCTTTGAAGATTTCATTTAGTTTGGATTTATTTATTGTAATGGGGATTTGGGGTTCTTTACTATTTTATTTCTTCCATTCTTAAGCAGTGTCTGCTTTTTCCTGAAAGTTTGTTGGTGCTCTTAGCAATACAGACTTCTGCCTTTCTCAAGTCTTAATAAGCAACAGGGTGGGTTAAAGATGGGGAAAAAAGATCTTTTCCCAGCTGTGTTCCCAGGGGGAAGGAACAACATTTTGCGTGCACTGCCACAGAGCTGGATGAAGATGCTGTGACCCCCACCCTGAATCACAGGATGGTGAAGGTTGGAAGTGACCTCTGGAGATCACCTAGTCCAACCCTCCTGCTAACGCAGGGTCACCCACAGCAGGTTGTCCAGGATCACAGTGTCCAGGTGGGTTTGGAATCTCCCTAGAGGAGCAGACTGCACAACTTCTCTGGGCAGCCTGCTTTGAGGTTCTGTCACTTTCACACCAAAGTTTTTCCTCATGTTTAAGTAGAACCTTCTGGGTTCTGGTTTGTGCCCGTTGCCCCTTGTCCTGTCGCTGGGCACGATGAATAGATCCTAGCTCCATCTTCTCGTTGAATATTGAGAAGATCCCCTCTCAGGTTGCTCTTCTCTGGGCTAAACACCCCCAGGTGATTCAGCCTCTCCTCCTCACAGAGATGCCCCAGGCCCCTAAGCGTCTTTGTACCCTGCACTGAAGTTTCTCCAGTAGTTCTTGTATTTCTTGAACTGGGGAACCCAGAGCTGGACACAGTCATAGAATAGTCTGGATTGGAAGGGACCTTCAAAGGTCACCTAGTCCAACTGCCCTGCAATACTCATATAGAATCATTTAGGCTGGCCTGCTGAGATCACCAAGTGTGCCTTCCTTCTGCCCTCCCTGCACTGCTCCGTGCCTTGCTGCTGCATTCCGATCAGGCAGACAGCGTGCAGCGTGCCTGCCACTTGGCTAACACGGCAGAAGCAGCTGCAACACCTGGTGGGAAGAGGGAGGTGTGGCGCTGGGATGAGTAACTGGGGGAATATTGGCCCTTACCTCTTTGCTGTGCAAACAGTGCAGCTGTACTGCCGGTGATGCAGCTCATCGCTGGCAGGCACAGGGCACAGAGCAAGCTGGTATCTGCAGAAGGGCATGTAGACACAGTGTCAGTTGTTTAGCTCTATGTTAACAGCAAAAAAACAAATCCTAAGTGGACTAAACAAATCTCGTCATGGCAAAGTGCTTCATAAATTACTAATTCACCCTCGGGCAGACTAATAGGGAATCAAGCTGTTTACTTTGGAGTATGACACATTTTTCTTTCTTGCTTTCTCCCTGTGGCACCTGTAGATAGATTCTGACGTGCAAAGGTTTGTGTCAGTGACTAATGAGTACCTAGCAGTTGCTGCAGATTTCCATGGGCTGTGCGTTATGACAGGATGTGAGGATCACCTGCCTGGGCCAGAAAGGGTCAAGCAGATAAAAAAATGTTCTTTCAGAAGGTCAAACCTGTCAGTGAAGCACATTTCAAGTGCCACTGGCAATACAGAGACGTTTTATACCACACCTTCTGCATTTCCACTTCCATTTTCAACCCATGTATAACATCAACATTCCTGTCTAGGTGGGATTAAAAACACAAAGGAAGTGGTTCCTTTTAAAAGCCACCTATGTATGTGAAACCAAATGGGTATTCCAAATGGTCCTTTGTGATGAGTTCCTTTGAGAAGCTAACATTTGGAACCAAATTGTAGTTTGGGATATTTTAAAACAGGAAAAGAAAAGTCTAACTTGTTTGTAGGAACCACATTGCTGCACATTGTTGTTGCCCTGTGTTGTGTTAGGGCATGAGAGAGAATGGAAAAATAAATGGGCTACAGTGACAGCTTCCTAGGACTTCCAACTCTTGGGCTTGCTGATGAGTGACAGTTGAGCAACACATGTGTCCAGCTGTTCCTGAATAATCCTGGCGGAGCAGCTCAGAACAGGACCATCCACACTGCGGAGTGACTCGGAAAGAGGTATTGCACTTGGGAGTTCTGACACAAGCAAAAGACATGCGTGAGGGAGGGCAACACGGCCAAGCTGTTTCACCACTGTACAAGCAGGGACAGAGCTCCTTGTGATCCCACAGCAGCAAAAGCTGTGTAACAGGCTCTCGGGTTAGGAGCCTCACCTCATCAGCTGGAAACCAGCAGGGTGATCCCTCCCTCCTGGCATCTTGCACCTAGCAGCAGGTTAACATTTAGAGGCCTAGTTTAGTTCTTGCTGCAGTCCCCAGGAGCTCCTCTGAGAAAGCAGAGCTAGTGGAATGGGCACTACGTTGTCAAAGGCTTAAAAAACAACCAACCCATCTCAGATGTCTCTCTGAATGTAGCTTCACTTCAGAAAGTAGGAGCATGATTCCTCACTGGCTCTGCTGAGCAAATGGTTATCCCAAGAGATCAGATGCCTTTACTGCTTTTACTGAAAGGGTTTTGCCAACCAGGTGCATTTCCACCTACTGTAAAACTAGTACTACAGCCAGATTGTGTTCTGCTGGCTCTCTTTGACCAATAAGGCTTCAGTGAGAGTAAAACATTGGGTACTGTGTTCATGTTGTGCAGCAAGTCTGTCTCTTCCCTTCCTGTTATTTTTGTATATATACAAAGAACTAAAAATTAAGTTCTTGTACTACTTTTTTCTATGTTTTTAACCATGGTCTTTTCTCACAAATAATAAGCAACAGGAGAGGAAATGGTCACCAGTTGCACCTGAGCAGGTTTAGGTTGGATATTAGGAAAAGTTTCTTTCCTGAAAGAGCAGTCAGGCATTGGAGCAGGCTGCCCAGGGAGGTGGTGGAGTCACCACGCCTGGAAGCATTCATAAAATATGTATTTATACTGCTGAGGGCTACAGTTTAGTGGTGGACTCAGTCCTAGGTTAACAGTTGGACTTGATGATGATATTGGAGGTCTTTTCATGATTCTATGAAAATCCTAGAGCAACTCACTTATCTTGCAACACTGATGAAACAATTATTTTATACCTGTCTACATTTTCCACTGGCCAGAACCCAGACATGTTATCGATGGGACATTAATTTAACCTCTTGAAATGATTGTGAATTAATGGCTGTTACAACAGATGAGGAGTCTTGAAGGGAAGTGGGTACCTTCTCAGTTTAATACTTGTTAAATGTGAGAGCAAAATCTCTATTTCCCCAGCTGGATTGCAGCATCTGTTGTGCCTTCCCAAAGGAAGCAAGCAGCACTGACATAAGCAGGAGTAATAAGTGCTGTGCTTCCTAGTGGAAAGCATTTTCCTGTGATGCCCTCCAAGCATTTTATTGGTCAGGGTAGACTAAGCCTGCCTCTCCCTCCCATGTAGGATCACACATAGAGTCCTACTGAGAAGATACTGTCTGGGACATGCATATACCTGTGGACAGTCTTCCACTTTGTGTAGTGTGTGTACATCCCATAGGATCATCAGGAGACATATCACAGAATCACAGAACATTAGGGGTTGGAAATGACCTCGAAAGATCATCCAATCCAACCCCCCCTACCAGAGTAGGATCACCTAGGCTAAGTCACACAGGGATGCATCCAGCCAGGTTTGGAATCTCTCCAGAGAAAGAAACCACAACCTCTCTGGGGAGCCTGTTCCAGTGTTTTGTCACCCTCACAGTGAAAAAAAGCTTTTCCTTATGTTCATGTGGAACCTTCTGTGCTCTACCTTGCACCCATTGCCCCTTGTCCTATCATTGGGCATTTCTGAGCAGAGCCTGGCTCCTGTCACTGCACTTCACATCTTTATAAACATGAATGAGGTCATCTCTCAGGCTCCTCTTCTCCAAGCTAAAGAGCCCCAGCTCCCTCAGCCTTTCCTCACAAGGGAGATGTTCCACTGCCTTCAGCATCTTTGTGGCTCTGTGATGGACTCTCTCAAGCAGTTCTCTCATTGGCATTTAGTCATCCATCTCTTAGGGCTGAGCTGAAGTTGCTGCCACGCAGAACTGAGGAACATGAAAAGCTCAATAACATGGTTCAGTAGCCCCCTACAGAAGTTAAATCCTGATCATTATCAGGTGCCATGTAGGAAAAAAATAAATTTTTTATATATATATATATACAAAATGACACACATGGTGAACGATTTTGTACAGATTTTCTGAATTCAGGCTTATTTTTATCTTGTGATACAAGAAGAGTTCTTAAGATGTAATATAATCACAGAATACATACAGTTGGAAGAGACCTCAAAGACCATCCAATGCAACCCTTGACCCACACTGAAGGGTCAACACTAAACCTCATCTCTAAGTGCCAGGTCCACATGGCACTTGAACACTTCCAGGGATGGCGACTCTAACACTACCCTGTGCAGACCATTCCAGTGTTTGAGAACCCTTTCAGTGAAGAAATATTTCCTAATACCCAGACTGAACCTCCCCTGGTGCAGCTTGGAACCATTTCCTCTGGTCATATCTCTTGTCAGTAAGAGAAGAGGCTGACATCTCCTTGCTCCAACCTCCCTTCAGGCAGTTGTAGAGAGCAAGGAGGTCTCCCCTCAGCCTCTTCTCCAGACTGAACAACCCCAGCTTCCTCAGATAGTCCTTGCAGGCCACGAAGCTCCAGACACTTCATCAGTCTTGTTGCTCTTCTCTGGACACACGTCAACACCTCAGTGTCCTTCCTGTAGTAAGGGGCCCAGAACTAAACACAACACTCGAGGTGGGGCCTCACCAATGCTGAGTACAGGGAGATGATCACCTTTCTGTCCCTGCTGGCCACAGTTTCGAGCACAAGCCAGGATGCCATTGCCCTTCTTGGTCACCTGGGCCCACTGCTGACTCATGTTCAAGTCAACGGCCTACCAGTACCCCTATGTCTCTCTCCAAGTCTGAGCTTTCCAGTCACATAAGCCAGGTTTTAACCAGGTGTTAACTTCAGACCGGTTTTGAAAGCCAGCTCTGTATTAGAACTCTAATGAAACTCTGCATTATGAAAACTCCATGTGACATTTGTCCACCTTAGCTAGCAAGATGAAATTGGAGCCTGTCCAGCAGAGCATAGATATCCACGTGACCATCCCTGCTCATCTTTAACACAGAGGCACCATCAGGCAACACTGAGACTGGAGGGGGTTTGTTCAGCCTGACTGAACCCCCCTCAGCACAGCCCCTACCGCAGCTGCTCATCACCCCAAGAAACTTCACTGAATTCCCAGCACCAGGAGCCTTCCACAAAGCCTGCAGAGCAAGGGAGCTCCCTCCTCTGACAGCCTTTCTGCCAGTCTGCAGAACCACCACGTCATTTCTCTCCTTGCTGTTCATCTTTCAGAACCGTTTAGGAAGAAGCTCTACATGGAAAGAGTGACTGCCCATTGGAATGGGCTGCCCGGGAAGGTGGTGGAGTCACCATCCCTGGAGGTGTTTAAGAGGAGGGTGGATGAGGCACTTAGTGCCATGGTTTAGTTATTCAGAAGCGTTAGGTGATAGGTTGGACTCGATGATCCTAGAGGTCTTTTCCAGCTTGGCTGATTCTGTGATTCTGTGTGTGTGCCAGCACAACTGGATTTCTTGTCCAGCCAGATGAAACAAAATGGGCTTTCCTGCTACGGTGTGTTCACTTCCCTAGAGATAGGAACTGTGCCATACATTGATCTCAATCAGTTTTGCTGTATTTCTGGACAGGATTATCAATAAATCCTCAAAAAGATTAAAACCAACCAAGCACTACTGTATTAGTCATTCCAGGTTGTCTCTATTAAAATCCTTACGCTCCATCTCTGCAGTCACTGAATTGAGTGGTCACTACCCCAGAAAGCACACATCTCAGCTTTACAGCTCTCATTAATTAGTGAGTAGCAGGGCAACAGGTAATTAGCAGCAAGCATTGGCTTTTTTCAGGCAAATGATGCACCAGGGGAGGACGCAGAGAGCTCACATTGAGCATTATGTCACACAAGCCACCCCATGCTGGCTCTTCCTGGGAGAGCTCATCGAGTACAGGGTACTCAGCGGAGAAGTTTGACACTCAGAGCATTGTTTTGACGGCCACCCTCTGAGTTCATGGGGTTGATTTGGCATGTAGGTACCAGGTGTGAAAATTACAGAGCAAGTGAAGGGCTTTATAAATAACCCCAGCTTTTCTATCACTCCTCTCATCCCTGTAGCAAGAAGTGTAACAGTGGGAGGACCTCCACTGCTAAAGGTGCATCAAGCAAATGGAATCAGAAGTGGTGGCTAGTGCAAAGCACTTGCTTTCATGTCAAGATCTAAGAGTGGGAGATACTAATCTTTTAGCAAAGCATGAGTGAAGAGATAGCAGAAGAGTTTTAAGTCCATGAGAATTCATTCAGAGTGCTTCAGTCTGCTAAATGTAACTTTAAAAAAAACCAAACTAGTTTTGGTTCAGCTTAGCATGAACAGGTGTCTACCCAAACTGCCATTAACTGGTGTCTACCCAAACTGCCAGAGTACTTCATAGGAACTACAGTTAAATTATTTCATGCCCCTGTTCTCCTACATGGACCATGTGCCCTCATTTAATTTCCCATCTTGCTATCCACCTCTCAGCAGTGATAGGGTTTCATGTGGTTTCCCTGGTCAAGGCACAGCACAGGAAATGCTGCCCTGCAGCAAACAGGGGCCATGGCGGCAACCTAAGAATACAAAGCATGCAAGCCATAGCTCCCATGGGTTCAGGGAGGAGATGTCTCTGCCCAGCTGACCTCACAAACACAGCTTCAGCATTTCAGAGTCATCATTTTGTCCACAGGGGAAATTAAGTATCTAAGTATCAGAGTCTCCATGAGACAAAATTTGTTATCAGCTCTGCTGCTACAAACCCAGAGCTGCTGAACACTGCCTAGAGATCAGCAGGGTGTGAAGGCTGTGGTGCATGCACCCCACCAGCAGTGAAAGGGACAGGAGTCAGTAGGTCTTAGAATGGAGAGTGAGAAGTAAACCTGAAACACTGCCTGCCAGGACACCATCAGCAAAGCTTCCCTGGTCTTCCTTGTCAAGCCTGACAGTCCTGCACGAACTCTGCCAGACTGCTCACAGCACCACAGTGCTCCCGGGACTGCCTGCTCCCGCTACGCCCGTGAAGCCAGCCCAGGGAAGCAGCACTCATTTGAAGGTTCAGTCACTGGACACCAGATAGTCTCCACAGCCAGTAATTAAAGCCATTTAGACATCCAAAGGGCAGTAGTTCTCTTAGCAAGGTGCGGCAGCTCCTGGCAGCCAGTCCTCCCAGCTCTCCCACACCCCGCCGTTGCCATAGCAGCATGGAGGATGTGCACCTTAGTGCTCGTTAGGCTCCAAGAAGCATTTCCCATGTGAGCTGGGCTGCCCAGTCACAGGCACAGCTAACCCAATCACACTGAAAACCAGCGATGGCCACAGTACACAGAACTCGAAAAACGGCAGGAGCCTTTCTTGTCTCCTTCGGGCACTGCCTGGCCCTGTTTGAAGCTTTGTCTCTCAACTTCCACAACGCTCCAGTAAGCAGCATCTGCTATGTGAGACACCAGGTAAACAGACATCCTCTGACGCTGAGTTTGACAAAGGAGCCTTCCCCCCCTTCCACTTTAATATTTACTCCCCCACGCAGTGTTTATTCTGCAGTAGGAAAGGAAATTAATCTGCTGTGCCTGTGCTAGCAACCCGCTGGAACTGCCAGCAGCAAATGTAAACTTCAACATGACCTCCTGGGTCTGTGAAGCCTGGATCACACTCTGCTGGTTTAGTGTTTTAGGATTCCACAGATGCCAAAAGTAATCTTAGTTTACATTAAATACAGGCAGGTCAAAGACACTCTGCTGAAGCCAGGAGCACTACTTGCATGAGTAGGGCCTACTCACAGGCAGAGGATTATTGGCAGTAATAGGGATTAAAAACTGAAGCCATCAGACCCTAAGTCTTTTTTTTTAATTATTATTATTGCTGTGTAAGGCCCTGACTATGTAAATTGGTCACTGGAGCCGAAGCAGTCCCAGGATGATGTTGCCTGCCCCACCTACATTCCTCCAAGGGCAGGCTTGGGGCTTTTGAAGTTTGTGCCATTCTGGAGGACACCCAAGCCTAATTGCAACAGGGACTGAGTGTTGCCCACAGCACAGAAGCTACTGAAATGTCTTCATGCTCTAATATTGCAAAAGCTGCTCAGTGAAGTGGAGCAGTCAGTCCAGGCTCTGGCTTCCAGCAGAGTGGTGTAGGAAGGAGTGAGGTGAGGTGGTGACAGGCAGCGATGAAGCACCCACAGCAGTCGACCTTTCAGGGCTGACACAACAGGGCATACACTAGCTGAATGGCATGAGGGTCTTGCAAAGCACATGAGGGGCACGGCCTTTAGCAAGGTCAGTAACAGGTTTAGGGTGACCCAGTGTGTTAATTTGAGACACTGGAAGTAGAGGGGGTACCCTGTGATGTTGAGTCATGTCACACAGTCACTGCTTTGGGCCTGGCTCCCCCTCTTTAGCTGTGGCACAGGGAAGAGAGGTTTTGCCCAGACTACAGCCTGAGAGACCTGAGAGTGTAAGACACAGTATCTGTGGCCTCTCTTTCTCTCCAGCTTTCAACTAGAAGTCTGTATTTACAATACATCCAGCAGCAGTAAACTGAGGTGATCTGTGCTGGCTCCAGCTCTGCCACACACTCTGTAGTGGTGGACATCATCATCTCTGCAGGAGGGAGGCTAACTCTGGTTAGGCCTTTCCTGCAGACATTGCTGGTACTTGTTTCTCTCTGACCATACACAATGCACACCTCCTAGTAAGGGTGACCAGCAGCCTGGTAAAAAACACTCTGCTGGCAAGAGCTGCCATTGCTATGGGGTGGGTAGGAGTGATGAAGAGACCATCAAGATAGGAATAAAGCAGAGAGCCTTTTCCTAGTAACAGCAGCATTTCAACACCACACACACCCCTCATCCCATGTGTGCGAGCCCATATTTCAGTGCCTTCAGGTTGCTATGGACAACCAAAGATTTCTAAACTGTCTTGCAGAACAGGGCCCTATCACACTACATACAACAACAGCACTTGGCATTTTCATTCCCAAGAGCCCTATGTCAGAAAGTAAGAAATGGTGACATTGCTCTGCAAAGGAAGATATTCAAGGTATGATCTTAGGTAAAACTGATCCCTCAGGTAAAGCACACCCATTGAAAGGCTCAGGCACCAGAGAGCACTCCCTCAAAGACACAGTCCCTTTAGATAACCCACACAACATCTCATCTCACACAGTAAAAAAATACACCCACAGCTTCTTTCTTTGGATCTTACGAACATGAACAAAGTGTTCTTAATATTGGATGCAGGAAGTCCTCTTTCCTGCATTTCAGACAGGGGAAAATGAGGCAGAGCATAATGAAATGACCCACCCAACAGCATGCAAGAGGTCTGTGACCAAACTCTGGCAGACAGGTCTTCAGGGGCTGCTGACAGGATTGCAGTTTCTATCAGGACCAAGACAACTATGACATTTACAGTCATGGAACCATAGAATTGCTTGGGTTGGGTTCAGAATGCCTTTTAGATCATCAAGTTCTAATTCTCCCAAGCCTGGTGCTAAACCATGACCCTTAGAACCACATTTCTGCCACTTTGAAACGTCTCGGGGGCCAAGGATTCAGCCATCTCCCTGGGCAGCCTGTTACAGTCTTTGAGAACCCTTTCAATGAAGAACTTTTTTTCTAATCTCCAACCTAAATCCTGCCCTGGTGAACCTGAGGCCTTTTCCTCTCATCCTGTTGCTTGTCACCAGGCAGTTGTAGAGGGCAATGAGGTCTCGCCTCAGCCTACTTCTCTGCAGACTAAACAACCCCAGTTCCCTCACCAGACCTGTTCTCCAGGTTCTCTACCAGCTTTGCTGCCTTTCTCTGGACCCACTCCAGCACTTCACTGTCCTTCTTGGAGGGAGAGCCCCAAAACTGAATCTGGTACTCAAGGTGTGGCCTCACCAGTGCTGGATACAGGGGGACAATCACTGCCCTGGTCCCACCAGCCACATTATTGCTGATCAAGGCCAGCATGCTGTTGGCTCTCTTGGCCACTTGGGCACACACAAGTTCATGCTCAGCTGGCTGTTGACCAACCCCCCCAGGTCCTTTTCCACGGGGCAGCTTTCCAGCCAGTCTGCACCAAGCCTGGAGCATTCATGGAGTAGTTGCGACCCAAGGGTAGGATGTGTCATTTGACCTTATTGAACCTCATCCCGTTAACCTCAGCCCATCAATCCAGCTTGTCCAGGTCGCTCTGCAGAGCCTTCCTACCCTCAAAGAGATCAACACTCCCTCACAGCTTGGTGCCATCATTTAATGGCATTACTCCCATTTTAAGCTGGTGAAAATGCCTGTACAATTGGCAGAGTTACAGAAACTCATCCCCCCACAACCTGTGCCCTTCATCTGCTTTAAAACCAAAACAATCAATTCAAAATCACACAGGTTAGTTAATAAAATTCTAATGTCTGTACCTTTCTTTGGCTTAGTGCAGAGAAAATGCCAAGGAAAAAGATCTAGGAGTACATTTTGCTGCTTCTTCCCCATTTATACTCAATGCATGTCCTCCCCTCTTTCAGCAGATCTACAAAGCACCACCTAATTCATCTTCCCACCAGCACACCTCAGTGATTAATGGAGCTTTATACCCAAGGAGCTGGGTTCATTGCAGCAGACAATGAGAGATTTGATTACCGCTAATACAGTATTGACACAAACGTCAATGCTGGAAGTCAAGCAAGAGCACTTGGAATCAAGGAACCCTTTCATCATGATTATTTTTGTTTGCTCCTTCCATTTTAAGAAGCTATTGCTCCGTGCATTACCCAAACACTCCTGACTATGACCATCTGGGGACAGTTTAGTCTTTTTGTAGCACTTCATTAAGTAGGAGGCACCTTTAACAAAGAGGTGCTGTGCTTCTCCTAGCGGTGTTATTATTTAAACACACAGTGCTCCAGCCAGCACTCAGTGATAACCAATGTCTTGTTTGATCCAAGTCTAATAGAGCAGGAAGAGGGAAGAATGACTTGGGTTTTTTTGGTTTCTGGAGGATTGCACTGATCAAATCACTCAGATCTTGCCTGCTCAAAAATAAAATGATCCCATCACTCAGCTGAACAAGTCTGATCTGCTCACGGACATCTTGCCTTGCAGAGCGCATGCTACAACATGAGTGGGAGGCTTCAAGTTTCCCTGGACCATGCTTCTCAGCTGGGCAAAGGCATAACAGGGCTACTCTGATAGGTTGTCTGGTGGGACAATGGCTTTCTGTGGGGCTGAGGAGCTTTGCACCTAAACATCTTTCTTGGTGTTGGGCTTCTTTGGCCAGGCTACTGGTTTCAGACTGTGGTGTCTGACCTGGGTGTCACCCACTGCCTCCCTACATACTTCCATCCTTTCCTCTCCCTTGTGGACATCTAGAGATTTCCCTCCCATGAGGGACAGCAGTTTGAGCTGTTTTCCCTGTGTGCCTTTTCATGAGTGAATTTCATTTTGGTGCTGACAGTGCCTCCAGCTTCTTTGGGCTCTACCAAGCATCGCCTGCAAGCCCTAGGTCTTGAATATAGCATCCAGGTCTGTGGTTGGAAATAGGTCCATGAAGAAACTCAGTTACACTCACTGAGCAATCTTTAAATTTCCCTATCTTCAAGAAGCAATTGCCTCAACTTCTGACACAAGTATTCTAGTAAGGGCTAGAGAAATAGACAGGATGGGAGAAAAAGCAGTTTCTGGGGGCTAGGGAGGCAGCTTTTAGTGGCATCCATGCAAACACCAAAATCCTTAAACTCAGTGTGGAGGTTGCACAAGAAATAATGTCTTGAAGCTGATCTCATTTCTGTCCAGATACAAGAGTGGAGTCGGGGGAGAGCAGTGGGAGGCCAGATAGTCACACATCACTCTGACCTTTATGCCTATCCTTCAGGAAACAAAAGCACAATCCAGGCAAAACAGCAAGGCAGCAAGAAACCGTACCTGCTTTGTGTCTCAGGAAGGTCTACCCTTAGGGTGTCTTTCTGTTGGTGCCTGCATTGCAGTTCTTCAGCCTGCAATGAACTCTGCCACACTGAGGTGGGACCTGCCACCTACCTCTCATATTGTATGAGCGTAAAATCTGAGGGGGGTGGTGGATGAAAAGCTGGACATGAGCTGGCACTCACAGCCCAGAAGCTAAACATGTCCTGATCTGCATCCCCAGCAGCATGGGCAGCAGGTGGAAGGAGGGGATTCTCCCCCACTGCTCCATTCTGGTGAGACCTCACCTAGAGTACTGCATCCAGTTCTGGAGCCCTCAGCACAGGAGAGACACAGACCCGTTAGAGCAGGTCCAGAGGAGGCCACAACAATGTGAGGGCTGGAAGCCCTCTGCTTTGATACCAGGCTGAGAGCTGGGCTTGCTCAGCCTGGAGAAGAGAAGGCTCTGGGGAGACCCTCTGGTGGCCTTTCAGTACTTCCAGGGGCTGAATAGAAAGCTGGGCCTGTTCTGACAGGACAAGTGGTGATGGTTTGAAATTAAAAGGGGGAAATTTAGACTAGGTATGAGAAGAAATTTTTTACACTGAGGGCAGTGAGAGCCTGGCCCAGGTTGCCCAGAGAGGTGGTAGATCCCTGGAACCATTCCAGGTCAGGTTGTCTGGGGCTCTGTGCAACCTGCTCTAGTTGCATATGTCCCTGTTGACTGCAAAGGGTTGGACTGGATGACCTTTAAAGGTCCCTTTCAATAGAAAATATTCTATGATTCTAAATAAACTCAGCAGAGCTTACTACCTGGGAAACACTCGAAGTAGAAATCTATAACCCCGAAAAAAAAGATCTTGAAGAGCTGAAGAAATAAGCTCTGTACTTTTTAGTAATGTATTACAAGCTGGAAGTCTGCAAAAGCTGTTGTAACCACCTGGACAGAGCGAACTATTGTACTGAAAAGCAGATAAATAATCTCCTTGTCTCCTTTGTGCTGCAGAGTGCAGTTAGGTAGCATCCACATGTGACCTGAGATGTTGGACCAAGGTACTGCCAGGAGTGGGATGTGAAAGTAGGGTGAACAAGCTATAACTCATAAATTAAACAAAGGAAAAAGTCACCACAGGACTTTCAGTGAAATGGTATTTATTCTGCTTTTACTTGTTGTTTACTTACTATAATGCACTATGATAAACATCCTCCACCTAGCTCATCACAACCCCATGGTAAGATACAGACTTGGGGATGTGTGGTTGCAAAGCTGAGACTCAACTGTTGTGTTTAGTTCTGGGCTCCTCACTACAGGAAGGACATTGAGGTGCTGGAACATGTCCACAGAAAGGCAGAAAGGCTGGAGAAGGCCCTGGAGCGCATGGTCCACAAGAAGCATCTGAAGAAGCTGAGGTTGCTCAGTCTGGAGAAGAGGCTGAGGAGAGACCTCCTCGATCTCTACAACTGCCTGAAGGGAGGCTGAAACAAGGAGGAGGCAGCTTCTTCTCCTTGCTGGCAAGTGGCAGGACCAGAGGAAATAGTTCCAAGCTGCACTAGGGGAGGTGCAGGATGGATATTAGGAAATATTTCTTCACTGAAAAGGTTCCCAAACACTGGAATGGTCTGCCCAGGGCAGTGGTAGAGTCACCATCTTTGGAAGTGTTCAAGCACCATGTGGACCTGGCACTTGCAGACATGGTTTAATGTTGACCCTTCAGTGCTGGGTTGAGGGCTGGTGATCTTGAAGGTCTCTTCCAATCAGATATATTCTGTGATTCTGTTAGACCTGGTCAGCAGCTTCTTAAGTGGTCATTTCATCTTCCTCAAAACCTAGATATTCTCACAACCCATTGTTAGCCTTGATTTATTATTTAGTGTTAAAAGCCAGAGTGAAGGATCTGAGTGACAAACAAGAACGATTTGATATTACTTCAAGCTTGGAAGAGAGTTCTACAAAGAAGGGACACTGCCCAAGAAACTAGATTGAAAAAGGCTTATTTTGAGTCTGCCGAGGTGCTTTCCAGCCATGGGAAGTCAGAGGAAGCTCTGCTCTTCACCACCTCCTAAGCATTACATGGTTGTAATCTGAATTCCACAAGATTAAGAGGGAGACAAAGATCACCTCCCAAATGGTTGGTCAGCAGTGCAATCCCTGAGACAACCAGAGATATAAGCTACAATTACACCAGTGAACATCAAACCAAGAGGGAAATGCCATCTCTTTCCTGCTGCAGGCTATGAAAAACCTTCCCTTGCCCATGACTGGAGTGTTTAAAAACCAAGGTTGACAAGGACCTGCCTGGTGAAAGTCATGCCCTGGGGCCAAGGACTAGCCGAGGTGACTGGAAATGTTTGCTGCACTCCTACATGTGCTACACCTCACAACTGCAGCACTGGCTGTTCAGAAGCCTGTGTCTGCTGGCAGATGAGATCACGGTTACTACAGTAACCACAGCGATTTTCTTTTCTCAGGGATAGACAGAGGAGGTGTTTTCCTCCAACTCTCATGTATGCTCAACCTCATGCTTAAATGCTTGCTGCTGCCAGGCTCTACAAAGCAGCTCTGAAACAAAGAATAACACCAGCATTTGGGCCACGCATGGGTACACCCCAGTACCCACATCTCATATTGCAGGGCTGCCTCAGAGTTCTCCCCAAATGAAAGCCTCCACAAACTTCCTTCCAGATGCAATGCTCAGGTTTAAATACAGCAAATGAAAACTTAACTGCAGTACCTATGGAGACCAAGGACAGTAATAACAAAGAGAATTTAAGGTTCTTGTTGACAGATGAGAAACAGCCTTGGTATGAGCCTGGAAACTGCTGTGCACCCTGTAAATAAGATAGATGGACTTCCATCTACACTAGCTCATCAGACTGCACTTAGCTGGCATGTTCCTGAGTCTCTAGTACCATCCTAAAGTTCAAGCTGTACATTTAATTTACTCTCCCACTTACCCATACCATTTGAATCTAAGTGGAAAAGTTTCTCTGCCTTGTGCATCCTTCTTTACTTTTAGACATTCCTCTGTTGCTTTATGTTTGCTTTCCCTAACAGAGTTCCAGTGTGTTGGAGGTTGGAAGGAACCTCTGAAGTTCATCCAGTCCAGTCCCTTTGCTAAAGCAGAGGGACCCACAACAGGTTGCCCAGGATCACAAAGTCCAGGAGGGTTTGCAATCTCTCCAGAGGAGGAGACTCCACAACTTCTCTGGGCAGCCTGTTCCAGGGCTCCACCACCCTCCCAGGGAATTTTTTCTCATGCTTAGGTTGAACTTCCTGGATTCCAGTTTGTGTCACTTGCTCCGTGTTCTGTTGCTGCACATCACTGAATGGAATCTGGCCTCATCTTCATGCCCACCCCCTCCCTCCCCTCCCCCCACCACTTTAGTTCATGCTGAGCATTGAGAAGATCACCTCTTGGGCTGCTCTTCTCCAGGCTAAACAGTCCCAGGTCTCCCAGTCTCCTCGCCACCTTCGTAGGCTCTGTAGGACTCCCTGTCTCTCAAACTGGGGAACCCTCAACTGGATACACTACTCCAGATATGGCCTCACCAGGGCACAGTAGAGGAGAAGAACCTCCCTTGACCTGCTGACCACACTCTCCTCATGCAGCCCAGGATCCCACTGGCCGCCTTGGTCACAAGGGCATATTGCTGGTGAACTTGTCACCAAGAACTCTCAGCTCCATCTCTGTGGAGCTGCTCTCCAGCAGGACTCTCTCACCTGTAGTGGTGCAGGGGGTTATTCCTCCCTAGGTGCAAGACCCTACACTTGTCCTTGTTGAACTGCATGATGTTCATCTCTGCCCAACTCTCCAGCCTGTCCAGGTCTTGCTGACTGGCAGCACAGCTTCAGGGTGTGTCAGCCACTCCTCCCCATCTATCAAGTTATTCTTCTCCTGATCATGTACTAAACCTCTGTTCATATGGAATGCTGTCTAATGCATCTCTCCAGGCTTCACCTGGGGAGTCAGTGCTCTGGAAAAACTTTTTTATATCACCAGGCTTGGACTGAAATTGAACTGACAGAGCCTATCTTCACTGCAGAGAGAGCACTGGTTTTGAGGGCATGAGCATTAAGTGCTCACCACTAAGAGCAAAAGCTTTCTAAACTGACCCTCATGTATGCAAGTGGGACTTAACATCTCCCATCCCAACAGCTTCCAGAAGCAGAGATTGTTCTAAGCATATTTCTTAGGCTCTTAGACAGTGTAGGTCTGAGAGAATCACAGAACTGTTTGGGTTGCAACGGACCTTTAAGACCATCAAGGCCAACCATCAACCCAGCACTTCCAGGTCACCACTGAACCATGTCCCCCAGCACCACATCTACATGGCTTTGAAACATCTCCAGGGATATAGACTCCACCACTGCCCTGAGCAGCCTGGGACAGGCCTTGACAGCCCTTTTGGGGAAGAAATTGTTCCTCGTAACCAACCTAAACCTTCCATGGTGTTTTGTATGAATCCAGTGGCATCTGGCTTTATGCCTTGTATCCCATTTTACTGCCACATCTCTAACTTGGAGGTTTTTTCCCTTTTGTGAAATTCTTCCCCCAGGATCTGTTTCCCTGTACTGGGCACTTCTCCCAGATCACAGACTCCTTTTCCCCAGCACACAGTTTCCCATGCTATTGTATTTACGCCTCTGCTTGGCTGCTTCTGCCAGCACATTTGTTCAGAAAACAGCAGCCCTTGGGGGCAGATAGTTCTTAGTTTTCTTTCCATGCCCTGCAGTAATTGTACCTACTTATTAAAACCCTCACTGGCAGAAGGGCACAATAACCTTTGGCATTTATATTTCTTTGTGAGCTTTAAATGAGAGCTTCTGCCTCTTCTCCAGTCTTGTCCATCATCAAATGCTGCCCTGCACTCTGATGTCACTAACACACTGCAACAAGAACTTGGCCTTTAGATTACATTTATTCTGCCTGTATCAGGCTGATTTACTGGTTCCTCAAATATTTGCTTCCCTACACTCTCTTAATTGAGGATTCCTCCCACCTACATTTCTTTCCACTGATATTCTACAGAGAACAATGTTGTCCCAGCATCACCTTCATGGTGCCTTCCCCATTTGCTGTGCACAGCACCACACTGATCCCAGATTTAGGCCGCATCTGACGCTTCAAGGGACAGTGACTCCACCACCTCCCTGAGCAGCCTATTCCAACTCCTGACCACTCTTGCAGGGGAGAAATTTTCCCTAATATCCAACCTAAACCTCCCCTGGTGCAACTGGAAGCTGTTTCCTCTTATTCCATGGCTTGCTACTTGTGAGAACAGACCAACAGCCACAAACAGGTCAGCTTTGCTTGCAGTTGCTAATAACATTCCATCACCTTCTCTTGAAATTCTTTTTTGCCTTATAATCATGAATCCTCCCCCAGCTTCATTTCATCTAGTCCAGTTAACATAAAGTCATCCTGCTCCAAACTCTCTGTAGCAAACTCTCTTCTTAAAGCTTTCCTTCAGTGCCCTCCCTTGCTTTCATTTTCTTTGCTGCTATCATGTTAACGCTTTTGTTAAGATGGAGGTGCAGCACTGACCATTTTTCAGTGCAGACCATGCCCACTGTCTCCAGATGTTGATGCTGTAAGTCTGTTTTAACACAGCAGGCTGCCTGCAGTGCGATGCCACCTTGCATTCTCCTTGTGTTATTGTCAGTGCCATTATTAGGTAGAACTGACTGACTTTAACACAGTGTTCACACAGGCTACAGAGATATCTGTGGTGCTGATGTCATTCCCATGCTTTAATTATCATTTAATCATCTCTGATCTTCCAGTTGTTTGTCTTTTTCTATTGCACAGCACTGGAATGATGTCTTAGCATTAATATCTTTTATTAAGTAGGCTGGCACCTCACTCCTGCTCCCTGGCTCTGCTCAGTCCTCAGAACATCTAATTCCTTCTGCTTCACACCCTCAGAATCGAAGTAGGACATTTGATGGGTTGTTCAAATTTGGACTTGCATTGGCAGAGTCTCCCACCACAGGGTTAATACAGGTACATAACAATAGGACAGAAGACCTTGAACCTCTGGGGACCTCATCAAACCATTTTCCTTGCCTTGTGATCAGATGTCCCTCACAGCTCATGGTGGACTATGTCCTTTTCTCTCAGGTCTTCGAATTCCCACAAGAGGGGAGACAGAAGAGCAAGGGACACAATCTCCTGTGATGTGTCTCTGCTTTTAACACAACTCTTATGTTGTCTCTGGCAGGCAGAGAGAGGAGAATTTCCTCTGCTCTGTCATTTGCACACCCTGTAGCCACTAAGATGGCACCAGACGAGTGGCACTTTTTTGGGGCCAAACACTCATCTAATGACAGTGCACCTCTTTCATCACCTTAGGCTGCAGAAGAGCACACAAGACTTGACTGCAAAGGAGCAATGTGTTGCATGGTTCCTGAAGTCACTCCAACCCCAGCAGTAGCTCTGTCAGGAACTAAAAACACTCTCATCCTGAAAGCAGGTGTAACAAGGCATCGTACCCAGAGGCTCCCAGGTGACTGTCACTGCCTGGCAGCAGGTCAAGGGGCCTCATGCATTAACCCACCCTATCCTAACATAAGATTAGAGCAAGAAGAGACACTGAAGCCCACATCTGGAGTACTGGATCCAGATTGAGAAGACAGGAAACTTCTTAAGAGAGTGCAGTGAAGGCTACAAAGATACTGAGGGGCGTGGGGCAACTCTGCGAGGAGTAAAGGCTGAGAGACTTGGGCCTTTTTGCCTGGAGAAGAGCAGCCTGAGAGGCAATCAGATCAATCCTCATCAAGAGCTAAAGGGTGGAATGCAAGAGGCTGGGGCTTGGATCCTTTCAGTGGTGCCCAGTGACAGGACAAGGAGCAATGGGAACAAACTGAAATCCAGAAAGTGCCACCTAAATGTAAGGAAAAACTTTTTTTGCTGTAAAGGAGCAGGCTGTCCGAAGAGGTTGTGGAGTCTCCTTCTCTGGTGAGATTCCAAAGCCACCTGGACACTGACCCTGGGTGGCCTGCTGTGGGTGACCCTGCCTTTATCAGGGGGACTGGACTAGATGATCTCCAGAGGTCCCTTCCAGTCCCTACCATCCTATGTTTCTGTGTTCATTTGCAATTGTGAAAACACATTCAGCTAGATCAAAATCAGCCTCTTAAAAACATACCTCAATTCTAAACCTAGAAAACCTGGAAAAGGACTTAAAACTGCTGCTGGGCTGACAGAGCCTCCTGCTCCACACAGCCTTAACACTAGCAGGGACACAAAGGATTCACAAGCCCTTTACCAGATCTCCCCTCGTTTGCAGCAGACTGGCAGCTTGGCGAAAGAAAGCACGAAAATAAACACTGCTGATTTTAGGAAGCAGTAGCAGGGCTGCAGAACCCAGCCCCCCCCAGTCTGCCCAGCCACCTGCAAGAAGAACCAGCTCACCTGCCCATGGTTAGCTGGGAAGTCAGAGGGGAAAAAAATTAACTCTCCATCTGATTTTCTGGGATTTTTCTGTCCTTCAGCCTTCTTTGAATGCCTGCACACACTAGGGAGCCAGCAGCTCAGCTCCAGGAGCAAGCAAGGAGATATTACATAGAAACAATTAAAGGAAGGCTCAAGCTGTGATGCTGGATTCATTTTCAAGGACTCCAGAGCTTTTATCCCTCTCGTGGACTTTTTTTCCTCTGTATGTGTGAAAGGTTTCTCGTGTTCAGGCAGCTGCCCGCTCCTGCCCTCTCCTGGCAGCCTGGTACTGGGGAGGACAGAAAGGACTTGCATGTCAGAAGCCTGTTTTCTGCAGACACCATAACCCAAAGCAGATTCACACAAAGGTTTTCTCCATCTCTAGTGCGTGCCAGAGTTTCCCCATGCTGGATTAAGCGTCCTGTGTGAACTGTGCCAAAACACCACACCTCTGTGTACCCAAAATGACAGAAATATTGCAGCAACTGTAAAGCACAAAAAAAGGAGGAACCAGCACAAGGGAAAGGGGCCCTTTGAATTAAATCAACTGTCATTTTTCTTCCCATCAAGTTTTGTTTGGTCAGTAGCTCTTGTAACTTACCTCCAGCAACACACACAGCAGCCATTTCCAGAGCATCCAGGTCACTGGCATACATAGAGTCACAGAATGAATCATAGAATGTGTTGGGTTGTGGACCTTTAAAGGTCATCTAGTCCAAATTCTGAACCCAGATCAGGTTGCTCAGAGTCCCATTAAGCCGAACCTTGAATGCCTCCAGGGGTGGGGCCTCCACCACCTCCATGGGCACCTTGTTCCAGTGTTCCACCACCTTCACAGTAAAGATCTTCTTTCTGATATCCAATATAAAACTACTCTGCTATGATTTAAAGCCATTGCCCCTTATCCAAGTGCTATATGCCCTCATAAACAGCCTCCCCACCCCAGCTTACTTGTAGGTCCCCTTTAAGTACTGGAAAGTCCCTTACAAGATCTCCCTGAAACCTTCAGACTGACAACCTCAGCTTCCTCAGCCTGTTCTTGCAGCCCTCTGATCATTTTTATGGCCTCCTGTAGACCTGCTCCATCAGAATCATAGAATCAGCCAGGTTGACCGAGATCATCCAGTCCAACCTATCACCCAGCCCTAGCCAATCAATCAGACCATGGCACTAAGTGCCTCATCCAGTCTTTTCCTGAACACCTCCAGGGACGGTGACTCCACCACCTCCCTGGGCAGCCCATTCCAATGCCAATCACTCTCTCTGTGAAGAACTTCCCCCTAATACCCAGCCTATACCTCCCCTGGCACAACTCAAGACTGCATCCCCTCATTCTGTTGCTGGTTGCAACATCCACATCCTTCCTGTATTGTGGGCACCAGAGGTGGATGCAACTCCGCAGGTGAGGTCTGATCAGAGTAGAGTGGCAGAATCATCTGTGTAAATGCACATCAAGGCAAACCTATTCACCAGAGGTAACCGCGCTCACCAAATAGCTGCATGTGCTAAACTGAGGCTAAGCACACTCAGCATGTCCTAACCTGTCTGACACTGGGACATGGAGAGAGACTTGCAAAAAGCAGAAGCTGCAAGGCAGAGTAAGATCTTAGTGCCACCAAAACCTGAGGTTGTGGTGGATGTCAGGGGCCAGGAGCTGGCCAGGTTTGCAGCTCTCTGTTCTCCTCCACCCAGAGAACTTGAGCTGTCTGGTTTATGCAGCAGTAGAAGGGAAAAGACTTGTGGCTTTCAGGCAGCTGGAATGGAGGTTGGGGCAGCCATTTGACCTCTTGTGTTAAAGCCAGGATGAGCACTGAGCTCATGAGGCATCCACCAGGCAGCGGAAGCAGCTCTTGAAAACCAGATTCTCAGAGATTGGCCTCAGGGCCTGCATGCCCACTAGGAACCTGCATCTCAGCCAGGGGGAACAGCAGCCCCAAGGGGACCAAGAGATGCAGGCAGCACTCTGGCCCCAGTGCCTGTGGCATCTGCGCAGCACACACGATCACTGCTCAGCACAGCTCACGTTGTGCTCGGGCCCAGCTGTTCTGCTCAGTCCTGCATCAGGAATATTTGTATGCATCTGTTCAGTTCTGCTTTCTTCCCCATGTAGCTCTCCTGCTTGTATGGCTCCCTGGAGCAATACACAGAGGTGACTGCCACTAAGAAAGGTCTTCGGCAGGACTGCATTAGTTAGGCATGTCAAGGAGCAGCCCCACCAGCCTCAGCCAAGGGCCTGCATCACAACAGCTTTCTCATTTAAATCTGCCTGGAGCAAAAATGTGGCCCATCTGGAGGGAGACATTTCAGACTGCCCTAGAAGCTCTTTCTAATCTCCCAGCTTTCCCTGGAGAGGTTGTTCTCCAGCATTCCCTCCAAGCTGAATCAGATGTACTTAGAGGGATGACTCCTAGCTTCCTAACAGCTCTGCCATTCCTTTTAAAGGCCACCCAGAACAATCATCTCTCTTTTTTTTTTGCCTCAGTGGAAGATTAATTAGCACCTCAGTCTTCAACCTGAATGCTGACTGGTACAGCTGCCAGAGCTGCACACTCATCAGCTCCCTTTTCACACTGTCCACACAAAAATCATTCTGTGTGGTCACATATCATAGAATCATTTTGGTTGGAACAGACTTCCAAGATCGTCAAGTCCAACCTAGTGCTGCCAGGTCATCACTAAACCACATCCCTCAGCACCAAATCTACGTGGCTTTGAAACCACTCCAGAGATGGGGACTCTTACCACCTCTCTGGGGCAGCCTGGGCCAGGCCATGATAACCATTTCAGGGAGGAAGCTTCTCCTAACATCCAACCTAAACATCTCTGGCAAACCTTGGGGCTCTTTCCTCCTGTGCTGTGACTCGGCTGTATGATTCTCCACTACTTTGTCCTCTTTTGATTATTGGCAGACACCAGCCTGTGCTTCTTAACTGGTACTGTGGCCAGAGAGGAAAGACGCTGATCTACAACAATTGTGTAGATCTTCACATTTGTTTCACAGAATCACAGACTTAATCAGGTTGGAACAGACCTTTAAGATCATCAAGTCCAGTCTATCACCCAACACTGTCTAATCAACTAAATCATGACACCAAGTGCCACATCCAGCCTCTTTTTAAGCACTTCCAGGGACAGTGACCCCACCACTGCCGTCATGTTGTCTTTGTTTTCTGCAGAGGTCAGGCATTCACATTTCATACTGCCAGCAGCCAATACTCAGAAGTGGTACCTTGGCTGCCTCCTTTCTCCTCAGCAAGTCATGGTTCAGAAGCCATCCTGGTTGCCCCAGGGCTGTTGAGCCTGAAGAAGAGCAGCCTGAGAGAGGATCTGATCAATGCTCAGCAAGAGCTAAAGGGCAGGGGACAAGAGGATGGGACCAGACTCTTTCAGTGGTGCCCAGTGGCAGGACAATGTGCAAGGGGCACAAACTGGAACCCAGGTGGTTCCACCCTGCTATGAGAATGCCAAAGCCTTGGAGCAGGCTGTCCAGAGAGGTTGTGGAGTCTCCTCTGGAGAGATTCCAAACCCACCTGACCATTGTGATCACAGGCAAGCTGCTGTGGGTGATCCTGCTTTAGTAAGAGTGTTGGACCAGATGATCCCTAGAGGTCCCTTTCAGCTTCTACCAGTCTGTGATTCTGTGGAGCAGTGCAGCATACAAGGTTTTGTGTGGCTGGAGCAGAGCACCATTCATGTACCCTCACCCTGCCTTCCATATTTTGCCCACACAGCCCAACAGCATCATCAGCTCACTTTCTCCTTTTTTGGTGGCTTATAGCCAAGGAAATGAGGTAAATAAGCTCCTACTGCTGGTGCCAAAGCCACTTAGCACTGAGTGTGGTAAGAGGCATCACAGGGCCTCATTTACCAGCTCCCCAAAGACTCGGGGGCAGCAGGTACATCTGGACCCACCGCTGCCATTTCTGCAGCCCCTCTGTTCTTAGCCCTGCAGACTCTGGGGAGCAGTCTCAGACACAGATTCCTGAGCCCTGCCTTTCACATAAGACTGTTCACAGCCTGGGGAGACAAGAAACCAGTAGGAAATGCTATGCTTTATAACTCAAACAGGGTTCAGCTGGCTGAGGACAAGCTTCAGAGCCTGCTCTAACGTCTGTGAAGCCGGTGGTAACGCAAAGACTCCCTTTGAGTTCAGAGGAAGGAAGTCCCAAGGGAGGAGGGAGTCGACAGCCGACCTGCTTTGCCTTGCAGTACAGGCAGAGAAAGGGAGCTGAGCACAAATCTCATCGGTGCATCAAGTTACAAGCAAGTCCCCTGAGACTGCAGATGCTGCAGGAAAGATGAATGCAGGGTTCAGATCTTCCAGGGGTTTTTGTTGTTCTGCTTTTGCTGAAAGCTGCTCCAACAAGGAGATTGTTTGCTGATCTGATTTTGCCCAAGTGTTTGTGCTTTGGAGTTACTTAATTTAGTTAACAAACAAATTACAACCTCACGCAGAATCTTGGCATTTCAGAGCATCCTCCTCCTCACCTCTACTCTCTTGGTGAATATTCATCCATTCCCTTTCCTCTATCCCTAGCCACTCCACTGCTATCAAAGGCGCTTCCCTTACACTTTAGGCTGACAAACAAGCAGCATCCTTTGTTGTTCTTCTCCCAGAACACCAGGATGTAAAGGACAAACCACAGTGCTGGGATAAACATCAAATAAGAATCAGAAAACTGGTTTGGTTGGAAAATACCTTTAAGATCATTACATCCAACCATTATCTAACTCTGCCAGGTCTGGTGCTGAACCACATCCCTCAGCATCACATCTCTGCCTCATTTAGAGACCTCCAGGGATGGGATTCAGCCACCTCCCTGGGCAGCCAGTTCCAGTCTTTGAGAACCTTTCCAGTGAAGAGGGTATACCCAGCTTTTTCTGCACAGTTGGGATGGGCCAAGGGGGTACACCCAGCTGCTTCTGCTCAGTTGGGATGGGTTAAGGGGGCACACTCAGCTTCTTCTGCTCAGTTGGGACGTAACCTTCCTGCTACCTTAAGCAGCCGGCAGAGGCTGCATCTCCTCCCACACTTCGCCGCCTCCCTCCTCCGAGGCGCCGGGCTCAGTGCGCGGCTTGCTCGCCCAGGCGGATCCCGGCTCGGAGGGAAAAAAGCCTCCCGTCCACCGAGTTTTTTTTCCCTTACCGAAATGGCACGGGGACGGTCTCGGCTCTGGAGGCTGATCTCAGCCACTGACAATGAATGGAGCTAAGAAATCAGCTTCTCTCTGACACGGACTTTGAACAGTGAATACTAAAAGCATCACGGACAATTTGGGCTGGATAAATGTCAGACCTGTGTATACAGCAAATGAGTTTTAAAGATGCTCCATCATGACACTTCATGTACTTTCAGCAATAACATAGAGCACTTCTTCCCCCCCAGGGTTTAGAATTAAACACAGTTCTAGCACTCTGTAAGCCCGTTCAGCTTCCAAAAATCATAGAATCATAGAATTGCTTCAGTTGGAAAAGACCTTTAAGATCACTGAGTTCAACCATTGAACCAACACTACCAAGTCCCTCAGCACCATGCAAGTTCATTTTTCCTTTACCCAACCTGGCTTCTGCTTTAATGACTAAAGTGTTTTGCTGTTGAAGATACAATCAGCTGCCCTGAGTGCCATGGGCTAAGTTGAATCTGCTGATATTCATACCAGAGACAGGACAGGAACAATTCTAAGTGGAGGACAGAGTTGTATATCAGGGAGAAAAAAATAATCACAAGAAGGGAAAAAAAAAAAAAACAGAAGTACTGTATAGAAAGTGGAAGAGAAACAATGATGGGTCACAGGAGAGCACACAGAAAGCCCAAAGAAGAGCTATCTCTTGGAAGGCCTTGAAATCAAAAAGAAAAATGACCTTGGTCATGCAGGAATTCAAAGGGAGGAGAGGTTGTAAGGTGAAACCTGCCACTGTTGAGCCTAGAAAAGAGGCAACCAAGAGAGAATCCTATCAATGCTGATCAGCATCCAAAGGGTGGAGGTCATAAGGATGAGGCCAGACTCTTTTTAGAGGTGCTCAGAGATAAGACAACTGGCAGTGGGCACAAACAAGGACACAAGAGATTTTGCTTGAACTTAAGGAAAAACTTTGCTGTGAAAGGGCTGCAGCCCTGCAGCAGGCTGCCCAGAGAGGTTGTGAAGTCTCCTCCTCTGGTGAGAATCCAAACCCACCTGGACACTGTGGTCCTGAGCAAGCTGCTGTGGGTAACTCTGCTTTAGCAGGGGGGTTGGACCAGGTGATCCCCAGAGGTCTCTTCTAACCCACATCATTCAGTGTGGTTCTGTGTGAGAAAGATCATCTTAGCTGTGTGTCCTCTGGCTTGGAGGGAGATTTTGTGCATAGAAGGGTGCAAGATGGAAAAAGACTGCAGCAGCCAACAGAGATGATGTTGAAAGAGATCTTTAGGTGAAAGGAGAGCAAACAGATGTGAGCACAGCAGGTGTTATCTGAGCAGGGCTATTCTTATCTTTTCTGAAGAACTGGTGAGGAAGTTGCAAGGAGAGGACTCTGCTGGCTTGACACAGCAGCTGCACTAGCGAACAGTTACTAGTGACACAGAGCCACGTGTGTCACCAGGGTGAAAGCTCTGGAAGGTCTTTTTATGTCTTTGGCTTTCTTGGCTTTAACATGAGCAGCTCCTGTTCAGATGCTGCAATGAAGCAGGTTTCTCATGTGCATGTCCCACAGCAGGCTGACTGTTTGCTTGTCTGAAGTTCTTTCCTATGACCTTGGCTGCTCTTTGGCTTGACTGCTTGTAGGAGGTGGAGAGGCACAGTTCAGCAGACCTCAACCCATGCATCTGTCTGATGTCTCCAAGAACTCAACCTCTCAAAGAAACCAGTTTGGTATAGATAGAAAATAGAGCATCACCTGTTTAATTACTGTTCCTGTTCCTCTGCTGCCCTGACAACTAAGAGCAATAGTAACTGATCTGTGGGCTGCCACCTTTGTGTCATGACCACCTGTGTTCTGAAGGGTTGATTTCGCACTCAGAGGAACACAGACATAGAAGAAAACAAAGACCTCTCTTGGCAGTGAGTGCTTGTGAAAGCCTTTGCAGCAGTTTATGACAGCCTGTGCCACCAGAAAATGCTGCCAGACATTCAAAAGAAATATGCAAAGATCTGAAAGATCTGCAGCATATAAAGCAAACCACCAGGGCTAGGATTCTCCAAGAGAAATTAAGTAGGACAATCTTCCTGAAGAGCGGACCTAAAATAGTGTGAATATTGCTGTCTTGCTGTGATCTAAGTCATGCATGGAAGTTAATTTGAACAGACCTGACAACTCCATATGTGATCGAAAAAAACCTTCCCACAAGGCAAGACTTCACTTCCATGAGAAGGTTTTCTGCCTTAGGCAGCCTGACCCCAGGCAGGGTACAACAATCTCATCTCAGGGTCTTAGTGAAGGGCTGAGGCTTCCCAGCAGAGGTGTCAAAAGTGAAAAAGCCAAGCTGGGTGTCATGGGAGATGGTGCTTCACAGGAGGATGGACTAGGTGCATTTTCTATTGAAAAACCCACTCTTTTGGTTCCAGGAACTCTCAAGTGGTTTCATGTCTCTGCCGCAAACAATTCACTTCCTCCTCCTGGTAGCAAAAGGAGGCCACAGGGACTTTAGGCAGGAGAACATAAACCCCAGAGAGAGGCCACCTCTGAAATACACCTACATACACCAGTCACTCTTGGCTGTCACAGAAACACTTGGTTATTGCTTGACCTATTTCTGGCTTCAGCAAAAGAGAAGAAATACAACCCACCACTGATTTTGCAAGGTGTTGTTCTGCAGACTAAACCAGACACAACCCAGTGTTCATTTTGCTTCCTGGGAATCTGTTGCAGGGGTCACTGGAGACATTATCTCCTGTTCTAAAATCTCTGTAAAGAGAATGTGTTTTCCATTTAGGAGGTTAATAGTTTCTAAAGCTACTCACTTGCCCTAGATTTCCCCTTCCTACAAGAGTTTTGTAGAACAAACCTTACCAAGTCAAAAACCTGTGAAATGCAGAGTGGCTTTGATTCCCCAGTGGAGGGGGCTGGAGCAGGATCTTCAAGCCTAATAATAACACTCAAGCCCCAAATTTCCTTGGAAATACTTCCATTCAGGCTGGACAGGGTTCTGAGCAACCTATTGCAGTTGAAGATGCCCCTGCTCGCTGCAGAGGGGTTTGACTAGAGGACCTACAAGGTCCTTTCCAACCCAAACCATGCTACAGTTCGACGGCCGTGACCCCTGCCTCCACCTATGCTGCCTTCTCAACTCAGCCAGCTTTCATTTGTGCTGCCACACCGAGATGAGGCCTCTCTTAGCCCAACCTGCAACAGCTGGGATGTCCTCCACTGAAAAACTGCTCCTTACTAACCAGAAAAGAGCTTCTCCCCTGGATAGGCAACTGAGCTGAAACCTCCAGCAGCAGCAATGGTTTTTCAAGGCTGGAATGCTCCATGAATACAGAAATAGCCATCTGGAAGTATATCTGACCTCTGCAGTGCCCCTGTGCTGCACCAGGTCTCCAGGGAAGCACTGCTAGGAATTGTATTTGCATCAGAGAAAAGTCATTAAGCTCAGCACATGGAAACATTGAGGGTCATGTTCATAAACTTGAGAATCACAGAACCAACTGCAGACACCTTAGAAAGAAGAAAAGCAATTGGCATCTGCCCCTAGAGAGCAAAATGAAAGGAGAAGCAGGACGTAGCACCAGGACAGTGCCCAGCAGCAGTTTTTTTCAGGACAAGATCAATGCAAGAGCAGCCAGGCTGGGTGAGAGGACAATTGCTTTCCAGTGCTGGGCCCTGTTTCTGACAGTAGCCATCTCACAGAGGCTGGGAAAGCACGAAACAAAACTTCCCCAGAGCGTTTTATCCAAAGATTTGAGGAACTGAGGCCTCCCTCTGAGCTGTATGGTGAAGGGATGGAAATGCCAATGTGTGCACACAAATCTTGTGCTGGGAAACATAGCAGTAAAACTCCCTTGACAACCTCTCCAGAAAAAAACTTTTCCTAATACCCAACCTAAACCTCTCCTGGCACAACTTGAGGTTATTTCCTCTCATGGTGTCACTTGCTACTTGGAACAAGAGACCAACCCTCACCTGGCTACAACCTCCTTTCAGGGAGCTGCAAAGAGCAAAGTCTTCCCTCAGTCTCCTTTTCTCCAGGCTGAACAACTGCAGGTCCTCAGACTTATGCTCTAGACCCTTCATCACCTTTGTAACTCTTCTTTGGACTTGCTCCAGCACCTCAATATCCTTCTGACAAAGGAGGCCCAAAACTGAACCCAATACTCAAGTATATATACAAGCAGAAAAATGTCACAAATGTTAAAGGCATCTCAGATTGAATCTCACAGTTGAATTTAAGATCCTCAGGGCAACCAGGAGGAGGTATTCCAAGCTTACGACCCTAGAGCATGCAGACTTTGATTGCTTCAAGGATCAGCTGGCCAAAGTATCATGGGACAAAGCTCTAGAGGGAAGAGGGGCCCAGGACAGCTGGTCAGTGTTCAAGGATCACCTCCTCTGTGTCCAGGAGCAATGCATACCAACAAAAAGGAAAGCAGGGAAGAATGCTAGGAGGCCTGGCTGGCTGAGCAAGGAGCTCCTGGACACACTGTCTCACAAAAAGAAACTCTACAAGGAGTGGAAGAAAGGACAGCTGGAATGGGAGGTATATAAGGAAGCTGCCTGAGCAGCCATAGATCTGCTTAGGAAAGCCAAGGCAGAGTTTGAATTGAATCTAGCCAGGGAGGTCAAAGGGAACACAAACAATTTCTACAGGTATACTAATGGTAAAAAGAAGAAGAGGGAAGGTGTGGGACCACTCAGAAAGGAAACTGGTGAAATGGACACGAGTGACATGGAAGAGGCTGAGGTTCTCAGTGACTTCTTTACCTCAGTCTTCACTGCAAAGTGACTTCTTTACCTCAATCTTCCACACTCCTGGAGCCATGGAAGATAATGACAGGGACTAGAAGGAAGAGCTGCCCATCATAAATGAAGATCAGGTTGTGACAACCTGAAGAACCTGAAAGTTCAAGTCCATGGGACCCGATGGGATACACCCATGGGTGCTGAGGGAGCTGGCAGATGAGGTTGCTAAACCCCCCTCTATTCTATTCCAAAAGTCATGGCAGTCTGGTGAAGTCTCCACTGACTGGAAGAGGGGAAACATAACTCCCATTTTCAAACAGGGTAGGAAGGAGGAGCCAGGGAACTCCAGGCCAGTCAGTTTCACCTGTGCCTGGTAAGACCATGGAGCAGATCCTCCTGGAAGCACTACTGAAACAGAAGAATAGTGAAGAGGTGATTGGCTACAATCAGCATGGCTTCACCAAGGGCAAATCCTGCCTGACAAACGTGGTGGCCTTCTATGAACAGGTCACAACAGTCATAGATGAGGGGCAAGCAACTGATGTCATTTACCTGGACCTGAGCAAGGCTTTGACACTGTCCCGCACCTCATCCTGGTCTCCAAGCAGGTGAAACATGAGTTTGATGGGTGAACCACGAGATGGATAAAGAACTGGCTTGATGGCTGCACCCAAAGAGTGGCTGTCAATGGTTCATGTTCAAGTGGAGACCAGCGACAAGCAGAGTCCCTCAGGGATCAGTCCTGGGACCAGCCTTGTTCAACATCTTTGTCAGTGACATGGACAAAGGCACTGAGTGCACCCTCAGCAAGTTTGCTGATGACACCAAGCTGTGTGGTGCAGCAGAGACACTGGAGGGAAGGAATTCATCCAGAGGGACCTGGACAAGCTGGAGAGGTGGGCACAAGCCAACCTTATGAGGTTCAACAAGAAACCAAGTGCAGTGTCCTGCATCTGGGTCAGGGCAATCCCAAGCACAAATCCAGGCTGGGCAGTGACTGGCTGGAGAGCAGCCTGAGGAGAGGGACCTGGGGTGCTGGTGGATGAAAAGCTCAACATGAGCCAGCAGTGTCCAACCAGAGCCTGGGCTGCATCAGGAGAAGTGGCCGAGCAGGCCGAGGGAGGTGATTCTCCCCCTCTACTCCGCTCTGGTGAGACCCCACCTGGAGTACTGTGTCCAGTTCTCGAGCCCCCATTACAAGAAGGATGTAGACATGCTGGAGTGTGTCCAGAGAAGGGCCACTGGGATGGTCAGAGGGCTGGAGCACTTCTCCTGTCAGGACAGGCTGAAAGAGTTGGGGCTGTTTAGTCTGGAGAAGAGGAGGCTCCAAGGTGACCTTCTTGTGGCCTTTCAGTATCTGAAGGGGGCCTACAAAAAAGCTGGGGAAGGACTTTTCAAGATATCAGAGAGTGACAGGACTAGGGGGAATAGAGCAAAGCTGGAGATGGGTAGGTTCAGGCTGGACATGAGGAGGAAGTTGTTCAGCATGAGAGTGGTGAGAGCCTGGAACGGGTTGCCCAAGGAGGTGGTTGAGGCCCCATCCCTGGAGGTGTTTAAGGCAAGGCTGTGGGAAGCCTGATCTAGGGTAGGGTGTCCTTGCCCATGGCAGGGGTGTTGGAAGTAGATGATCCTTGTGGTCCCTTCCAACCCTGACTGATTCTATGATTCTAGATTTTCCTTAAAAGAGAGGTTCTTTCATAATCCTACAAACAGAAGGGATGTGGGAAACTATGGGTCTTTATTACAGCCAAAATTTCTGTTAGTTTAATTCTTTGCTCTGGAGCATCCTTAAGCATCTTTCAGAGTACCAAGGACCACAGTGGGACGTCAAGAGCCATATTTATTGTGATATAGTTATGGTTCCGTAGGATCATCCCAAATATTTACTGGAAGTTGAGTTTTTAAGTATGTTTTAGTTCATTTTAATATTTAACAAACACGGTACTGTGAAAGTTAGAAGAGAAGAGAACCTGGTCACTCTCCCCTCCTTTTTCAGGCTGTTCCTACAGCTGGCAGGGAATTGCTGTACTTACCGTGTCCTTATTTAATGCTCCAGTCCATTCTTCATGCTCCCTTTGCAGGAGACACCAGGGCTTTGAGACAGGTCTACCAGCAGGTGTGCTGGGACTCAGGCACACTGGGAAGGAATACAAATTCCAGTTAATTAAATCTATTGTTAAAACAAATAGTTTCTTGCTGGGGCTGAGTCGTCTGAAAGCCTTTAACTAAGAGAAGGTTTCATTTCTGAGGGCAGACTGCCATCTTCATTCAGCAGCTCCTTACCCTTTTTGTTTCTCTTATTTTAGAGGACAGCAGGGAAAAGGACTGAGATAATAGTAAAGAAACAAAGAAACAAATGCAAGTCCAAAACTCTGATCTCTCCCTTAGAAAGAGCAACTTTTTTGGGGAAAATCCACGATTCTAGCTCCCAGAAGGAAGAGTGTTGAGCATTATCTGCAGTGCAGGAACCATAGCGGTCTATAGGCACGGACCACTTGTCCGCAGGAGGGCGCTGTGGTATCAGACATACACTGCGTGGCTTGTGAGCACCCCCGGTGGGGTGCGGGCTGCCCGCCCCTCCAGCCCAGCCTCCCTGCTCTCCAAGCGATGCAGCGACTCTTGGTCAGGCAAGGAGACTGCTTTCCCCTTTGCTTCTGGATTTCCCCTCTAGGAAAACAAGCAGGAAAGCAGCAGAAAGCTTTTCTGGAAAGCAAAACAAATGTAATGGAAGGTTTTCTGCTGCTCTGTTCTCACCGCTCACGCAAGCCACCCATCCTTTTGTCTCTGCATGTGACAGTCAGTTACTTCGGCGGTTTTCCTCTCAGGCAGTTTCTTCAAATCCCAGAAAAGCCTGTCCTATTAGATGTTGGATGGGTCAGACAGATGGGAGTTTGTTCAGCAGAGACCTTCAGACCCTACAGGCTGCCTCCAGCCCTGTTCCCAGTCTCCCTGCTTCCCTCTTCCTGATGTCTGCATACCCACATCAAGATCACCTACTTCTGTCTCTTAGAACTTGTCTTTGCTATCTTCCAAAGCTCAGCCTAAACCACCTCATCAGTCTTAACAGCTCTGAAGCTTTTTGGACATCTAGCCTGTCACCACCTGTAACTCCAGCCCTGCCAGACTCTCATACAGGACTCATTCCAGGGCTACCCAGACCTGTGGAAGAAGCCACCTTGGTGATTACTGAAGAACCTTCAGCACATGGGTCTAGAGCAACTCACAAAGTCAGGTTCTGCCAATGTCCATACCATTTAAAGGCATTTAATCATCTGCTCTACTGCCATAACACTTTGCCACCAGCTTTCCATCGCTGTGCACTATGGATTGTTGCATCCTAACTGCAGGTCATACTCTGCAGTCCTTAACCGGCCATAAACTAACTGCAAGACAACTTAATGTCCTTCTGACTACACAATGCTGGGGTGCTTCACAGGCAGGCCAGCAGATCAGCCTGAGAGGGAAGCAGAAGTATCATTCATTTGGGGTAGTTAACCACAAAACACCTACTTGCTTTGCTCACTTCATTGTGATAGGATTGAAAGGACATAATTTCATGTGGTAAGAAAAGTGTAGACACTTCTTTTGGCCTGGCAGCTTGTCAGCACTACACAGCCCTTCCCTTTGGCTCTTGAGGACGTTTGGAGGATCTCCTTCGTAAGCGCACAGGAATCAGCCACTTGAAGGGCAAGCCAAGTGTCTGCAGCAGGGGCTAAGGAAGTAAAAGCTTCCCAGCTTTCTAAAGGGAGGTGGTGGGAAGGAGCCACCGGAGCAAAGACAGCAACGTGAGCACCTCGGGCCCTGAGAAGGGTGTGGTGAGCTCCCGAGGCTGATGCCCCATCTGCTCCCAGTTTCCCCAGCATGCCTCCCCCAGCTCAGCCAGCATTCCAGCACTGGAGAAGGAAAGCTTGCTTCCCTAAACAGCTGGTTTGCTGAAGCTCTGGCAAGCCAGGCGTGAATGTCTACTTACCACAAGGATGGAGGCATAAGATGTCACTTTCCTCCCTCTTTACATGGAAAACCTCTCAGTGGCAGACCTGCAAGAGAAGTCCTCCTGCTCCTCAAGCAGCCATCTTGGCAAAGCCTGCTTGGTCCCTTTTATCTCCCACTCCACTTTGGTTTATTGCCTTCAGCTGAAACTCTTGGCAGGTGCAGCCTGGCAATACCAGCTGCAAAATCACAGGCTGCTCCAAGAGGTTGTAGTACGGGCCTGGTGCCACATATCCACTCCCCCTGGCAGCTTACAAAGCCATTTTGTGTCCCTCCTGTGGTTTCTCATTTACCTGAAGAGATGGTTCTGGCACACAGGATGTACCACCCTCAGGTTTCACTTCAGTGGCTGAACAACCTTGGTTAATCAAATGGACGTACTGTCGTGGGTTTGGGACACAGTCCTACCTTACGTTCCCCCAGAGATTAGAGTCCCAGGGAGACAGGCAGCCTGTCCCAGAGGGAGGCTCAGGATGTTGTAATCTGTTGTTCTATTCCATGGTCCTGTATCTCTCACTATCAGGAGAGTTCACAGCCAATTCTCTCTCTTCTCTGCTCCTGACAGACACCATTATCTCGAGGTTTGGGGGGGGAGAGGCCTTCTCCTAGCCATGGCTAGCAAGATAATTTTTTGCTACATCACTGGGTCTGTTGAGGCCTATGGAGGGGTACTGAGGCCTGGGCCTAGTGCTAGTGGGGGAGCAGTTTGGCCTACTAAGGCCTACTGAGGCTGAGCATTGGGGGATAGGTTTTGGCTAGTTGAGGCCTAAGGCTTGGTAGGCCCAGGTGGAGAACTGGGCCAAGACAGATTGATTTGTGTATATATATATATATATTTCCTTTATGCCTTTTTATCTTTTGTACTATTTTTCAAAGGTAACCAAAAGTATTCTCCATTTAATTTCCAATTCTGTGTGGTTTTGTTTCTCTCCCCTGAGGGTTAAATACCTTTCCATCCTTTTGCCGTGGGCAGCTCATGGCTCAAAACTTGGACAACACACACAGAGTTTTCTCCCTGCTTGCAAGACCAGTGGAAAAAGTCACTGCTACAAGCACAGCTCTGATGAAAAACAAGGGCCAGAACACAACAAGACAAGACACTGAGATGCTGGAGCATGTCCAGAGTGTCCGGGAGGTCCCGTGTACCCCAGAAATTTCCTCTCCCTCTGTGGTTTGAATGGGAGAGGAAAAAGGCGCCAACAGACCTGTTCCCCACCCCCACCCGCACCCCTGCCCTGCAGGCCTGAAGCGGGGCGGGGAGCAGGGGGGGCCCTTCCGGCATGAGGAGTGCCCCATGCCGGGCCCGCGCTGCGCTCGGCTGAGGATTGGCTGTGAGCTTTTCGCGCCTAGGCAGTGGTAACGCTGCTCTTTGTCTAGGAAAGGTATAAATATCGAGGGGTTCCCACCTTGGTGTGCTCCTGCCGTGTTCCCGCCTTGGTGTGCCTGCTTGGAGGTCTTCTCCCCCCACCTGGATAACTTCTATGCAGTGAGCCTTTGACGCTCTGAAGACAAGCTCTGGAGGACTTCACCTTAAGCACCTTATTGTGCTGCTTATCGCTCTTTAATGACCCTGAATGTTTCTGAAAAGACCGCGGGACAGCCCTTTGAATCGCCCTTCTTTTCAAGCCAGCACGGCTCTGTCGTGAGTAGCTTTTGTGAGTAGCTTACGGCTCAGCCTGATTTCATAGTGGGGAACGCTGTATTTAATAGCTCAAGCCTTTTACAACTCCTGACTTCAAATTAGTCAAGTTTACTTGTGGCATCCTATTGTGTAGATATTCTCAACCAACCAAGAACAAATCTGCTAATTAAAGCTAAAGAATCTTCCGTATATAGTTTCGGGGGGCGGGTTTTTGGGAAAATAAAATAACTCTATTTTTATAAAATTCCTGCCTCGGCCGATTAATTCCTGCCTCCAGAACACAGAGCAGGGCAACAAAATGAGTGAAGGGGCTGGAGAGCAGCTCTGGTGCAGAGCAGCTGCAGGAAAGGAGGTTTCATCCGTATTGCAGGCTTTGACCTTTCTGGTTTTTCACTTGCCCACACAACGGGGAGAAGGGCATTTTTCACTTCAGCTGGAATATTCAAGATCACATTATTAATAAAGTACATTGTTGCTTCTTCCGCTATTGACAGGCTTGTTCTCACAAAGACTACTCCTTTCAAAATTTGACTGCCATACTTAGAGCTGCTTCTGCAGCTAAACTTCACCATGCTGGGTACCACTGTGAAGTTTCCTGCAAGGCAAGGGCCTACCCCAAAAACTTAACAACCTCATCAGGGGACTTTCTTGGGGGGGGTCCTGGGATCGTGATCCCAGTGGCTGAGACCTGTTCTCACCTTTCCTGGGCATCCTCTCCATTTTTACTGCCCTCCTTGGGTGTCCTCCCGATTTTACTTCCTGCATTTCCCATAGGACTCATCAGTGAGATTTCCAGCAGTCTTTTCACTGCAGACCTCTTTCACAGATCCCCTTGGTTGTCTGTTCCCTGATCAGTTTCAGGTACCAAATCACTCATCCAATGCCAGCAGCTGCTGACAGAAACTCATCACCCCATGTCAGTGAGGTGCGTCGCCAGCTCTGTTCACCATCCATCATCGCTGGAAATTAGAATAATCCCAGATAGAGTCCTCAGAGTGTGTGGAAAACTTCCATTGTTACAGGTTCACGTTCACAAAGGAGACAGAGGAGTCCTGTAAAATTTTATTTGAATGAAGGGAGAGTCCATGGGCCAGATCCCTGTGGGGTCTCTCAAATTTCTAGAGGACGCAGTCTCCTTTTATCCAGATTACCCGGCCACAAGTAACCCTCTTCCTTTCCCCGCTGGCTGGGGTACTCGGAATGTACAGACTGCCCAGGCCACCTACTCCATGTCCTCCCCTTGCATCATACACCCCGTGTTCATTAAAATGAGGCTTTACACCTCCCTGGGCAGAGAAGTTCATACTCATTAGTCTATTAGGTTTAAGCACTATCCTAAAAGTTCTGAAGTTCAGGTTGTGTCCAGTTTCTCCTGGTTTCTGCCATCTTCGAAGGCCGCCTTGTTAGTTCAGGGAAAGATCTATAGGGAGGCTTCAGAGATGAGGTACAGGCAACAATGATGAGGTCAGATTGCTGAGATAACCCAAACTGTCCTAGCCCAGTTTCCCAATAATATGCTACTTGCAAGTCTTCCTCCTGGTTCCTCTCTTTGTTATCTCAAGCTCTGTATAGCAGCATCTTCATTTGTAAAGACACATTCTATCTCTATCCCATCAATCTCTGTCCTACCTCTAGCTTGAAAATCAGGTAGCAATTTACTCAAGATTCTGTAACCCATTTTATGAAGAGTGGTAACAACTATCAACACCATTCCCAGATATAAAGTAAGAAAAAAAAAAGAGGGGGGAGGAAGTGTCACTCTATGCTGCTGTGATTGAGAGGTTTCACACCATGGCAGATTTTGGAAGCTATTAAAGCTACTACATGCAGAGATTGTTTGCTCTCCTTATTCTGGTTATTATTTTATTCCACCCAATGGACCCACACACAAAGAGCCCATTTAGATGGCAAAACAAACTCAGAAGTAAAATACAGATGTAAGCCAAAAGACCCATGAAGGCCAAGGGTAATTTTTTTCCTCTTCACTTCTGCTGCTGCCTTTCACCCAGAGCAATTCAAATGCTGAAAAAAACCTACTCTCTTGTTGTGTGGCTGAACTGCAGTTTTTATGTTCAACCAAATGGTGGATTAGCTACAAGTATCTTTAGACACACAAAATGATCTTACATATATATATATATATATACTGTAGTACACATTAGTTAGCATGAGGATATCACCTATTCCAATAACTCTTCTGATTTACAAACACTAAGTATAATCTAACCTCAGTTAGAAAAGGTTAAGACTGGAATACCAGCAGGTAGATTACTGCTAACAGCAACTGTTAACAGGTTTGGTTAATGATTATAATCTTATTCAGTTAAAGCAGTTTTAATGACTTACTGGTAACCTGAAGTGCTGAGTTGTGTATTAGCAGATGAAAAAGGTGCCCACCTCACATCTGTTCACTTCAGTAAGTCACTGTGAGAATTAAGTCTTTCCAGCCAGAAATGACCCCAACAACCACGCTAGAACTGAGGCACTTTCAGCAGGATTAATGAAATAGGGTAAGATTAATGTGTCGGGCTGGCTGTACTGCTGTATCGGAAGTACATTCGACTGACCGTGGCTAGCAGGTTTCCTCTCATTGTTCATAATAATGGAGCTGGTCTAGTGTTTCCACGTGAAGGTAACGAGTATCTCATAGCAGACAGCTGACACAGAAGCAAGAAGTAGGCTCATCTCTACACAAAATCAATACAGCACAGCTGCTGAGATTTCTTCTGTTGGCAAAAGGTATCCAGGGAACAGAACTCCTTACACATAGCTGTTGTAGGCTCCAGTATAAATGGCAGTCACTGTAGCATCTAGGCACTAAGATAATAACTTTATAGAGAGCTAATAATTAGAGTCTTTCCCACTATTACTATGAGTTTGTCCAGGTGAAGAAGTTAGCACTGTGTGGCAGAGTGTGAATTTACAGTGTTGTAATTGTTCCACGTTCACCTCAAGTACCGACATTAATGATGAGCTGAGTGACTCTTCAGTTATGACAGGAAAAACCTCTGCCTTTATCTGCTTGGAACCGGCAAAGTGCACTGCAAACTCACACCACTCCTCTGCCAGCTTCTACATAGGGACGAGGTCCAAGGAGTAGTTTCAGAACTGACAAAATTCCAGAGGACACGGGCAATGTTTTAAAACAACATTACAGCAAATTCTTTTGGAATCTTCTGGTATTCTTCCTGAATAGAAAGCTACACAGATTATCATTGTCTCACTCTCACAAAAAGTAAAAAAAAAAAACCCAAACAATTATCTCACAAATCAACTCACACCAACTGAAGAAATTACTTGATAGAAGTAACAGTTCTATATAAGCAGTACATTCTGGTTTGGCTAGACACAACTGTGGCAGCTTTTAAACGGAGCATAAAATCATTAGAAGTATACTTGGCTGTGTGGTTTTTGTGATAGTCACAGTGTGCTTGAGATGCATTGAGTTGCAACCAGCATAATTTAGACCTGCAAGAGATGCAAGTTCAGCACATATGCGCTGTATGGCAATAGTGAGTAAAAAAAGTCCCTTTCAGCAAAGGAGTGAAATATCAAAGTGTCTACAAGGCAAACAGAGTATTAAGATGTCACAGTAACACAACTTATGTGCTTACACACACACACATTAATTCATTTAGTTTTCACACTCAGGAAATCAATACCATGAGGAGCTTTCTAAGCAACACAAACAGAATCAAGTATTGACAGTTTAGTCCTCTCTCCCACAGAATGTAAACTATTGATGATATTAACCTAGGCATTTCCTTGTGGTCTCCAGCATTAAGTTTCTAGGTTGCACTGTTCCTCCTCTGTCTAGGGAATGTTACACAACACAACACACCACATGTAGAAGAAGAGAAAAGGTTACAAAGTGCGGCACTTTGAATAAATGCAGTCGTCCAAAGGCCAACATTGCAACAGACAAAGGGAGTGGAACTTTGGCTGCAATCTTCAAGAGTTTACTGTAAGAATATAAAGAAGAAATAAATGCCATTTTGGTAGCCATACATGCAGGAGGAACATAAATCCAACACTTCACTTCCAAAAAGTTATTTGTAAATGTCAAAGATTTGTTTAACACAGAACAAACAGGTGTCATGGGCAATAATAACTGATGCATAAACAAAGAGAAATTATTCCAAAAGGCTAATAAGTGTCATTAAAAATACTCTTATATTAATTTAGAAATAGGTTTTTGGGTACAATGTGACAAATGAGTTAGCAGCAAGGTTAGAACTAGATGTCCTTTAAGGTGCTCTCCAACCCAAACCAGTCTATGATTGTAGGATTTTAGTTAAGAAGCACCAGTCAAGAGAATAATCAGCATTGGTTATCAATCATTTTCTTTCAGGAGGCACTAATTCTATACTGAAGAAGAAATGCTCTCCCTGTCAGCAAAATCAAGCACTCAAAACTTCTTAAATCCAGTAGGAAGCATGTTACATTTCCACAAGTAGTGCCCATAAAGGGGAATGACAAGAACACGAAGTATTTAATTGTTTGAAATTCATTTTTCCTTATAACTTTTTGACAATAACTGCTGAATCTATTTGGATTCTGCCACATTTGCAAGGACTTAGTGAATTTTTAAATTAAAAATGCCACATTAAAGAAGTCTTTATGCAGTTGACTGTTCAGATAGCAAACACATCATTTTAAGACCATGGGGTAAATAGCAGTGATTTTCTCTACTTTGGCATACCACAGCTCATTTCCATATTTTTGACTCAGTCTTTAAAATTTAACCACACAAATTTATGAATCTCTTTGTAGCCTGTGCAGCATAAATTAATTTCTACCACACAAATAGAAATAGGAAAAGAAGTGGAGGAAAATAAAGTAATAGGGATTAGGCTACAGTACCTTGATTTAATTTCAGAAGTGCTTGAATTCATGAGGATTTCTAAAATGCAGATGAGGATGAGAGCTGTAGATCTACATGGATCAGGATCAAGTCTAAAACTATACCTGCAAAAAAATAGTTTTAAAAAGAACTTCACTTCTAAAGGAGGGTACCAAAGAAAATACAAGTTGAGCACAAGCATGGGATGACAACACACATGAAGTGTGTACAGTGGCACAATCTAACTTCATATCCTTTCTGAATCATTGGTTCCTTCAGCATATCACTGATTCACTTAACACCTGTTTATAACATAAACCAGACTGCATAAAAAATACCAATTATAATTAACTGAAGTCTTTAATACTGTAGGGCAGCTAATAATGTAAAGAGCCAAACACTGCCATTTTCAGTAACTTCAAAAGGTTCACAGGATGTTAGGGGTTGGAAAGGACCTGTGGATATGTTCCAGTCCAACTGCCTTGACAGAGCAGGACCATAGAATCTAGCACAGTTCGCACAGGAACATGTCCAGACAGGTCTAGAAAGTCTCCAGAGGAGACTCCACAACCTCCTTGGTAAGTCTGCTCCAGTGCTCTGTGACAATTACTGTAAAGGAGTTCTTCCTCATGTTGAGGTGGAACTTCCTGTGCTGTAGTTTACATCCATTGTCCATTGTCCTATCACGGGGCACAAGTGTTGGCAGAGCAGAGGCTGTCCCTTCCTTCCTGACACCCAGCCCTCATATATTTACAGACATTGATCAAATGCCCTCTCAGTCTTCTCCTCTCCAGACTAAAAAGCCCCAGGTCTCTCAGCCTTTCCTCATCAGGCAGTGCTCCAGTCCCTTAATCATCCTTGTAGCCTTCCACTGGACATTCTCAGATAGATCCCTGTCCTTCTTGAACAGGGGGGGCCAGAATTCAACACAACATTCCAGGTAGTACTTTTCTTCCACCTTACTGGCAATTTAAGATTTTACCTGAGATTTTTTAACCAATAAATTAAAGACGGCAAGTAGAGCAGCATGATCCACGTGAATAAGTTGAGAATGGTAACATGCATCTTAAGACTGTTGAGGGCTTCAGCAGCTGTTGCAGTGTTAGGAAGAGACTGAGTTGCTTTTAAAGTACTATTCATCAGACTCTGGGGTTTTACTGTTGGCATGCACAACTTCTGTGAAGTTTCTTTCGAGCAGTTCGAATCCTGAAAATAAAAGGAAAAAAAAGTCATTAAAACATTCACAGGCTTGTAAGAATCCACGTTGGGGGAGGAAGAGAAGGGGAAAACTGATACACCAGTAGCATACCAGCTCTCATTTATTAAGAAAATTGGCAATTTATCTCTCAAAAAGCCATCAAAAGTAAAGGTCAATTGCTCAGTTTTAAAGCATCTAGATTTAACCAGAAATTTCTCTTACACTAGTTGTTTATATGTCTTTAGAAGAAAAGAATGGAGAATGGAGATGCCCTGACACCAATGCAGTGATTAGAAATGGAGTTCCTGGAAAGAGGAAGAACAGAATAAAAGGAGTAATAAAGCATGCAGGTGAAAAATCACAAATTCATGGGAAAAGATACAGGAGGTAATGCAACTAGGAGTGAAACATTAGCTGGAGGAATAAATAAGATAAACTTTGAGTTGTCAGATGCTAACCCCCAATGACAGAAAACAACCCACAATGAAACAACACCCCCAAAAAATTATATGGAGATGAAAGAAAAGGATTTAAAACTAAACAAACACAAACCACTCAAAGAAACACAAAGCAAACTGTCAGCTTCTGACAGACTGCTTTCTAAATTGTGTTTGCAAACAGAATAGGTAGTTGTTGTTCTATGCTTGTACCCACACACGCTTACATCTTGCATCCTACTCCTTAGAGTGACTGGAAAGACAAAATGCACAATGCATGGAACCCAGTTCTGCTTTACTTCTGTTTCAACAACAAAACCTAATACTGCCAAGGCATAGCTCTGCCTAATATCTTTTGGTCACAGTTTTGACCAGAAGCAGGAAACTGACTTACCCCATTAAGCAGCTTTTGTTCTGCTTTTACATTCACATGTAGTTTTATAACCTGTAAGATAGATGGTTCAACTTTCTTTAGTAATGTTTTGTCTAACAAGGGGAAAAAAAAGAAAAGAAGATAATTTGGGCAAGTTATTTTTTGACCCTTTTTATGGAGCGATGATTCAAGGATGGGCCATGCAAGAACTCTCTTAAGGAAGGAGTTCCAAGGCCAGAGAAAAAGATGTGCTTTGCTTTCTCCCCTTACACTGTGCTTGACAGAGAACAGAGAGTGGAGAATCTGTGCATTCCTCTTCTTCCTCCTGTTAATTCGTCTCTTCTTCACTTTTCACAGAAACCCATCCCATATCAGAGATTTAATGCAGAGGGAGTAGTGTCAGCATGGGAGTGTCCCTCACACAGCAACCTTCACAAGAATTCAACTGGAGATAGACTTGTTCCTCAGGCTGTGCTTTCAGCTGCCACTTACCTACCTTGCACCACCTGTAAGCTACTCTGCTTTGTGTCCCCATTCCCAGATATATGCTCCAGTCCTTCCCTAGCAGCTAAGTACAGCAGCTCCCTTGGCAGCTACAAAAACGTAAGGCGAATCAGAACAGTTAGATGCTCTGATGCAAGGAAGACCATGGAAACTGAATGGGAGAGACTACATATGGATCTTTGTAGCACTAGCCAAGAGATCAGATTGGACATAGAGGAAGACTATCCCAATTCTACTCTATATCCACCCTCTGCTATATAAAATCACAGAATGGCCTCGGTTGGAAGGGACTTCTGAAGGTCATCCAGTCCCAACCTCTCTGAAGTCAGCAGGGACATCCTCAACTAGATCAGGCTGCCTAGAGCCCTGTTGGGCCTCACTTTGAATATCTCCATGGATGGGGCCTCAATCACCTCTCCAGGCAACCTATTTCAGTGTTGCACTAACCCTCATGGTACAGAACTTGTTCCTAACATGTAATCTAAATTGCCTCTTGTCCTATCACTGCAGGCTTCTGTAAACAATCTCTCTCCAGCCTTCTTGCAGGCCCCTTTCAGGTACTGGAAGCCTGCTAATAGGTCTCCCTGGAGCCTCCTCTTCTCCAGGCTGAACACCCTGAGCTCCCTCAGCCTGTCCTTGTAGCAGAGGTGCTCCACCCCCTGTCATTTTGTGGTGCTCCTGTGGACCTCCTCCATCAGGTCCATGTTCTTCCTATACTGAGGGTGCCATACCTGGACACAGTGCTCCAGGTGAGGTCTCACCAGACCAGAGCAGAATGCCAGAATCACCTCTCTCAACTTGCTGGCCATCCTGTTTTTGATGCATCCCAGTATGCCATCGGCCCTCTGGGCTGCAAATGCCCACTGTCTCCTCATGTGCAGCTTCTTATCCATCAGCACGCCCAAGTCCTTTTCTGCAGGACTGCTTTCTATCATCTCATCCCCTAGTCTGTACTGATAGTAAGGATTGCTCCTCTTATTCCACAAAGACTTATGAAAAGTCTTTAGGGATTAAACACAAAAAAATCCCCAAACAAACATGTGACAGCACATTCCAAATCCTCCCTTTTCTACAGTTTCTCTTCAAGGGAGTTATTAGTCTTTACCATCAGTTAAAGATCACAATTCAATGCATTATTGTGGTGGGGATATGAGATTGCTTTGCTTTTGAAAAAAAACCCCATTATCAGAAAAACAAAGTAATTCTACATATCAGAAGACTGTGCAAGTCTGACAAGGTGAAAAAAAAACCTATTTTGACCATGTGAATAATGAAATTTCTTCTAAGTAAAAAAAAAAAAAAGGGTAATCTATATTTTTAACAAGGAGTTAATTAAAAATGTTTTGCCTGGCAGTACCTTAAACAAGTACTGAAGATAAATAAGGAAAAGAGCAAATGCACCACAAGTGGTCCAGCTAATCAAACAAAGGGTTAACACCCCACAGAGCCTTCTGGGTGTAATCAATTTGTCATCTTTTCCAAGTGCAGTAGGCCTGAAAAAAAGAGAAAACTGCTGTTAGGTTCACATAACAACACCAAAATTACAAAGATCAAAGGTTTGTGAATGACTGAAAAGAACAAATTGCTCCTGACTATTTATTAAAACAGTGGAAAAATAAAGTTAGACAGATCTGAAGATATTTGCCAACTACTAAATAAGCTACTATGCCCAAACTTCACACTTCCTGATCAAATTAATGAACACAACCACCTTAGACTTTCAATTCTGCTGGTCATACCAGATCATTGCAGAGCACACACACAAAAAAAATCAAGTAAATACCATTTTCTTTAGAGAGATCTACAGAAATTGGTGTTGTAAAGACACTGAGGACTAGATCAGCCTTTGTGTAAGGTAATGGAATTGTGTAAGGCAAGCACACACAGTCTTATTTCCCTGCCTTTGCCCAAGACATTCTCAGGGTTTGCAGGAAATTAAAAGCTTTAATGAAGAGTCTGAGCAAAGGTAAAGCCCTTAACAATTTACTAAGAGTAGCTTAGAAGTTTATCACTTCATCACTTGAAACTACACTGAAAGTTTCTGAGTATCCACTGTAACTGATCAATGAGATGGCAAAGAATAAAACTATCTGATGTGACATCTGCAGAGGAGAAACTGCTGATGAATTACAGAGTGGCTGGGGCTGGAAGGGACCACCAGAAAACAGCAGCCAAACGAAAAAAGGAAAAAGAGTTCATTTAGCAAATACTTTCTGAGTAAGAAGCATCCCAAACAACTTTATGAAGACAGAGTTGCCTCAAATCTAACAGAAGACTGTTAACCAGTGTGAGAACAACCACGCCATTTAGACAGCTAAACATGTTAGCCAACTGAATAATTTATTCTTTCAAAAATCTTTTTATCTTCCTTTTTTAAAACCCCTTTTCATTACTTGAATACTTATTTCTATAGGCAAAACCACTCCAGTGTTCTTAGATCTATAAAATCAATCATTCTTGCATAGAGTGAAATTAATGTTCAAGAAGTTGATGTTTTACAAACCTGTTTGCATCCTTTAATGCAGTTTATCCAATATGAATGAGGACTGCAACATTTTAAAAGCTTTTCAAAACACAGACATTTGTTTTTTGAGTTCCTGAAAAGGGAATAGTTCAGTTCCTTTCTTTTCCCCAACAAGAAGCTGAAAAACTTCACAACAGCTGGTGAAGGAACCAAGAAAGCCATTTCTGTTCCCTTTTGGAGATGTGCAATCCTCTGTTTCCTTAACCCTTAACACCGACAAATCCAGGTGGCCAAACCCATGTATGAACTATACTGCAAAATATAACCTGCCCAAGTGTTCACACTGAAGCAAACAGAAAAACACTTCACAATCATCTAAAAGAGCATAATTATACAGCATAATGTTGTTTTACCTAATCAGAGTTAACCATAATGAAGAGAAGAGCCTCAGAGATGTAGAGAAAAATACTCCACTCCAGTAGGCAATGCCTGTCCCAAAAAGAAATAGCATCAGGGACACAAGGGGGAACCATGCATCCTGACTACTCAGTACAGCAGCATCCACCTCTGGAAGTGACAGTGATTCCCATATCTCTCTAAACCAGTTAAACCTGCCAAAAACATGAAAGCAGTATTACTGATCACTTCCAATCATCAATACACTAAGATACATAATCAACTATTCCTCCTACTATAACCTTTCAAACAAAAATCACAGTCAGGCACTCATAATGACTATAGAAAAAAAAATATATACCTCCCCACCAATAATAAGCTTTACTGAAAACTTCTGGTTTGGAAGCTGCCTTAAATAAATGTGTAAGTTGTGCAAACTCACCCCAGCAGAAAGACAACAATGCTTATAAGAGGTTCTACTTTGTAGGGTTTAGCTGTCCTAACTAGTTCATGGGAAAAGTCTGAACACTGGCCTAGAAACCAAGAACAGAAAGCATCACTAGTTATTAGTTTGTCATTTTAACAAAGATCCACATCAGAAAGTCAGTTCAGATAAAGGTCTCAAAGTTTACTTTCAAACAAGATAACCACAGCTTGCAGCAGTACTGAAAAGCAACGTACTTCATCATCAAGGCCCTAGGTGCTTCTCCTCAGCACTGCTCTCTAACTATTCTTGGCCCAGCCTGGATTTGTGATTGGGATTGCCCTGAATCAGGTACAAGACCTTGCACTTTGTTGAACTTCATAAGGCTGGCATTATCAAGCTCCCTCTGGCTGGCAGGCATTCCCTCCTTCCAGCTGTCCTGGGTTAACACAGCCCACTCTCACGAGCCTCCTTACCTCCACAAAGATGGGAGGGAAAGTAACCCCCCAAAAAAACCCACTCTAGGTTGAGATCAGGAATATGATGAGATAATCCACTGCACTGTTCCCTTAGCCTATCTGCAGAAAAGCACAGCAAAATGCAGAAGCAGCAGCAGAAGCCAGGGACCCTCCCCACCCCACAATCCACATCCTGCCCATGGGAAAAGACCAAGCCCCAAACTCCCCCCCCAAAACTGAAAATAGCAACTGCAACAGGAAGGCTCTCATGTTTCAATCTACACTTCAAGCCCCATGGCACTTGCTGCAGCCAGCACTTTCATTTGGAAGTTGGCATGATGGCAGCATGAGATTGAATACACAGCAGCAGATTCAACTCAGCCCATGATGCCAGCTTAAAAAAAAAAATCACAACATCTAACTAGTCTAAATGTCAACAGGAAATTAGGTAAGTAATGTCTCTAAACGTGTGTGACAGAGATTATGCTTTCTAGAAAGGTACCTCTTGACATCAAACTGCTCAATTGCCCTCCATAAGCAAGAAGAATATTAGCAACAATGTAGACAGGAAGAGCACCAGCATGGAACCTTATTATCTGAAAGACAGGAATACAAGGGATAGCTTTTAGTTTAAATGTACAAAACCAGGCTAAAAATACACAGGAAAATATTATCATGAAGTCAAGATGATAATGTGATCAGAAAATCTTTCTTAAGATTCAAACAGATTCATCTGATTTTGATGCCAAACTATTTGATAACCACCAGTGTCAATTAATGTTACATACAGAAAATATTCAGATCTCCCAACAAGACTGATGATCACATTAGGGCTGAACGCTGTTTTTCTCAGTCAAGACAATTAACAGAAGAAAACAGCAGCAAGTGAATAGTTTTTCAGTGAAATCCATTTAATTTAAAAGGCTGCTTTCCAGCCAAGATTTGCTTCTGGGCAGTTTTTGGAAGTCATACAGTGTCTGAAGGGGGCCTACAGGAGGGCTGGGGAGGGACTATTTACAAGGTCTTGTAATGAGAAGATGAGGGGTGAAGGGCTTAAATTGGCAGAGGGGAGATTTAGACTGGATGTTAGGAAAAGGTTCTTTAAAGTGAGGGTGGTGAAACACTGGAATGGGTATCCCAGGGAGGCTGTAGATGCTCCCTCCCTGGAGGTGTTGATGACTAGGTTAGATGAGTCCTTGAGTGACCTGACCTAGAAGGAGGTGTCCCTGCCTATGGCAGGGGGTTGGAACTAGATGATCTTTGAGGTCCCTTCCAACCTAAACCATTCTATGATCGTATCGCATGTAGGTTTTAATTGGCTTTCTGCTCTCTCAAGCCATGATTCTTCTCAAATGACAGTAAAATGAAAACTCCTTGATGTCAAGGCATGCATTCAAACAGAGAAACTCCACAGTAACATCCCAGCACTTACGGATTAATGACTTTTCACACTCAAACTGCAGATGGCTAAGTCTATTTTTACTGATACCAAAGATGAAATATATTCCTCATTGATAACCAAAGAAAATCTGTTGAAAATGAGCATAGGGATCTATTTACACTTTCTCTTCCTAACTTTTAGTGGATGCCAAATGTATTTTAAAGTTTTAATACTACTCTTGCTCATCCAGAAGGAAGTGACCTGCATTCTCAGCCTCTTGCAGATACTCCAAGCCTAACCACAAAGCCCAATGCTCAACATTTACATTAGCTCTTTAGAGCTAGAGGGTTTTCTGCTCCTCTGAAACCTGAGGCCTGACATTTATCCAGCTGAGATGCCTTGCCAAGTGACAAGGTTTTAAATGATTACTGAATAGTGCTCCTCTTGGCATCAAGGAGGAATTTGAAGTGCCATAGTAGGTGAGGAACAAAGGAAGACTTTTGTAGGTGCTACTGACATTAAAAACAATCTAGTACAAGAAGGTTTTCTTACTTGCCCAAGAACCTGTAAAAGGGATGTCTTCAGAATCACCTTGATAAAACAAAAGAAATGGTTTATTGTTTTATGCAATGTTAAGCTAAGCAAAAAACACTATTAAGAAGACAGTTTAAGTATTATTACTCCAGCAGCGCAAAACTCTTGTAACGTGCATTACATTTACCCAAAGGCCACCTTTAGATTTGCTTAGTATTTGTTTTGATGAATTAGATACACATTTGAAGACTGAACTATGCAAAAAATCTACAGCACTGCAAGCTTGCAATTCTTCAGCAATGCAAACTTGCCTTTTTAAATCACATAAATTATTACTCACTTCGTATTGACAGTCTGAGGAGGAGTAAATATTTAATTCTGGAACACTGCTGTCATTTTCAGGCTGAGCAATATGCAGTTTGGCTGAAATCTCAGTAAGAGATGGAACCCTGAAAGAACAACTTAAATGTTAAATGTTGTCCTTACAATTAAAAAAGGCCAAACATGCCTTAGTCTTTGACGTGTGCAAGTAGAGCAGATCCAGAACACCAAGCTATGAGCAAAATTTCATTCTGTCACTACAAACTACAGAACATTCTCCATCTACTGTCCTCTGAACTACAAAGGGGCATGGTACTAATGAGAACAGACACATCTAGCATTAGCACAGTGCCTCCCAGAACACATCAATACACTGCGCGACAAGAACGGGAAGGACAGATTCTCCAGAACAGAATTTAGTTTCCTGCAAGCATTATGTTGTTAGAAAACACAAGGAAATAAAGAAATAGAGAGATAGCCTTAAGATCTCAAAAATTAACAGGGAGGACAGGTTTCTAACCATCTGAAAAAAAAAACCAAGTTCTTCAACTGTGATTCATATGTGACACATTTCAAACTGCATCATCCGATTTTGTCAGGATTATGCTGCTGAAGCAACTCTGGGCTGCTATGTGATCCAAACCGTGTCTTAGGGGGAGAGGGCAGCACCAAGATTTCACCACTCATGAGGGGGCCAAAGATAATGCTGAGAATTTCAGACCAGCAAATCTGACTTCCTTTCTGATAAAATTCATGAGAACTATTAAACAAGCAACTAGTAGCTGCGCTGAGGAAAAGTCAAAACAACTTCCCCAACAAAGACAGAAATGTAAAAGAGGACAAGCTGTAGAAGACAAACACTCCAGGTTGGCTTCTGTCTGATATCAGAAATATCACCACAACAGGATGCAAACATTCTTCATAAACATATTAAGGATACTAGAATTGCTGAAGTCCTTACTTTGCTACAGTTACTGAGTCTTCATGTGACCAGGGTATATGCAGCCTGTAAACACTAGGTTTTCTCTCTGAAATGGAAGAGAATTAAAAAATAGAAACTTAATGAAGAACAAGATGTGGCAACTGTCACCAAAAACTAAACCAGAAGTAAAATAACAGTGGCAGACAATCACTGGGACTGCAGTCACATTGCAATGCAGAGCAGTGCAGTCTGCATTGAGCAAAACCTCCGTTTCTTATCTTGTGCCGTTACAGGACAAGACAGCGAGACAGCACGGCTGAAGGGCAGGTCAGCTATCAGAAAACATCTGCTTTTCAATACAAAGCTGTAACCTAATCAATTTTTCTTTTTTTTTGAAGGAAAGTCCTTTAGCATCTCATTCTATTTAAGCTTCTGTAGCTCAGCATTCAAATCTGAGTCCCACAACTAGCAAATAAAGATCCGAGGCAAATGTGCTATTCTTGAGCAGATTTAGACTGGATATTAGGAAGAAATTCTTTCCAGTGAGGGAGGGAGGTGAGACACTGGAATAGGTTGCCCAAGGAGCATGTGGATGCCCCTGCACTGGAGGTGTTCAAGGCCAGGTTGAATGAGGCCCTTGAGCAATCTGGCCTGGTTGGAAGGTGTCCATGCCCATGGCAGGGTGTTTGGAACTAGATGATCCAGGTGGGGGTTGGTCTCTTCTGCCAGGCAACCAGAACAAGGGGACACAATCTCAAGTTGTGCCACGGGAGACAGAGGCTTGATATTAGGAGGAAGTTATTCACAGAGAGTGATTTGCTATTGGAATGGGCTACCCAGGGAGGTGGTGGAGTTGCCGTCCCTGGAGGTGTTCAAGAAAAGACTGAATTGGGCCTTGGTGCCATGGTCTAGTTGATTGGCTAGGGCTGGGTGATAGGTTGGGACTGGATGATCTTGGAGGTCTCTTCCAACCTGGTTGATTCTACGATCTTTAAGGTCCCTTTCAACCCAAGCCATTCTATGACAATGCAGAATACTGTTGAAAGTTCAACTTCCCTTTGCTAAAAAGGAAGAAAAACAAACACATGAGGACTAATTCTACATTTTCTTTGAGCTGTCCTAACAAGAACTGAAAAGTAAGAGATATTAGCACAGAAATTTGAGTAGATAACTACTGCCTAAACTCCTGTGCATGAGAGGACTTCTGCTTCCACCAGATTCAGTACTGAGAATTTTCCACAAACTTTGGGTTTTTTTTGTGAATTTATACTTTAGAATATTTACCTTTGTGTGACTGGCAGTGGCTCTCTACAGAAATTTTGAAAGCTTGATATATCTAGAACATTAAAAAGAAAGAGAAATCACTCACATTCTCCAAAGAGTGGTTCCATCAGCTTAAGAAATGAAGTAGTTCTTACTTGGTGAAAGTGCTGGAGTCGTACATTGTAAAGTAAGCCACTTGAATTCAATAAGATTTTGCTTGAAGAAAACCCTGCAAAGGATATGTTGTTTTTACTCATTAAAGTGACTTGAGAACTCACTATATATTCAATTTTATTTTTCCTTCCAGGATACTTGTGTGCTTCTGTATCTGCTAGTCAAAACTCTACATTTGTTAGCTACAGACCAAGAATGTAACAGACCAAGTAATAAGAAAAGCAGTATTTACTTAATGAAAACAATGCCCTAAAGACCTCCTGACCACTGGAATTGTTAGGCTATTTCATTATTCAAATGTTACATTCTGATTTGTTTCACTGTTTTTTTTCTGGGGTGTTTTGTTTTGGGTTTTTTCCCCAAAGTAGTATGTTAGACTTACCAAATGACAAGAGATGTGTCACAGGAAGCTGTACTGTTCTGGAATCCTTCTCGAAGAACTCACAGGCCAAAGTATACTGCAATTCAGGACATTAAATACAGATCTGAACCGAGTATAGGGCTAAAAAGCCTATGTACTTGTCAAATTCTATTCACAGGCTCAGGAATAGTCCAGAACACCAACAAAAGCCACAAGCCCAATTTGCACTGAAAAGACCTGACAGGTAGTTAGCTCAAGTTTTGGTAGTTTAAGCATAATTTTCAGGTTACTCCAGGTCTTACCCTTCAAAAGGCTGTTTAGACAGCTGAGAATGACTAGAATCCAACACACAGCCCTCCTCCTCCTCCTCCTCCTCAGGTACATCTCTTTTTTTTTTTTTTAACTTTTGCAAAGGAGAGCAACTTGTCCAAACTCTGAATACAGTTTCTTAAGCAAAAAGAACCTATAGTGTGTCTTCTAAAGTTTAACCATGCAAAAGCAAAGCAAAGTATTCAATGCTATGAATTGTACCATCTCTAGTAAGTATTCAGATGACTGAAAAATTATGTTTTACTACTTGGATTGTAAACCCATCAGTTTTAAAAAAGCAGATTCCAAAACTTAACCCTGGGCTGCAATTCAGCAGCCTGCACTTCAGAAGTCATTCCTCTCCATCCTTGCTTATCCAGAACGTTGGCTATTACTAATTTAACTGCAAGATGTCTCTGCCACAACTATCTGAAGACATGCTCAGAGATGAGCATTTTAGTCAGTCTGGCTCTGAATTATTTCTTGGGTCGTGGATTATTATCAAACTACAGATGCAAAGACTACATTTGTGTTGTGGAGAGGAATGATGGATCTACTTAAATTCAAGTTCACAGTATTCTTTCATTTTCAGAAGAAAAAAATTCTGCCAGACTCAGCTGGGTAGTATATGCTGAGTGTCCTTAGCTTCACTGCAACCGTTCCTCTTACTGGGGTGCTGATGAGGCCTTGATCTGGGAGATTTCCGAACTATCAGACTCTGCACAACTCAGTCTACCACACTGTGGTCTTGGAGCTTGCAGAGGTATCTGTACCATGCTGCCCAGAATCCATAGGTGGGATTTCCCATTACCCACAGCATTCTCCACCACGCTAGATAATAGACCTGACTGTTCAGAAGGGTTAGGATTTAGGGTGTAGTGTAATCAGAATACTAAGTAAAACATGAAGAACATTATACTTTCCAAGAAGAACTCTTCAGAACTGGTCTGAAGAGTGCTGCTATGTTTTAAGTACTACTCATGCCTTGTGTCTGGCGTTTCTGAGTTTACAGAAGATGACAGTTACCTTCAAAGCACACTGGAATGTAGGGCTTTGGTTTCTCAAAGCAACTTGGCAGATATTTAAGAGAATTTCCTTTACATGTCATCAGAGCATCCGAAAGCTATGAACGCACTGAACAAAATAGTTCTGCATTTCTTGTTTGCTTGGTTGGTTTTTTTACCTTATTGCCAGCTGCAGGTGGTATCTGAATGACAATGTGGGACAAAGAAGGGTAATCCTGAAGTTTCAATAATACAGTCTTAAGAAGGAAAAAAAAGAAAAAATTAGTAAGAAAGGTCATTACTGAACACACCTCTTAGCTTGCCCCTTGCCAGTTCCCAATGTCCACCTCTTGCCCCCTTCCTCTGGAACAGGACTGCATGTTCCAAGGCTCACCAGACCCTTTTTCGCCTCCTAACAAGTTCTGTACAATACTTACCTTGGTGGTTGGAAGTAACTCAGCTCCCCAGGATAAATCAGTAGCTTCCAGGCTGTAAAAATTCGTGCACATTAAAGGATGAGCATATTCATCATGCAGACACTACATCATGACAGGAACAGGCTGCCCAGGGGGGTTGTAGAGTCTCCCTCTCTGGAGATACTCAAGACCCGCCTGGACACGTTCCTGTGTGATCTGGTGTAGGTGATCCTGCTCTGGCAGGGGGCTTGGACTGGATGAGCTTTTGAGGTCCCTTCCAGCTCCTGACATTCTGTGATTCACAGGCCAGCCTCTCTCTCTGGCTTCACGTGACTTCAAATTGAGAATAAGTTTGAGTCTTCTGCAATTAGCTACCACAGTAATTTCTGAAACTAGAATTGTTTCAGATACTGCAAGTCTTCATTTCATAAAATCAAGCTGAGCTCTTTGTCATGCATCAAACATTAAGCAGTTATTAGCCATGCAACTGCAGGCACATAATGAAAACTCTCCAGGACCTAAAACAGCACTAGTACTGACTTAACAGTTCTGTGAGCATCTTCTCAACATAAAAAAAGTATCCATTTTTGCTATCTAAAACATATAAACTGTAATCTCAAAATTCTATCAGCTGCTGCAGAGCCTGCAGTTCTGAAGTGGTGTGCACTTACATTAATGTAACACACTGAACTGCAACAGGTTTATTTAGTCATGTTAAGTTAGCATGTCTAGAATGCCAGGGTTGTCCTGTTTCTCCAGTGTTACATGACTTCAGGACACAGTCCACAGCAAAACCACTCCTATTAGATAAGGTTTTAGGTAGCAGCCCTGCATAGGCTCACCTGCACTCCATGCTAATCAAAGGTTACGCAAAGGACCAACAGCCAGTTCCTCCTTCAATCAGGAATAAATAACTATGACCTCTGGCTATCAGCTGGAGGCATACACCTCAGCACAGATTCCAGAAACAATGCTGTTCTAGCCCAGTTCCACCTGGAAGCTTTCCCTAATAGTAGTGGATAGTAG